>CAWUFW010013840.1:0-449288 GCA_963921515.1 Calotriton arnoldi | reverse complement strand
AAGAGGGGTAGCAAAGTAACAAAGTTGATGGAATGCAAAGCTGGTGAACGAACTATATTGAGCAGTGGGAGTTACAATCTAAATGCAATGTTGTCAGCCACCATGGTCAGAGATCCCAACTTCTTTATAGTGCTACTGCCCCACTTTACCCTGAACTCTAGTGTGACCTAACTTTTTTAAAGGGCTGGCTGACCGGAAACTGATACACGCTAGTCTTTTGCCTACATTCCACCAGACTGACCTCCACCTTCTCCACTCTTGTAAATCCAATAACCTTTTCACCGGTTTCTTGCTATTTTATGTAGGTATGCTTCTTGTTTTACCCTCCTCATGTTCAGATCTGTGTGTTCGCCTCTTGCTTTCTCTGGGTTTGTGTCTTCTGTGTATTTGATCTCACTGAATCATGGCACAGCATCTTCCTAGGAGACTTTATTATCCCCTCGAGCATCAACAAGAACTCATTCAGCAGAACTAAAAGAAATCTGTAATGTACCTGATCTCTCTCAACTCTCCTCCCTACCAATGCATAACAAAGGCAGTACACTTGTCCTGGTAATTTTCCCCATTGAACATCATCGTTCTTGCTACACCTATCAGGCTACAATGGTTGAGTCACCATCCAATCCCATCAATTAATATTCCTTTTAGGCTGCAAGAAAAGTGCAATTAAAATTAACCGGAAATCCTGAGAAGATCCCTGAAAAATATTTCAGTAGAACAACATTCCGAATAACTGAGAAATATGTTGACATCCCTGATATTCTGGAATCTGCGGAAGAGCTCACAAAGAACTTCATAAAAACCCTCATAAAACATCATCAGTAACCTTGCTTTCCTCAAACAAAAAATCTATCAAAGACAATATTTGTGCCCCTGTATATTCCAAAGACTTAAGTATTACCAAGTGATTAGTCAGAAAATATAAAAATATTTTGGAGGAAACTACAAATGAATGACTGAAAGCCTAAAAAAAAGAATACAGAATACATTAAAGACATTATCGCCAGACTAAAGCTTATTTCTTTAAAAATCAGATCAGCGAAGCTTTAAAACACCACAGAAATATTTTTGCAAACTACCAAGCCCCAAAGCGAAAATCAAGCATCCGGGGCCCAGCTGAAGATGCTTCAAAGATTGCCATCATTTTCTCTGAGGAAGTTCTAAAGCTTCAACATGAACAAACAACAGGCACCAAGTCCATAGACCCACGAAGCATACCAGAAGTTAATACTTCCAAATACCCATTCTTTCAACTATCAGACACATTTTCCTTACTCCGAATCAAATCTTTTACTCATCTTTAGTCCTATGCTGCAGACTCATCTTTCAGCATACCTGATAAAACCATCTCCTTCAATACAGCTCCTCAAAATAATTTAATTCTCCCTGGAAGAGGGAACACGGCCTTCTACCGTTAAGTCATGCAAATGGTACCAGTAGTAATAAGCCTATCCCAGATCTCAGAGACGTCCAGAATCGAATCTGTCTCCAATCTTTCTGTCCTGCGAAAACACAGCCCAAAACTAAACTTACCTAACTATTACTGACCTCCTTAGCTCTTTTAAATTGGGATTCAGCCAGTCTTCTAGTCTTGGTCAACTTAAGTCTTTGATATGATTCCCCGTGAGTCACTAGTTATTCTCCTATGTAGTAGGAATGGTGTGTAGGGCGAGTTCTAAAATCTTTCTCCTCATTCCTCTGTTCCTGGCTATGGTTTGTGATCTATATATTTAATCTGTACATGGAATCACTGCTTGAGAAGTGTGCTGCCAGACAACTCTATTAAGATGATACCCACCGCTGTGAGAGTCAAACCATCAGACAACACAGCCTTGAACAGTTTCCTTGAAAAAGCTAATAGACTGGATGAGCTCATTAGCCATGAAAATATTCACTGCAAAAACGATTTTCTTTTCACTTCACTAGAGAATCCCCATCACTGGTCCAAAGAATGTCTTACACCACCTTCTATATCTAGATGTTTGGCATTTGCTATTACTTTTTCATGCCTCTGGACTTCCACAATGGAAAAAAGCTGATTATGGTGCCACATGTTCGTCAAGAAAACAGCAACATTTTGCCAGTATTCAGAAAACTAAAACTAACAATCACTCCTCCAGGCTCCTGTGTGGTTGCCCAGGATTGAGCAGTCTCACATACCCCTCCCTCCTCAGATTGTTGGCTCTCTTAGCTGCTTTTGACACTGTCAATCATTCCACCCTCGAGTCGAGAATGGGATTCACCAGCTATGCCCTTCACTGGTTCTCCTCCTCCCAATCCAAACAACACCAATTTGTTCACATGGGCACAAAAATCCCCATCACATGTGGAGTCCACAGGGTTCCATACTATCTCCTGTCATCTTCAACTTTTACATTGAGCCTCTTGGTGCTCTACTCACTGATAACAGCATCAAGATTCACCAATATGCCTACGATACACTACACAACTCTACTTGAAAGTATCCTCTGCTTCAGACATCCAACTCCTCAAATACTGCTTGAACATCATCAAGCACCTACTTGAAGCTAAACCCAACCAAGACTGAATTCCTACTATTGGCCAAGAACAACAAACACGATACAGTGCAAACCTGGCTCAACAGCATGAACCTTGATAGCTGCAAACTCCAGCCCTTACCGAATGCCAAATCACTTGGATTCACCCTGGACTCCAACCTCTCCATCAAGGAACACATTGCCAAAAAACATAAAGACAACCTGGTAACAGCTCTCTCTTCTAAAAAAAGTAAAACCACTTCATCCAGAAAGCGACTTCAGAACTACTGTTCAAGCACTTGTACTCGCTCATCTGGAAGGTGGTAATACCCTACTGCATGCCCTCCCAAACTCCACACTGGCATACCTTAGGGGCACCATGGCCCGAAGAAATGCAATCACATCGCTCCCACCCTGAGGGAGCACCATTAGTTGTCCTTGTCAACCTGTGCCATCTTTTAAACCAGCTGTATCATCTACAAAACGTCCACAACCAGAACTGCTTACCTTGCAGACAAGCTCACCATCTCTGGAGGTTCTAGGCACACCCGCAACCAGGCCACTATCAGACTGCAGACTAAGAAATGTAAAAAAGAAAAAAACAAGACAACAAGTCATTTCCATCTATGCACCCAGGATCTGGAAAAAAAATCCCCTTATCCATCAGGACCTTCCCAAAGCTGCTGCAATTTAGTAAAGGGTTGAAGAATCACTTTTTCACAGAAATACACATCACAATACAGTAACTGTTTTCAACTTAGCTTCTTCTCCTACTACTTAAATCATAGCACAGCACTCCACTGCCTTTTGGCTATGTTCGCACTCTAGAAATACTATATACATACATGTGTATATACATTAACCGTGGGCAGAGAACTCCGCTCCGCTGGCAGAGCTTGTGGATTTTTGCAAACTCTGCATTCCGCTGAGAACGCAAAGTTTATGCAAAACTCCGACTCCGCAGCGGAGCGGAGTTCAGCCCCTGGTCCTCCCTGCCTCCAGCCCCCCTCAATAAATATTTTTAAAAGAAAAGTAAAAATTAAGGTAAAAAACACACTTACCTTTATCGCAGCGTCTCCGGGCTGCCCTCCTCCTCCTCGCCGTGGTCTCTCCTGCAGAATCCCCTATGTCAGACGTACGTCATGGTAGGACTGGGCATGCGCGTGCAGTCCTACCCATGACGTATGTCTGACGTAGGGCTTTCGGTTTCCAGAAGAGACCACGGCGTGGAGGAGGAGGGCAGCCCGGAGACGCCGCAATAAAGGTAAGTGTGCTTTTTACCTTAATTTTAATTTTAAAAATATTTATTGGGGGGGTGGAGGTAGGCATGGAGCGGAGTTTTTGCCCAACTCCGTGGAGCTCAGCGTAGAGCAACTACGCCAGCTCCGCCCGGGCTTAATATACATGTATATGTGAGATGATAAGCACTGAATGGCATGGCAGGGACGCAAGTGATAGTTTGCTCAGGAAACTATAACTGGTGAATTTCAGTGTTTTCTTTGTTTTTTAAACATCAGTCTTTGTGTTATTTCACCACCTAACTATAATGTCACTTTAATATTTGGTTTTTCAGTAAAATTCTAGAATTTTTTTGAACATTGGGTAAGATCTTGATAGCATACTTAACTATAACGTTGTGAGAAGTTGGCCTGGCATATGCTGTCCACTAGTTCTAGTGGGCACCTTGCACCAGTCAAAACGATCCTTATTGATGATAGGTTTAAAGACAACCTTTATTGAAAGCTATCTTAGTGGTAGCTATGGAGAGCAGCCTTCAGGCTAAGTCTTGAAGGAGTGTAAAGCAGCTTGGTTTACCAGATTATAACCTCTTGAATAACCAAATGAAAGGAGAACCACACCAGGTATATATATAAAATATATGTATTTATTTCTAAACACTCACTACTAATCTCTTTATGAGATTAGAGTCCAAGATACACAATATCACAGTATTAAAACGACAGTAAATAGCACAATATACAATGGGCCCCAGGGGGGAACCAAACCATATATTAAGAAAGTGGTATAAGAACTACGACTTAACTAGACACAGTGTCTAGAGCACGTATAATCGCTGGGACCCCAAGGAACCACCCAAGGTAGTGACACAGGAGACCCACGGGGGACGTGTGCAGTGTGAGAACACAGCCGCGAGCGCCGTAGGATTCTATGAGGAAAGTCGCGGTTGGAATTTTAAAGATAAAGGACACTTAGGAGAGGACTTTCAGCAAACCCCTTTAGACTTAAGGGGTTCTAGGGCCAACACCCACGTGAGCACCGGAGTACTTGAGTTACCTCACCCATGGAAGCCGAGTGCATAGGTGTCAAAGGGTGTCGGGAATCGTTGTTGATTTCAATGGCGATCTTCTGCAAAGTGCGGCTGCCGTGAAGAAGAAAAGTGTCCGGGGTGATCCAAGCCTGGATTGAAGATGTGAAGAACCTGAAAGCAGAGGGGACAGAGTCTGGGTCACTAGCCAGTGACCAGGAGCGGAACAATCGAATGCCCACCGATGTCGGGTGCTTCAGGTGCAAAGAGGTGAAGCTTGACTCTGCAGCCACGGGGTCCAGGAGATGTCGAGGACAACCAGGAGACGGATTCAAGCTGTCCCACAAAGGATGTCAAATGCTGGGATGTCGGCGCTTGGATTGAACACAACAAGCCTTGGCAACAGCAACCCATGCAGGAAAAGAAAAGATGCTTCTGTGAGGACCAGCAAGGTCCTGGGAACTCCCCAAGCAATGGAGAGTCAGAGCTCATATGGAGCAACCAGGGAAGCCCAATTAAAGTTAGAGTTGCCTTCTTGGGGACCCACAGGTCAATGGACCAGGGATCGCAAAGGGACCTCAAGAAGAATCACAAAATGGCGGCCCACGGAACACTCGTTGAGTGTAGGCCAGCAATATTCAGTGTAGTTACTGCTCGGGGTCAGGGCTATAAGTAACCCAAAGCTCAGCCTCAGGGGTTGCCGGAAAGCTGATGCTTCTGCAAATGGTCGCGGTGTCCAGGGGTTCAAGTTGCACGGTTTCCACGAGGGATACAGGCCTCAGACTTGCTGTGGAAACAGATCGACCTCAGAGACCTTGGGAACCCACCTCCTGTGTGGCAATATTCTTCAGAGTCCTCAGGAGCTGCGGAGATGCCAACCGGTCAGTTGCGTTAAAGGTGACTGCCTTGCAGGGGAGTAACTCCTTTACTCCAAGGGTGATTCTTCAGTCATCCAGCGTAGTGTAGATCATCGAAGTACTTGGTTTCTGGGTCAGAGTTTAGTCCAGGTGTAATCTAAACTCCTGTAGTCAGGGGTTCCTACTTTATACCCAAGGAAGGGGTGGGACAAACTCTGGGGACCCACCTATGGGAGGGTCAGGAAAGAGGGGTGGCTACACCCATTTCCTTTGTCCAGTTTCGCACCAGAGCAGGGGATGGTAGCCCCTGCAACCGGTTTGAGCTGGACTATGCACAGGGACACCAAATGTGCCCCCAGTGCAGACTTCAAAGCACTCTTGGAGTGCACCCACCCAGCCCCAATACACTAAAGCCTGTCTGGGAGGTGGTCACACCTCCCTGTGACAGGAAACCTATTGTCCAGGCCTCCCCTGCCAGAGTTTCGTCCAGCAGCAGGAGGACAGACTCGTGTCTGTGGCTGCAGCATCCATTTTGTGATGCCAGGGTTCTGTTAAGCTGGTACCGGGTGTACCAGTGTTGCCATGTTTCTCCCTCTAGTAGGGTGGAATCATACCTCCCACCCCAGTTACTGGGGTGGAGGTATGATTCCAAGGTGTTTGACACCAAACACAACATGTTTCCATGCAGCCATTCTCAAGTTAGCTTTTACCGCGAGGTCATAATGCACTTAAGAGTATATGGTTGGCTGCAACACAGACAACCCCGGAATAGTGGTTCCGAAGGCTGCAGAGGGGCTCTGCTCATGCATGGGCACCCTCTCACATGTAACCCAGCACCCTGCCTTCAGGATTGTTAAGGCCTGCCATAGGGGTGACTGATAGGTTTACATGTGCAGTGATATGGAGAGATATAGGGAACCTATATCTCAGTAAGGGGTGCGTACACCACCTTACACAGGCTGCTGTAGCAGACCTGTTGTGTCATTTAAAAGGCTTCCCAGGGGTGGCATAATACATGCTGCAGACCCTGGTAGGCCTCTGGGGTACCTATGCCCTGGGTACTTAGTATACCATATACTAGGGACTTATAAGGGTACCCCAGAATCCAATCTGGAGTGTACCTAAAGTACATACAATCAATTTAAGGGGGAACCAGATAGGCTGGGGTCCTGAATAGCAGGATCCCAGCCAAACTAAGTCGAAAACCAGCAAAACACCAGGAAAAAAGTGGGGGTAACTATGCAGTCAGATTCCACCTTCCTACAAACGTCACTTTAACCTTTGCTTTTTTCAGTGAATACATGAGTTTTTTGGACCATCATCAACTAACTGGCCACTGAACAGGCCCTGTGCCTACCCCCTACTGTGGGCGGCCAACTCCCTGTGCTCTTGGCCTTTGGTGGAAGCTCTTATTCTTGGACCAAAATGGCAGCCCAAATCTTTACTTAGAATATAAAAAATGTATAGTTTTCGTGTGAGGTAGCCTGTACTCATTGTGAGTAGTTTTTTGAATTTTTTGTCCCCAAAGGATTGTAACTAAGGTGGTATGACTCACTTTAGATCATCTGAGAAAAGCAATAAAAGTTAGTGATGTTGCATAATTATCTCAGAAGTTCCGATGCTACTGTTTTAAGGTCGCTCTAGACCATACTATTGCAGAATAGGTAGAAATGTACCTCATTTCATGGAATTCACAGATTTGTTCTGTCTGCCATAAAGTGTCACACCAAGTGTCACTCCAAAAGGCATGGAAAAGTCACACTTAAGCATGATAAAAACATGGAACTGTTATGCATAAGCAAACTGAAAACTTGGCAGATTTGCATTCTAAGTGTGACACGTGTGGCTCTGAAATGTCACCAGTAAATAAGCCTCCTGTCAACAAACATGGAAATGTCACAAAGAAGCAATCAGAAAACTTGGCTGCTATGTATTTAATAATTTACCTTGGGGTTGCTTGCTGTCCACTGTTGTATATAGTTTTGCTGGCTGCCTTTTGCTTGACACTGATAAAGAGGCAGGTAAATGCCAGCTTTTTACTGCTTGCAGCTGTTAGATGTGGCATCCTTAGGGTGGTCTTTCCCAACACTTTTTGGGTTTTTTTCCTCCTGTTTTGCTGATTATATGTTTGTTGGCCTAGGACTCTGAGCACTTCACCACTCTAACCAGTGCTAAAGTGCATATGCTTCCTCCCTAAACATGTTTGTGATTGGTGTATACCTGATTGGTATATTTAATTTACTTGTAAGTCTCTTGTAAAGTGGTATCCCCTTTACCCAGGGCCTGTAACTTAAATGCTAGTGGGCTGTAGCACTGATTGTGCCGTCCACAGAAGCAGTCTGTCAAACCTGTCTCAGGCCTGCCTCTGCAGTGCCTGTGTGTATAGTTTACTGCCACTTCAACTTGCCATTTAAAACTACTTGCAAAGTCTTAAACTCCCCTTTTATTACATATGTCACCCCCAAGGTAGGCCCTAAGTATCCCTAAGGGCAGGGTGCTATGTAAGTAAAAGGTAGGACATATACTTTTATCTTTACATGTCCTGGTAGTGACAAACTATTTTATTTTTCACTACTGTGAGGTCTACCCCTGTCATAGTTTAGCAGTGGGAATTTCTTACTAATCCTTTACGCTGTAATTCCTGATCAGAGAGGAGTAGATTTTTGATGTTTCATATGTTTGGAATGGTATTGACGAATCCTACTTACTGGTGAGGTCGGATTTAACTTTACTATTTTAGAAATGCCACTTTTAGAAAGTCGACATTTCTCTGCACTTACTGCTGTATGTGTCTCACAAGCCTGTCTCCAGTTCACATCTGGGTTGGGCTGGGTGGCAGCTACATTTGTGCATTTCCTCTAGACAGCCACAACACAGGAAACTTAACAGCGCAGCTGTCCCCAGACCTCTTGTGATCATCAGAAAAAGAGCTTTAAGAAGCAGCACTGGGAAAGGGGCTTTGGCTCTGCCAACATGTTGAGCCCCCTCCTTTCAGGATTTAATTGCGCTTAAGTTGTGTGCTGCCCATGAAAAAGAGTGTGCTTGTAAGGCACAGATTTGCCTGAGTTGGCTATGGTGACAAGCCAGTGATGAAGGATGCAGGCCTGATTGGTCCTTTGACAGGAGATATTTCAAATTTTACAGGTCTGATCTGTTTTACATGAAAGGTTATGACAGAAGCAATAAGCCTAAATTATTTACTGTGATATGCAAATGTTAACACCAATAGGTATTTATGGTTGGACCGTTATTACACAGTGTTAAAGCATAAAGACAAATATTTTCCAACATGGATGCCATTAGACTACTATAGAAGGCAATTGTTTTGGTTACCCCCTCTGACAAACCTTATGTTATGGAATTTCATTGGCTTTTAGGCCTGTCTCCACAGTGTGGCTTATATAAACACCAGAAAAAGAGGTGTAGGAAGCAGGCTCCACCCATACGCTTATCTTATTCTCTACAAGTATTTTATTGAAAAATAGTTGTGTTAATTCTGCCTAAGAAGTATTTCTATTGCTCACAATAAATAGAGACATTGTTAATGTAGACATCAGATCAAATACAGTGGGAAGCAGCTTTGAATGGTGTCACCTCACGATAATACAGCAGGAAGGGTTTCACACTGTGAACTCTCTGAAAAACATTATAGGAATGGGTTTTACATTGAACTGCTGGCCAAAACCCATATGAAGTAGAGTAGCTTTACACCATGAAATCTCTGGCATATAGGAGCAGGTTTTACATTGTGAACTCCTTGCCAGACATCATAGGCAGTGAAACTGCTCAAAAACGCAGGTGCAATGAGTTTTACATTGTGAACTCTGACAAATACAACAAAAAGGGGTTTTTACATTGTAAACTCTATGAGAAATACCATGGAAATAGGCTTTACATTTTGATGTATTTGACAAATACAATACAAATGAGTTTTACATTGTTAATTTGCTGACAACTGTAATAGGAATGGACTTAGTACACAAATTCCTTTTTTTACATGTGGCCACAATACATGTTTGGGGTTTCAGAAGGCGAGTTAATGTTCATGTCAAAGTATACTTGGGTTTACCTAACTTGTTTAATTGATTGATCTAAGGAGAGACAGCATGGCTATGTTTATATTCAAGTTAAAGCCACATGCTTGAATTATAGATTATTAAATGTGATGAGATTGGCAGTAGGCCTGTAACATTTCTTTGTGAATGACTTGATAAAGCCTGCAGACTTAATCCTTTTTGATTGATAAAAGCCTTATATTTTCCAATAGGCTCATATAGAAGCATTTTTGTTTTTTATGGTTAAAGCTGATGCTGGGAACAAGCTACATTTAAAGGATTAGCTGCCCTCCGTGATATCTCTTTACGCTACGTGATTTGCACTCTGGGTTCTAATTTGTAATTCAAAATGAAATCTTGTAAATATTTGTCATTGTGATTATAGTAGTTAATTGTGTAGGCATTAACCCCTTCCATGCGCGGCCGATTTTCGCCCTGTGCGAGGCGTTTCATTAAGCGGACGGGTTCATGACGAGCTCAGCTCGTCATGCGCACACGAGCACTGCGCAGCATGACGAGCTGAGCTCGTCATGAGCATGGAAGGGGTTAAAGCAAACCTGAGTCAGCTATGGACTGCTCTGCCTCTTTACCCTGAGTTTCATGTTCACTGTGTCACTGCAAACAAGCCACACACAACTGAAGAGGCCCAAGTAGACCAAAACTGGTCTTGGGTTGCTTGTGTTCCAGTTCAGAAAGGACCTGGGTTGGTAGTTTAGGATGGATGCACTTATTGGAGCATGACTAAAATGGACATGACTGGGTCTGATCTACAGAGGCTCAACTCGGCCGAAACTGGTCTTGAGTTGCTTGTGTTCTGGTTCAGAGAGTGCCTGGCTTGACAGTCAGGCTGAACTGTTCCTACTGGAGCAACCAAGGCTAATTTGCATATGACTGGATCTTATAATGGTTGGCATAGTGGGCAAAAACGATGGGCTGGAAGGATACTTTGAGCCATTGCCAGTGGTTAAACAATTGGCAAGCATCCCTTCCATTACTTTTTGTGCATTTGATATAATGCGCTAAGTGTTCAAGGGTACGCTCAGACGTGGGTTCGATGCTCACTGTGCCACTGAAACCAAGCTGAACCTGACTGAAGAAGCCCAAGTAGGCTGAAATTACTTTTGGGTTGCTTGTGTTTCGGTTCAGAGGGGACTTGATTTGGCGGTTAGATTTGTACTGTTCCTATTGGAGCAGAGTGAAGGTTAAATTACATATTGCCAGGTCTGATTTGAGGTGGCATAGTGGGCAAAAAAAGATAGGCTTGGGTTCTATCTTGAGCGATTGGGGATGATTACACTATTTGCAAGAATTCTAGTTCAAGTAGTGCTAGAGAGGTCTCGTTTTCAAAGTCTACATTTGCAATTTTATGTTTAGTATTTAGTTGTGTTAAAGTACTTTTTCTTTTAAAAGTAAAAACGTTGGCCATATATTAATTAAGACACCTAGGGCCAGATGTAGGTAACTTCAATTTAGCGAGTCCTTAATAGCGATTTTTACCGAATCGCTATTAAGGACTCGCTAAATGGAATGTAGGTAGGAATCGCTAAAATATTAGCGATTCCTTAACATTCCTTAATAACGAATCGGTAATTGAGATTCGTTATTAAGGACACCCTGTTGCACCCCTGAAATGTGCATGTGTGCACATGTGGCGCACATACATGCCCTAAGGGCATGGATGTGTGCCACATGGCACATTTGAAAAAGCAAAAAAGTGCTTTTTTAAAGGAAATCGCTACTTACCACCAACTTGAAGTTGGTGGTAATTAGCGATTCCTTAAGGCTCAAGTGCACTATTTTTAGTGCTACGTACATTGCATTTAAGGAATCGGTATTTCCGATTCCTTAAATGCAAGAGCAAAATAAGGAATCACTATTTTGCTATTCCTTATTTTGCATGTAGGTATGAACTCACCTACATTGCACTCAGCCAAATACCGGTCGGTAACGCTGAAATTCTCCGAATTTCGGCGTTACCGACCGGTATTTCGCCACCTACATCTGGCCCCTATTCTGTACTCTATGGAGTTCTTTAACATTTATTTAAACTTTTTGATTGAGTTAATTCTTTCATCTGGCTTTACTTTTCTGACTATGCTATTCATACTCAGTTCCTGGTACACCAAAGTGGTAGCAATTCTGACTTTCCCCTTAAACTTTGGGAATGTATTCCTTCAGTCACATGTTGGACAGCCAATAACCTTTTAAAGCTGAATGCAGATAAAACGAAGGTGTTAGTTCAAGGGCATCATGCTTAGCTTTGGGCCTCCATTTGGTAGGCACTGTCTTTTGGGCCACCTCCTGCCCCTGCTACTGTGACCAAATTAGGCGGTGTTACTATCCATGCTGAGCTTACCTTCTGCCCACATGTCAACCAGAATACTTGTACATGTCAATCCCTTTTTAAGAGTTTAAGGGAAATTCTTTCTTGCCTCTGAGTTGAAGGGAGCAGGTTGGTGATCCAGACAGCTATCTCATGCCGTTTGGATTTTAGGAATGCTGTCTTGCTTGTCTTACCTAAATATCATATCAGTTGTCTTCAGATTGTGCAAAATGCATCCGCCATATCTATTACTTATTTGGCCTCCGCATGCTTCCCAATTGGACTTCCTCCACAGGTTATCAGTGAATAAACTGATCTCGTGAACACACTGTGCATGGTGCACATGGCACTTGTCCTCACTATCTCAGCTCTCATCTTCAGACCTAAGTTCCCTTTCACATGCTTTATTCCTCTTCTCATGCCGATGTTCCATCCCACTAGAGCGGGCAGATGATCTTTCTTGGCTTCGGCTCCTATTCATGGTACTCATAGATAAGAGGCTCCTCCCAGGTGAGGGTAGAGTGAGTGCTGTGCCTGTGAGAGGGCAGGATGCAGCACAATAAAGCCAGACATGCTGACATTTGCTTTAACCCCTTCCATGCTCATGACGAGCTCAGCTCGTCATGCGCACACGAGCACTGCGCAGCATGACGAGCTGAGCTCGTCATGAGCATGGAAGGGGTTAAAGCAAACCTGAGTCAGCTATGGACTGCTCTGCCTCTTTACCCTGAGTTTCATGTTCACTGTGTCACTGCAAACAAGCCACACACAACTGAAGAGGCCCAAGTAGACCAAAACTGGTCTTGGGTTGCTTGTGTTCCAGTTCAGAAAGGACCTGGGTTGGTAGTTTAGGATGGATGCACTTATTGGAGCATGACTAAAATGGACATGACTGGGTCTGATCTACAGAGGCTCAACTCGGCCGAAACTGGTCTTGAGTTGCTTGTGTTCTGGTTCAGAGAGTGCCTGGCTTGACAGTCAGGCTGAACTGTTCCTACTGGAGCAACCAAGGCTAATTTGCATATGACTGGATCTTATAATGGTTGGCATAGTGGGCAAAAACGATGGGCTGGAAGGATACTTTGAGCCATTGCCAGTGGTTAAACAATTGGCAAGCATCCCTTCCATTACTTTTTGTGCATTTGATATAATGCGCTAAGTGTTCAAGGGTACGCTCAGACGTGGGTTCGATGCTCACTGTGCCACTGAAACCAAGCTGAACCTGACTGAAGAAGCCCAAGTAGGCTGAAATTACTTTTGGGTTGCTTGTGTTTCGGTTCAGAGGGGACTTGATTTGGCGGTTAGATTTGTACTGTTCCTATTGGAGCAGAGTGAAGGTTAAATTACATATTGCCAGGTCTGATTTGAGGTGGCATAGTGGGCAAAAAAAGATAGGCTTGGGTTCTATCTTGAGCGATTGGGGATGATTACACTATTTGCAAGAATTCTAGTTCAAGTAGTGCTAGAGAGGTCTCGTTTTCAAAGTCTACATTTGCAATTTTATGTTTAGTATTTAGTTGTGTTAAAGTACTTTTTCTTTTTAAAAGTAAAAACGTTGGCCATATATTAATTAAGACACCTAGGGCCAGATGTAGGTAACTTCAATTTAGCGAGTCCTTAATAGCGATTTTTACCGAATCGCTATTAAGGACTCGCTAAATGGAATGTAGGTAGGAATCGCTAAAATATTAGCGATTCCTTAACATTCCTTAATAACGAATCGGTAATTGAGATTCGTTATTAAGGAATACCTAGCCATTCATTCCTATGGGCTAGGAGGCCGATAGGAATGAATGGGAAGATATTCACTATTAGCGATTCGGTATTACCGAATCGCTAATAGCGGGAGGTATTTCAAGGGTGCCAGGGTGTCCAAAGGACACCCTGTTGCACCCCTGAAATGTGCATGTGTGCACATGTGGCGCACATACATGCCCTAAGGGCATGGATGTGTGCCACATGGCACATTTGAAAAAGCAAAAAAGTGCTTTTTTAAAGGAAATCGCTACTTACCACCAACTTGAAGTTGGTGGTAATTAGCGATTCCTTAAGGCTCAAGTGCACTATTTTTAGTGCTACGTACATTGCATTTAAGGAATCGGTATTTCCGATTCCTTAAATGCAAGAGCAAAATAAGGAATCACTATTTTGCTATTCCTTATTTTGCATGTAGGTATGAACTCACCTACATTGCACTCAGTTAAATACCGGTCGGTAACGCTGAAATTCTCCGAATTTCGGCGTTACCGACTGATATTTCGCCACCTACATCTGGCCCCTATTCTGTACTCTATGGAGTTCTTTAACATTTATTTAAACTTTTTGATTGAGTTAATTCTTTCATCTGGCTTTACTTTTCTGACTATGCTATTCATACTCAGTTCCTGGTACACCAAAGTGGTAGCAATTCTGACTTTCCCCTTAAACTTTGGGAATGTATTCCTTCAGTCACATGTTGGACAGCCAATAACCTTTTAAAGCTGAATGCAGATAAAACGAAGGTGTTAGTTCAAGGGCATCATGCTTAGCTTTGGGCCTCCATTTGGTAGGCACTGTCTTTTGGGCCACCTCCTGCCCCTGCTACTGTGACCAAATGAGGCGGTGTTACTATCCATGCTGAGCTTACCTTCTGCCCACATGTCAACCAGAATACTAGTACATGTCAATCCCTTTTTAAGAGTTTAAGGGAAATTCTTTCTTGCCTCTGAGTTGAAGGGAGCAGGTTGGTGATCCAGACAGCTATCTCATGCCGTTTGGATTTTAGGAATGCTGTCTTGCTTGTCTTACCTAAATATCATATCAGTTGTCTTCAGATTGTGCAAAATGCATCCGCCATGTCTATTACTTATTTGGCCTCCGCATGCTTCCCAATTGGACTTCCTCCACAGGTTATCAGTGAATAAACTGATCTCGTGAACACACTGTGCATGGTGCACATGGCACTTGTCCTCACTATCTCAGCTCTCATCTTCAGACCTAAGTTCCCTTTCACATGCTTTATTCCTCTTCTCATGCCGATGTTCCATCCCACTAGAGCGGGCAGATGATCTTTCTTGGCTACGGCTCCTATTCATGGTACTCATAGATAAGAGGCTCCTCCCAGGTGAGGGTAGAGTGAGTGCTGTGCCTGTGAGAGGGCAGGATGCAGCACAATAAAGCCAGACATGCTGACATTGTCCCTGCTTGTTAATGAGGCGAAAAATACAGTTTTCAAGAATATGTGTGAAGGTGCTGACATGGGGCATGAAGTTAAAAATTCCTCTTCCGAAGAATTTAATCATGGAAGTGGCTTTTTGTGTCTGCCGGCCCAATAGTACATAATGTGAACTATTTATCAGGCTACTGGCCAAATAGTATTCAATCTCTACTATTTAGCCTGCTGCCACACAAATAATATATAATCTCAGCTATTTAGCCAGTGCCCGGCCAAAGTGAGACGTTTCTTTACTACTTTCATGGACACCTCCTGAACTGTGTAAAAACTCTGCTATTTACCCAGCAGCCATGTAAAGAATAGAGCAAAAAATGCAATATTCCACCACTCAAATTACTTTCATATTTCACTATACTAATTCACCACTAATCCTTTATGGGTTCCGGAGCAGCGTGCTACTCGCCGAAAAAGCGCTTCGACGCCTCGTCAGGGGTAGTAAGCGCTATATAAATGCAATTACAATTCAATACAATATGCTAGATTGCCAGATAAATAGGTGCTGCTTTTAATCATAGCTCAAATCTGAATTTACTCTCTGCTTCTATATAGGCTACAGGTTTAGTATGAGCTTTTGGGCACTGCAGTCCTTTGTTAGATTTGCCTTATCTCAAGTAGGCTCCTTTATATTCAAATACATGTTTTTCTGCTGCTGAGCTCAAGTAGATTTGGCATAAAGCTAAGATTTCAGTCTCGAATTGGAAGCCCGCACTCACATTCGGTATTGCACCTGCCAACACACGTTTTACTGGGTCTATGAACAGGCAAAGGCTCTCTGGTGAACACTTAGAAACAAACACAGAAACAGCACAGAATATTTGCATGCAAGGCAACTATTATGAGGATATTGATCTGCCCCGTTGTTCTTACATCAAGGCTGAGAAATGCTGAACTTGATAGGGGGCAAGGCAATATACATATTTTGAAGGCGTGTGAAAATAGCTTCATTAAGAAGGCAATGATTGAGTTTATTTATTTATTTAGTTATGAGAATTATATGTGGTTATATATCTGATTGGCCTCTTCAGAGGACAGAAAATTGTATTTTTAATTTGTAATTGGAGGAAAACGCCGGTAAGTATTCACTACTCACCAGGCATCTCAATGAGAAGGGACCAGTCAACATATGTGGTAATGCTGACGATGCCGCTGGAAAGATTCTTGTCCACGTCTCAAAGGGCTTTTGAGCACCTTTATTTTCTCTTTTCTTTGGTTTCCATATTGCTATGACTGAAGCTCAGTCCTTTAGTGTTATATACGGCCATTCCCGGTTGAATAATTGTGTTCCCACCATTCCAAACTTAGGCTTAGATTTACTAAGATTTTGCATCAGGCTGTGTCACTTTTTTGAAGCAGCCCAAAGCAAAATCGATTTCGGTATTTACTATTCTAGCGCTGCCTTGCATTACCTTGCGTCGGGGAGGCATCACATGGGTGGAGCACCGGCATTCCTGTGCATTCACTCGTGTATTCTGATGCCAACTCATATTTACTAAAGTCAGTACACTTGGGTTTGCGTCAGAATGGAGAGCCTACGTAAGGCTGGTGTAACAAGGAAAAATATCTTTATTGATCCTCTTTACTTCCTGTGGACTGGATTCTGCGGCAAACATACAAAGAAGAATACGCATCTAAGAATTGTTCTTTGTACAGGAAGATATTCCATCATGCACAAAAACTATTCTGACTACATCTCAGGCACCCTGGCTTCGTAGCACAGGGTGCCTCTGTTGCCGCTACGCAGCCAGGAGTATGCAAGCTCTACCAGAGAGCAGAACTGCACCTTATCTTTTTTTATTTTAATACAAAATACAGTCACATCTGGTAGTACACAATACAGATAGTGTATCTCTTCCAATCACAAAGCCTGGTGCTCATGCAGAGATTGTAAAATAACATGTAAGGTCTCAGGAGAGGCAACGTAGCACAGCACTTGCAATATCACATTTAGGTTGCATTTCTAGGTATGTAATGGCAGATCTTTGAGGAGAATTATGGGGATTGGGCGGTCTCCCTCAAGCCCTGGTCTGAAGTACGAAGATGCTCACGAAAGCAGGTCCAGACATCTCTGGGGTGAGATGTGGGGGGGTTTGCAGGCTGGCATAGTCTCCTCCCATGCTCTCACATCTGCTCCTGCTTTCAAGCCAGTCTTTAACGGAGGGGGGTCTACTTCCCCCCCATCTCAGGGATATCTCCCTCTTGCAAGCAGCAACGCCATGGAGACTAGTCGGCGGTTCCCTGAGGGACTTCATGGGTGTATCCCAGTAAGGCAGTCATGGGGTTGGGGGTCAGCTTGCAGCCAGTCATGTCGGAAATTTGCCTATTTACACTCTCCCAGTAGCCAGCAATCACTGGGCAGGTCCAGGTGAGTTGGGCAAAATCCGCCCCGGGGCTTGACATTTTATGCAATTATCGGGCATGGTAGGGTCGAATTTAGCGATGTTTTTTTATGGTAAGATAGTACCTATGTAGATATTTGAAGTGTATCAACTTGTGTCAGGGGCTTATAAAGATAAGTTTTATTTGTGCACAGCAATAGCCCCATATGTGGTCAGTAATCGGGACTCCCAGCTCTCTCTCCCAGACTTCCCGTATCCTGGCAGTAGTATCCGGTTTCATGGCCATGCAAGCATGGTAGAGCTTAGATGTCATGTGTCCACCATCTGATGTTTTAATCACCAGTGATAGAGGTGGAAAGTCTTCCAGTGGAAGTTGGTACGTGGGTATGAAGGATCTGAGGGAGCTCTGAAGCCTTTTGAGGACAAAGAGATCCATGTAGGATACATTTTGTGTAGGTGTGTTGTCTGCTAGTTGTAAGGCGTGGCCGTCCGGGAAGAGGTCACCTAGGGTGAGTATTGAGTGTTTGTCCAGTGTACGTTTAACTAGTGTTTCCCTAGTAGGGGGGACCCACAGGTTATCCGAAAGAGGGATGGAATCGGAGTAAAGGAGGCCCCCCGGCAGCATGCGCCACAGCCTGCGCCATGCCCAGCAGGTCATAGACACTGTCTGCATATCCTCAGTGTCCAACGGTATACCCCGGGGTAATATCTGGAAATGAAGAAGGCCATCAACTTGAGCGCGCTCTGGAGGTAGATATGGAATGCGTGCATCTGGGTTGTACCAGTGATACGTGTAGTGGCATTGGGCCGCAAGGTAATAAAGATGGAGGTCAGGGACCCCAAAGCCTCCCCACTCATAGGGCAGTGTCATTGTCTCCCATCGTAGCCGAGGGCGGCCCCCAGCCCATATCAACCGCAGTAATATGCTACGGAGGTTACTGAAAAAGGTATTTGGAAGCGGAATGGGGATATTAGTGAACAGATATATAAAGCGTGGCAGTACCACCATTTTAATAATGGCCACCCGCCCCATCAGTGATAGAGGTAGTTTTATCCATCTGTCTACATGTGTACATAGGGCGTCCACTGCTGGCCCATAGTTAAGCTGGAGGGCCTGTTCCATTTCCCTGTGTAGATGAATGCCCAGGTATTTGGTACCGTCTGCAGCCCATCCAAGGGGGGCTCCATCGATGGGGGTTAGGTGACATCAGTGAGTGGAAAGAGCTCAGACTTTGTCCAGTTAATGCGAAGCCCGGAGAGCTGTCCACATTTGGCTATGTCCTGCATGAGTGGGGGCAGATTGTCTTCCGGGTGGCACACAAACAGTAATATGTCATCTGCATACAGCGACATTAACAATGGGCCATGTGTGAGTTGCAATCCCCTATGGGCTTGGTTGTCCTGCAGTGACCTGACAAGAGGGTCCATCACGAGGATAAAAAGCAGCGGGGAGAGGGGGCATCCCTGCCTGGCGCCACGATATATAGAAATAGGGTCCGTGAGGGCTTCATTTACCCTGAGGCGAGCTGTGGGTTTAGTGTATAACAGCATAATTATTGCTAGGAATGGGGGGGTATTCCCAGCTTCGCCAAGACAGCTCTTTGAAAAGGCCACTCGAGTGAGTCAAAAGCCTTCTCGGCATCGAGGAGGGCCACCTCGGCTGGCGTTTCTGGGGCGATCTTATTGAGTACCACAAAAACCGTACTTAGGTTGAGGGAGGTAGAGCAGTGTGGGACAAAGCCCGACTGGGCTGGCGAGACAATCGGCTCCATCAACAACGCCAGTCTACTGGCCAATACTTTGGCAAAGATCTTGTTATCAAGATTTAACAGTGACATAGCTCGATAAGACGTACATTTATTAGGGTCTTTTCCTGGCTTCAGTAATATGGTGAGGACCACCTCGCGAAGCATGGGTGGTAGTTCACCAGTATTTAAGGACTCATTATATGGAGAGAGGAGTTGTGGAGCGAGCTGTTGTTTGAAGGCTTTATAGAAGGCTCCAGTCAGACCGTCAACTGCACCTTATCTTAATGGATATAGTACACTTCTGCTCTCTCCCATTGACACAAGGCTGCACAGCACCTTCCCTTTCTGTGTTGTGTTGCATCAAAGTTTAGTAAATCTGGACCTTAATGTGGTAAAGGTTGTGGAAAAATATTAATTGCTTAATAACAAAAGTCCTGAATAAACCCAAGACTTAAGGCCTTATTTAGGCTGCCACTCACAGGTGGCTAGTAGGACGGAGGAAACACCAGGAAACTTTGACTTACCCGCTGGCATGGGGGAATTCTGTTTGGGAGAAAAACTGTCTGTGGTTGCAGGTTCACCATTCATGAAAGCATGATGGAACAGAGGTGTGCACAATGTAATGTAAATAATTAAATTTACAATTTGAGGGTGCACAATTTCACACAGTTTTTATCAGCAGAGACTGGCTCGAGTAGAACATGTTTGAGACAAGTCTGAGAGGAAAATATCTCACAGGAGACATTTGATTCAATTTTATATTATTAATTAAAGTATATATTATGCACTGGTCCATGTTGTGAATATGATTAGTATTAGAGTTTAATAATTCACTATTGCACATCGGTTAGGTTTAAGGTTACAATTAGGTTTGTTTTTAGTGACGCATTATTATTTGAATGTAATTTTATTTAAAATATTGCATTAAATTAAACATAAATATTGCTATTTTTAAGGCTAGCAGAAGGTTTAGGTGCAAGAAAAGTACTTTGAAATGTAAAAAAACAAATTACATTACGTTAAAGCAATTTAGTTACAAATTAAAATAAGGCTAGTGTTAGGGTTACTGGTGGGGCCAGGGTATATTTATATGAATTTTATCAGAAAAACGCAATTAGTGTTAAAAACATAAATATTTATTATTGGTAAGGGATAGGCTTAGGGTTAGGCATTGGTGTCAATGCAATGGTTATAAAGCAGAGGTGATGTTGAAGTAATGATACAATTTATGATTAGTTTGCAGCGACGAAGTAATGAAAGATAATGTAACAGTGTAAATGTAATGGTAAAAGGGGAATCAGAGTTGTGAATGGTATGTGAGTTCTGGGCTCAGAGAGATAGATTGATGGGCCTGATGGGTACTTTCTGCACAATTCTTCCTTATAGGGTGGTTCCTGCAAAATATAAGTTTGCATGGGTCCCTGAACACTACTCCCCCATTGAGGGTGGGGGTGGGGTTGTACATAGTAGTTACTGAAATAGAACAAGAAGATTATCTTTATCCTGAAATGACACATTGTCATAAAATGAACTAATTTCAGACTGATTTATCTGCAAAGTTACAACTCTTTCAGGCGGAACTCAAATTTGGGCTAACCAGATCTCCATTCAAGTTTCAGAACAAAGTATTACACAAATTAAAATAAATAAATAAATAATAATGGATGGCCCTAGGATGATTGTAATGTAGTCTAAAAGGACCTCTCCAACGAAACCACTTACAAGTTTACAATTCATATAAAAATGAAGTGGCATTTTTCTACTTCAGAGCAGAAACCAGAATGAGATTGTGTACAGCACGCAGAAAAGCATTTTCAAGTAAGGATCCAAAGTGCATAAGCAGGTAATGCAAGATATTCTGAACAGGATCCCCCACTCAGACAATGCAAGAACTATCTACCAGCAAAAGTTCAAAATATAAATATATGGGGACAATTTTTGGAAGGACCATCTTCTACATTCTGGAATGTCCATCCTCCTACTCAGTTACCTATTCTTCATAGATCTGGTGAAAATGAAGTCCATTGGATAGAAAATCCAAGCTGAGGGGCTGAATTGGTCTGCATGAAGGCCCAGGATATTTTTTATATGGAGGTGAAATCTTGAATAAGCATTAGCAATGCCAATAGATTTGGCTTTAAAAGCATTTTGTATGGTAAGGTGAAGCATTAGAAGTAGACAGCATGGGGATCCATACGTATTTGTGTGGAAGCACACAACTGTAGAATTATATTGGTGTATGTTAAAAGGTCAGGTGAGGGTTGCATTGTCAACACAGACCTAAACTCCATGTAGGTTAATGACTGCCCTCCTCTCATCTGTGCTGCTGCCAGAGAAAAACACCATAAATGATCTACTTATCTAAGGCCCTGAAAGGTCAATCTCAGGCACCTGGATAAATAAACAAAATGATCACAGCTGTGTGGAGGGCAAGCACTTTTTTGTGGAAGCACACAACTTCTGCCCAATCAAAGCATGTACTCCTGGCTCCCAGCATGTGGGAGGAGCCAAAGCCCCTGTAATGGTGTTTCTCACATAATTGTCTGGTATCAGCTGATGTGTCAAACCAGACCGTAAAAATGTTGTGAGGTTTCATGAGTATACAATTTTACATGCTTTTCAGCCACAAACGGTTTGAGCAGAACATGACGTTCAGCGTTTGTAAAACCATGGCAGAGAAACATTTTAACCTCAAACCAGTCTCACTTCAGTATCTTGCATGGCTTTTGAATGTGTGGTGTGCCCTAATTTTCATTTTTCGTGCAAGACACTGCCAATCACATTTCATGAAACGGCAAATAAGTTTAAAAACTTACAGTTTTCATTGTTGGTATATCCAGGGTTTATATAAGGTAGGGCAGCTAATGGTAGTACAAACTATTGGAAAAAACACAAAATAAGTTATTTTCAGTGTGTAGGGAGTCCCCCAGTCAGAAAAATTCTGTTTTGCCTTCAGAACTGAAATCCGCACCTGTGCCAAATGCAGCAACTAGCTAGCAAAAAGTTGCCGTATAAAAAAAATCATGCGATAGCATGTTGAGTTAATGTTCTCTTTAAACGCGTTGCACACTTTTGCTGGTGCATTCAGGCTGTGTGGCGACGAATAGTAAGCGTAACGAGACGGATTGCTGTACTAGCAGTTCAGGACTAGGGGGATTGCATTTTTATAGATAGAAGACTTTCTGACGCAGATGTTTATTCAGCTGTATCTTTTACTCTGGGGGCATTTATTTAACTAGTAGATTAAATGATTCCGCCAGAAGATTGGAAGAATTTGAGATATGGATGCATTTCCATTTTTCTCACTTAACTTCTTACACTGAGCATTTTTTCTATATTCTTCATAGTTTTCTATCCCATACTTTTGAAATATAAGCTGCACAAGTATCATCGTCGTAAAGAAGTGCATAGTGCTTATGCATTTACCTTTCCAATTACCTTACCGTGACGCGCCGCTGCCTTGTTGCATCTGGTTGAGTGTCTGCACATCCTCTTTTGTTGCTGACGCTGCTACTCCTCAACTTCCGGTGGTTGTATCCTGTTCTAAGAGCATGATGAAACAGTGTTGTGTTTTGGGACAGTGAGCAAAGAAGAGTTCACAAATGGGTTGGGTTTGTGTTCAGCCTGGCATTCCAGGAACTGCCATCTAATTCCCGCTAAGTTAAAACAAGCACTGGTAAAGGGAATAAGTCTAGTGTTGGCAACGCTGGCACTTGTTCTTTAAACTTTTTGCAAATCTTCATTACAAAAATATGAAAAAGAAATGTCCCACACACATGTGCATGGATGTGCACATACTGGTGGCTATCTTTGAAGGGGTTTAAAACCTATAAAAAGTGTTTACTCTACTAAAAGTGCGTGTGTGGTATGCAGCGCACCTCAAGCAGTGGTGAGGTCCCAGTAGAAGTGTCTGAGGAGTTGCCAGGCCTCCGTAAGTTAAAAAATTAAAAAATGATTTTTCATGCAATCGTCCAGTAGTCCCTGCCACCAAAGGGAACTACTTGCAGTGTGGGTGATGACAGTGTGCTTTGGTTTAAAGCCGTCACTCAAGGCCAATTGTTCTGGCCCTTTGCAAAGCAACAGTAGCACAAGTTGTTACTAAATGTCCCTCTAGAGTCAGATGCAGCTGCTTGAAGAGGGCTCCAGAAAGTTGCAGAACCACAAGCTGTTACTTGGTGTCCCTCTGCAGTCAAATACAACTGTTTCAAGAGTCCTTCTTAAAGCTGCAGTTCCTCAATCTGGTTAGTACATGTTCCTCTCTAGTCTGATGCAACTCCTTGCACTAGTGCAACGAAACTTAAGGGCCCCCCCTGCAAACTACATCAAGGGCCCCCCCTCCGGACTCGGTCAGAAGCTGTCAGCCAGGGTACTGTGCTGGGGGGCCCCTGGAGCTCGGGCCCCCCGCACTGCGGAAGCCGCGCGGGGCCTTTGTTAAGCCACTGACTCCTTGAAGTCTTTCTCAAAGCTGCAGTGCCTCATAATGTCACTAGATGCCCCTCTCAAATCAGATGTAACTGCTTGAAAAACTGTTTAGGGGGTGTGGCTTCAACCACTGGAGTAACATAAGCCCCCGCAGCCCCCGCAGTGCGTGGGGGGCCCTGAGCTCCAGGGGCCCCCACAGCAAAAGTGGTAGGTGGTGGGGGCCCCCTCCAGGTACTTTGCAGGGTCCCCCTCAAGTTTCGTTACGCCACTGTAACATATACATTTGCAAATGCACTATTGCTACCCTAATGAATTCTGTTTGATTTTTTCAGCTGATTTATGATTATGGCTCAATACCACAGCTACCAATAAATATTCTGCATTTAAAGGAAGACTGTGGTGACACCTAAAAAATACTTAAGTACTGATAATCACTGGTAAATGCATAGTTATTCCAAACACTAAAAGCTTGAAAATTACTTTGTGAATGAGTGTACTCAGGTGCACTAGCAAATTATAGTTACTTATATTCAAATCAGCTAATGGTTGGACTGAGCTGATATATGGCATTGTGCTCTGGTTGTAGGAAGCAAAATGTGAATGATGATTAAGAAGAAAAAGGTTAACCATAAGCTGCCTCGTCTCTATTGCTCTATATATAAATATAGGTACGTATATACATTAATTAAATGAGTGTGTGTATTTTTGTTATGACTTATTTGGAAAACCTGGCCCAGCAGTAATCCAGAAAGCAGCAGTACTACAGAGCATAACTAGATGTCCTTCCTGAGTCAGATGCAAATGCCTGAGAAGTCCTTCACAAAGCTGTAGTACCATAAGCTGTTCGTAAATGTTCCTTTTGAGTCAGAAGTAACTCATTAAAAAGTCTTTCACAAAGCTGCAGTTCCAGAAGACGTCAGTAGATGTCCCCCTCAAGTCAGAAGCAATTGCACCAAAAGTTTTTTAAGAGGTTGCACTTCACAAGGTGTTACTGAAAGTCCGTCTTGGGTCACATGTTAGTGCTTGAGAAGTCTTTCACTAAGCTGCAGGATGGCAAGGTGTTACTAGATCTCCTGATCAGGTCAGATTCAAGTTCTTGAAAAATCCTTCACAAACTGAGTGGGTCTGGCTTCAACATTTAAATCTGCATATACACTTTGGCTATTCTAATGATGTGTAAATGGCTAAATAAACATGCCAAAGGTGGCTCATGATGATGACTCAATATTGCAACTTTCAATAAATGTCTTTGTTGCTGTGGAAGACTGTGATGACACCCTAATAGTCATTAGTACCACCAGTCACTGATAAATGCAAGTGCCTATAGAAATGTAATCCCGGTAAACTGCTTTTAGGATGGTGTTCATGTTTGCATCAGTAAAATGCAGTTGCTTGAAGTGAAGGTAAACCAGTGACTGAAGATGGCTGATCTATTAGTGAATGCTGTGAGTGGGGGGGGAGTAAACTTGGAATGCCATTTGATTAAACGAATGGACTAAGAGGGTTAAACAAAAAACCCTCAAAATGTATTTTATTATGATTTTCAAAAAACATGAGGCTGGCAAGACAGTTAAAATTGTTCGAGGACATCCAAAAATAAGGTGTCTTGCTAAATTACAGCAAACTGGCAAGTGTGGTAGCTATGGGAATACATGAATTCTGAAATGACGTGCTTCAGTTTGAAGTGGTCATGCTGAAATATTAGCTTATAGCAGAAAATGAGGTAGAAGTCAAGCTGTCCTTCTCACATTTGTCCCAGTGAAGGCCTGTAACCTGAGAGCAAACTCTGCTGAGTTTCCATGACCTCATTTTTGCCTAATATATTGGGGCCCAGATTTACAAAAACTTTGGTGGGGTTTGTGTTACTTTTTTAACACAAATCCGAGGCATAATGTCAGGTTGGGAATTACAATCCAACAGAAATCGAGATTTACTTTGGATTGTAACTAAAAGTAACTCCAAGCTGTGCTGTGTTATTAGGTACTGAGTCTAGGAAAATGGCGCCCTGGTATAGTGTGACTTTGATGAATTCCATGTAAAAATATTAGTAACAAACTGTGATCCCTTCCATCAAATTCCAAATGTAGGCATGGTCTGCATAGTGTGATAGGGGGCATGTGCTGAAAGTTTTGCACCAGACATAAGTTAAAAATATTTACCTGCTCCTTCTATAGGCGTCTGAGTGTTCCTGTTGGGAGGGTAATGATATGTGTGTCCTCGCAGATGGCCCTAGCGCACTGGTGATGATTTTTGGCTTAGTTTAGTAATTGCGGCATGCTACTGCTCATCCTTGGTAAATGGATGATGCTCCTTAGCATATAAAGGGCATTTAAGGAATGACGGTGCCCAATCCTTGGCAAAATGCAGGCCCTGGCAAATTTGTGGTAATTTCTGTCCTATTAGGACCATCAGTGGTTTGATATTGCCCTCTCTTGGCAAAATACTCACCTCTGCATATTCGGTGGTAACAAATGGCCTATAGTATCCATAATATGATAATGTCCACATTTGGTAAAATGGTGGCTTGCACAATTGATAGCATATTGTGACATCAGTGAGAACATGCTGCCTATCCTTGTCATGGGTGGGCATGGTCTAATGATGGTAATGCTTGACATAAGTGGGTGCATGCATGGATGCAGAATGCAGCACACATGCAAAGAGGAAAAAACGAGCAGTAATAAAGATGTTGCTTCTTGTTACGCCAGTCTCAGGTAGGCCAGGATGTTGACATCAATCCATGTCTATAAATCTGGGTAGATATGGATTCTTTTCAAAATCCATGGGTGAGTGCACATGAATGCCCATGCACCACCCCTTGAAATCCTCTCTAACGCAAACTAATGCAAGGCAGAGCATTGTGCAGCATTGCATTACTTTACAATGCTTACAAACTCAAATCATGTCGGTTTGCAAATCCCAAATAGGAATTTGTATCAGGTCTGCATTATAAACGTAACACAAACCCAATGCAAAACATTTGTAAACTTATGCCCTACACCTTTACAGACTTCGGAAGCAGTGTAGACAATCTGAACAAATAGGTGGGTTAGGCGTTCCAGTAAGATAAGAACAAAGATAGAGGGAACCAAGAATCTTAATGTCTGTTTTAGAGGCACTGGGGTTCAATCAACTGTAGTTCAGCAAGATTGTCAAAAGTTCCTTTATAAGAAATTTCCGAGGAGGACTCAGGAGAATCAAAGGCACAAATTAATGCCTTGTGCTACAGTGTGGAGTGCCCTGAATAATTCAAATATAGGACGTAAATATCCAACCTGTGTGAGGTGTTTTGGAATGGTTTTAGGACCATGTTGAGGGTTTGTTGAGTTGGCTCATGATTCAGTTCAGCTTGTTGTATCACCTTTTTGATTGTTGCTATGAAGCGTTCAACCATTTAATTTGCTTGTAGCCATAAGGGCGTGATCGGGCTATGTTTGAAATGTACATGTTTTGCAAATTATGCAAAAACCTGATTGTTGAACCGAGGTCCAGTGTCCGTTTTGACAGTCTCTGGGATCGACCATGCTGTGAACATCTTGTCCAGGCGTGGTATGGTTACTTGGGCACTGATCGAACATAGAGTTTTTGTTATTGGAAAGCATGAGTACTCGCCCATGATTAGAAGTATGTATTTACCTGACCTAAGTGGGCTGAAGAAATCGGCTGCCACATTCTGCCATTTTCGCTCAGGAAGTGGCGACATTTGTAGTGGGAGCAGGTGAGTCTTTCTTCATATTATTTGACATGGGGTGCAGGTTTTCAAGGTGTCTTCCACTAGGGCGTCTAGGCCGGGGAACCATATTCTGTTTCTCAGTGCTCTTTAGTGGCTCCCATTTCTCAATGCCCCTTGTGGGCCACATCTATCACTTGTTGATGCAGGGTGGTCGGGAGCACTAGGCACTTGTCCCTGAGAATGAGCCTATTCTCTGTGATGAAGAGCTCATCCCCTACATGTCAGAATGTGTTTAAACGGTGTTTGTCAGCTTCTGGGGAAGTGTCATTGAGATGTCACCACCTGTCCTTTAGAATGCCTTTTTTTCACTTCTTGTGGCGTGGGGTCCTTGCATGTGTGCTCTGGAGGGGTACTGATGGTGAGGTGGCCTGGTTGATGACAAAGTGTACATATTCTTTAGCTATATATTTCATGGCCCTCTAAATTGTAGTGGGTGTGGGGACATGTAGTTCACTGGATTCTTGTACTTTCCAGGTTTGTGGATTCTGGATTTATGTATATTCCTGCAGGTGGATCCCCCATTTCTCAATGCGTGGGGGCATTTTTAACATTGTTAAAAGACCTGGTGGTTTGTTATTACGGTTAAGTGTTTCTCATATACAAACACATCATAGTGTTCACAGGCCCATATGACAGCTAGGCTCTCCTTTTCGGGTTGGGAATATGCCCTTTCAGTGCCTGTCTGTGAGGTTTCAGCTGGCATAGGCCACCAGGTGCCTGTGTTTAATCCCTTTCTTGTGTTGGGTTAATATGGCACCAAGATCCACTGGGCTGATGTCCACTGTAAGTTCTATGACATGATGGTGGTGTGGGACTGCTGGACTCTTTGATGATGTCAGCTGCCAGTAGTTCTTGTATGTCTTGCTCTACTGCCTTCTGTAGGTTAAATAGTGTTTTCCTGTGATGCTGAGCCTCTGGTTTCTTGGATTTTTTAATGTGTAGGCATACCTCAAAGATTTTCATCTTCCCTAGTCCTGTGAATAGTTCTTTATATTGCTTCACAATTGGTGGTGCTTTGTCCACCTGGTTTAGGATGGCAACAAGCTTGAGCAGTTCTGTCGTTGGTAGGTTCAGTAGACTGTTCGCATGTGTTCCTCCGTCTATGACATAGATGAGGGCTTCTACCGAGCGGTTTTTGTAATTGAGTTTTGTCTTGAATTTCCCTAGGCATTCTAGGGGTTTGTTGGCCAACCACATGTAGACTTTATGTCTGCCCTTTCTAGTCTGGGCTTACGGCTTCATCTGTTTGTATTCGGTTGCTCCAATGTGGTTGAGTGATGCTCCACTGTCAATCACAAACAGGGCAGCATGGCTTTCCATCAGGGGGGTTATGCGCAGACATTTGTTGGCCAATGGCTGTTTGTCTGTTACCATGAGTAGATATTCATCGCTTTCACCTGAGTATGATAATGAGGTACCGCTGCTAGCTGTGATGCCATCCAGCATGATCTTGTGGTGGACTGGGATGAGCTGCAGCTTTTGTCTTGCACTGCTCATGCATGGTGTTGTAGTTTGTGCTCGCTTGCTAGTCTTGGCTCACTTTCCAGAGTGCCCTTGCACATCTGCTCATAGTGATTTCTTTACTGCACCTGCAGCACGTTTTGCCAATTGCTGGGTATT
The DNA here is from genome assembly GCA_963921515.1 of Calotriton arnoldi. NCBI lineage: Eukaryota > Metazoa > Chordata > Amphibia > Caudata > Salamandridae > Calotriton > Calotriton arnoldi. The sequence continues at coordinate 420,216 of CAWUFW010013840.1, read as the reverse complement.
TCTCTCCATGTGGATATTCTTCATTTTTCGTTTTTTGTACTTTGTTCTGTGTTTGCATCTGTTGTTGGTTGTAGCCTGTTCTCTTGAGTGTGGTTGTTGCCGCTCGGCGGTTCAGGTTTTCTTCTGTGTTTGATCTCGTAGCCAGAACTCTTCTTCCGTTTTTTCTGCTTTCCCTGTTTTGATTTTCTTTGCTTGGGCTTTGGCTTGGTCATGTAGTTGTGTCATCTTTTCAAACTCATCTAAGGTGGAGCTTTTCCTATGTAGGCAGTGTTGGAGTGACTCTGATTGGCACCCTTCTATGATTCTTAGGCAAATTGCTGCTTCATTTGAGAATTTGTCAAATTCGCAAAGTATGGCTAAGCTGCGCAGTCGGATTATGAGGTCACTCATCAATTTTTCCTTCACTTGTGAGGCGAGGTTGAAGTTGTATCTCTCACAGGCCACATTCTTATTCTGTAGGAATTTTGCATTTAGTGCATCACATATCTGTTAATATGGGGTGGTCTGCATTGCTGGTAGCTGTTTGATTGTTCGTTGGATAGCTTTACAGGCCAAAGTCTACACGGTGAGTAGCATTTGTTTTTTGTCTTTTGCTCTCAACACTTCTAAGAAGTGATCAAAGTCATCCAGTTTTGTTTCCCTGGGGTCAGAGGCTCTGTGGCCACTGTCAGTCGACCTGTGAGATCATACTGAATGGTGGTTGCGGCTAAAGCACTAGATGTCTCCCAGAAGTCCTGTATGTGGCTTTTCTTGCCTCATGTTGGGTGTATGCAGGCTTTCCGGGATCGTGCTGGTCACAGATTTGGCCTGTGGGGTTGTAAGTTCTGCTTCGGATACCTGAACAGTCTTTGTGCTGCAGTGTTGCGCTTTTTATTTTGTTGGTTCTATTGTGCTGGGTTGCAGCAGCTGCACCTTACTCACTGAGGCTCCAGCGTTGTGGTGAGATTGTCTACTTCCTTCGTTGGCAGTTGACCAGATAACCCCAAGTCAAAAAGGAAGATCATCCAGGGAGCTCAGATATCTTGGAGTCATAATAACTCAGGATCTCAGAGAAATACCAAAAACTAATTTAGATAGAGCTTCGAAAGAGGTTGATGTTCTATTAAAAAGATGGCAGAATATCCCACTCTCCCATTACGGTCGGGTTAATTTGATTAAAATGTGCGTGCTACCGAAATATACTTATCTGTTTAATAACATCCCCCTAGAATTCGCAAAAGTTGATCTGCTTAAAATTCAGGGCAAGATTTCCTCCTTTATTTGGGCAGGTAAAGGGATCAGGCTGTCCTGGAAAAAATTAAGGTGCAAATTAATGCGTGGGGGCATGGGCCTACCAGACCTTCAGCTGTATTGTTGGGTCTACCAATTAAAAAACTGTAGGATGTTACTGCTTACTCCAGATGACTCGCTGATTGGCAGCATATTTAAAGCTATGTTAGTCAGCATAGAGGTGCTAGGATACATGTATAAGTTCGGCTCCTCTAAATTTTTTTAAAAAGTCCGTTTGAAGACGCTGCGTATGGCAGCCAAGCTATGGTCGGACTGTTGAGACTGTTTGGGACTTTCCCATTATAGTGATTGGGCCCCAGTGTGGGCTTCCCCTGGAACACCGGAGTGTCTTTTGGATGCTCTAGCCCAGCCATTAAAAGAGGTCGGAGTCTTACACTGGAAGGACATCATAGTGGGTAATAAATGTCATCCTTGGGACTTCTGGAGCCACACTACGAGAGGTGCTCTGTCTAGGTTTAAGTTTTACCAGATTACATCCTGGTGTAAGAGTCAACGCTGGTCCTTTATGGAAGATAATCCCATGGAAAATGAACTACAAGATTTGGCCCTGAGGAAGAAAGAAGTGGCTCATTGGTACAACTATCTCCTGGCCGCAGTAGACAGAAAGATGGAAAAGCCATACCGGGTCTGGGAGAACTACTTGCCGAGTGAGGAGCTGAAAGATTTCTGGCAAGTATCTCTAGACATTCTTTACCCACTAATTAAATCTGCCGCATTCAGGAGAAACCACTTTTTCACACTCCACAGGATATACTGGTCCCCTCTTAAAGTATCCAGAATAAAGGGCGGTGGAGAAGCTAGATGTCTGAGATGTGGTTTCCAGAATGCAGATGATGATCATGTATTCGCCTCTTGCCCCAAGATACAAGAATTTTGGAAAAATGTGGGTAAGACTATTTCCAGGGTCCTGGGTACCGTTGTGGAGGTAAGCCCATCTCTTATTTTATTTGGTATTGTATCTATGCCTGGGGGCGTGCTAGGCCCGATGGGGTTGCAACACAAATTGGTGTTTTATTTGATCCTGTTGGCCAGGAGAGAGATTTGTCAATTGTGGCGTCAGGTGGTACCCCCTACCTGGAATGCCTGGTCGAATTCTGTAAGATATTTTAGAGCTTTAGATCAGAGGGTAAATGTATATAGGGAAAGGCCAGATACTGGGTTATTTTGGAACTTGTTGGATGACCTATCTTTCGATTAGACTAGATTAGATCAAGGTATAGGATAAGTTCCAATGATTAAAACCTCTGGGTCAGCTCTGGTTGTGCGCAACGGGTGGCCCCGTAAGAACACCAGCTGAGATTGAAACCACTAAGTTATAAGCACCAGAGGTGGATCAGGTCGAGAGGTTGCTATAGCTACGGAGGTCATATGAGGAAAAAAAAAAAAAAAAAGGAAGATCATCCTGGAGTCATTCTGAAGTCATCTGATGACTTCAGTCGAGCTATTCCTGCAATTATCTGGGGAAGTCATCCCAAACCATACTGAAGTATGCCTATAGGGCGAAATATTTAAATGAGATGACTCTAGAGTCATCAGAGAAACTACTCCAGGATGGGTTCCTGATTACTTCAGTGAAAAACATTTGATGATCTTTTACTACTACAGGATGACCCCAGGATTATTTCAGGATTAGGCTGGATTACTCCAGGATGGGTTCCTGATTCCTTCACTGCAAAACATGTGATGATCATTTACTACTACGGGATGACCCCAGGATTATTTCAGGATTAGGATGGATTACTCCAGGATGATTTTATAAGTGTTTCAGGATGGGGTTGTATTACTACAGAATGATCTTGTGATGACTTCAGATTGAGGTTGATTACTCAAGGATGATCCCAAAATATCTTTATAATGGGGCTGTACTAGTCTATGATGACTTCATGATGGGGATGTATTACCCTAGGATAGGTTCTGGCTGTTTTACTGCATGGCGATTTAAATATGTGGATGTATATTCTATGATGATCTTGACTAGTAATGTGTAAAACTGACATATACAGGAAGTTAAGAAATACGCAGTTTTATTAGTTCGTTGGCAGAGCAGACTGCTGCTACAAAAATAAATGAGTAATTGCTTCGGGTAGTTTACCAAAAAGACCAAATTACTTGTTTGAACACAAGAAAACCTCTCACCATTTTAGGTCCACAGAAAACAGAAGAGTGAACCCTAAATGGCATAACTGACTTGGAATTTGCTTTAGCTTGCCACAGAACATATACCCAGCCCTACCTGTAAGGACTTCAGGATATATTCTTGTTACTCCAAGATAATTCCTCTATTTCTTCTCTACGAGTATTCCATGATTGCCACATACAACTGCAACTTGAATAACACTGGTATGTTAAGCTATTGCAATAAGCTGAGAGACGCTAATAATATTATTGCACTTCTTTTAATTCTGCCGCACCCTTACTCTTTCATTTTGATAAAGTAATTTTGTTGATAGCAGATTTAAAACAATAACTATGGGGTTAGTGCTCCTAGTGCAAGACTGGTATTGAGTTGTTGTGCATCTAGCTCAAGAAGTATGTTGTTGTTGAAGGACTAAGTACACCTTTCTGTGGTCAAGTGGGTGCTGCAGTTCAGTGGTGATGTGAAGGAGGGCTGCTATAGCAGACTATGGAGAATGGCAGTGTTGGGTGACTGTTCTCATGGTTGAGAGCTGTACAAGTAGCTGATGGAGTGCGGTTTGATAAAATGATCGAGTGGCCATTATTTTTGTGTGAGAAGAAATGTGTTTTGTGTGGCTCAGAGGCATTTTGAGTGGCTTTACTTACTATGTATGGTTGGGGAGGTCTAATACATGAAAATGTGGCGGATGTGCATGATTGTGAGCATGGGCACAACAGGCTGGGAATGACTATACAATAGGTGTGGGTGAAGGCAAGCATTTTTGGTGGTCATTGATGTTCTGAGGAGTGCTGCATGTGACTAGTGCAACTAGGTTGTGTTAGGAATATGAATGTATTGTGAGTGTGTGTGTGCTGTGAATGATTGCAAGAATGTTGGAAGGACTATTGCAACCAACTGTGATGTATGATGCTGATGTGGGGTGTGAGTGGACCAGTGTAGTTGAATGACTGTAGGTTAAGTGCAGACAATTGCTGGTGATAAATTATGAGTCCTGTTGTAGAAGACTTTGGAAAGTAATGAGTGGTATGGACTGCAAATTATGTGAATGAGTGTTGCAAATGGCTGAGTTTTGAGTGGTGGCAGGTATAGATCTGAGATGGGAAAGGAAGGTTGTGAGGCTGGGTCTCGGTGGTATTGTGAATGGTCAAGATATACAAATGCCAGAGTAAGGTGATGAGTGGTGAAGTTAGTGGTTGAGACAAGAGGTAGTTGTGTGGACAAGTTTTTATGCGTTTGTGTGATAGTGTGACTGGTTGGTGCTGAAAGTAAGTAGTGTTATAGCTGCCTGAAGGCTACAGAGTGGAGAATGTGACTGGTGCAGTAGGTGGTGCTGCAAGTGTATGTCATAGTGGTGTTCTGGAAGGATGACTGGTATTGCATGCAGCTGAATGTGTATTGTGAGGTGTCAGTGAACAGGTGATAGAGGCAAGTGATATTGCATCTCATGTGATTAATCAATCAGCATTTGTAGACCCTGGAACTGTCACCAATGGGGGAATCTGGATGCTGGGGTGTGAGGTCTCTGTTGTGCTAGATCCCCCTGCGACAAGTCTTGAGGAAACGTCAGGAGGAGAGAAGAAACAAGTAGAAAAAAATCAAAACAGAGGGCAGAAAAACAAGCGGGCAGAAAAGGCAAAACACAGAACAGAAAAACAAGCAGAAAAGGCCAAACAGAGCAGAAGAGGGCAAAATAGAGGGCAGAAAAAAGCAATATAGAGGGCAGATAAACAAGCAGAGGAGGCACAACAGAGGGCAGCAGGTAGACAGGCAGCAGAGGGTAGCGGACTGCGGGCAACCTGTACAGGAGTACTGTCACAGGGGCGCTGGCACGAGGACCTGTTCAATAAGGTCGCGCTGCGGCCTCCATTAAGCAGGTCCTGGGGGAGGGCGGGGCACTGGGTGGGAAACGGCGGGAGGAAGGAAGAAATGAGCAGAAAAAGGCAAAACAGAGGGCAGAAAAACGAGCAGAAAAGGCAAAACAGAGGGCAGAAAAACTAGCAGAAAAGGCGAAACAGAGGGCAGATAAACGAGCAGGAAATGCAACACAGAGCAGAAGAGGGCAAATCAGAGGGCAGAAAACTGCAAAACTGTAATGGGATGATGGGAGTCAATGGTGTAAATTGGTTCTATGAGTGAGCTATCGTTTTTTTCTGATGTTACTCTGTAGTACTGCAAGTGTATGAGTAAGATGAGCGATTATTATTGTGATATAGTTATATATGAGTTGTGTTAAAAGCGAGTGGAAGGTTCTGTTAGCATGTGGACGGATGAGCTTTGTCGCACATGTCTAAGTGTGAAGTTTGGGGGGTGAATGCCTTGAATGAGTTATAATGAAGGGGTGCTGTAGAAGACTGATGTTTAGTGAATTATATAAGAAAGTAGCTTTGTAAGCTACGGATGGAACTGATGCTGCCTAGTAGTGCTTCATGTAGAGGAGTAGTGGTCTATGCACAAATAGATGGCATGGCAATTGGGTTCTGAATTGCACCGAGTGGTAAATAGTAAATGGTGTGGGAGTTGCGACCAGCAGATTGTAATTCTATGTAGGAGGTATCACCAATGGAATGGTGAGAGTGAGCAGTGTTGTGAGGGAACAAATGTTGATCAAGGTGTGTGCACAAGTGAAATTTACTTTTACTGTTAAGATGGCATGCTAGCCTATTTGTAAAAGGGAAGGAAGGGGTCCCTTGCCAGCATGCTTTATTTTGAAAACCAGCTGCATAATTTATAAAGCTGTCACAAGCAGCACTCCTGCTTATATTGCAGATAAGTTCACCCTCTATGGTGGATCTCTGTACACCCACAGCCAGGACACCATCAGACTGAGGTCCTCATTTACAAGCCCACTGTGCCACCGGTGCTTCACTTTTTTGACACACTGGTGGCACAGTATGCCTGCCTATATTTACATGGCCACGTAAAGTCACCCTGTGTGACTTTTCATGGCCTTGTAAATATGGGCCCCTTTCACGCATTACTCTGTGTGAAAGGGGCGTTCCATAGGCATTTGATGGGTGTTGCTGTGGGTGTTCCCACACAACATCATTGGAATGCGTCAGAATCCTACGCCTCCCCAGGGGAGGTGTAGGAGTGGCGCAACGAGGAGAAATACGTTTATTTCTCATTTTTTCCTCTTTCTGTGTGTGCTGATTTATGCAGTACGAATTGAAAGAGAAAAATGCCATCAATTATTGTTTTTGTGCAGGAAGGTGTCCCTTCCTGCACAAAAACAATCATCCCCGCAACACAGGTACCCTTGCAACACGATGCACAGGTGCCTGCACTAACCATCTACAGCCCTTTAACTCATTGACTTTATCCTGGTCTTTGAACTTGTACAGCACTCAGCTGCCTTTTGGCTAGGATCATGCTACAGAAATACCATATACATAAATACATGCTTTCACCTCTTTAGACCATAGTCTGAAAACCAGTGCTTCAGTTCCAATCCAACCCTTTTTCAAGACGTCTATACCTGTCCTCTTCTGTCATAATCCTATACTTGCTAGGCTGCCCCAACATCCTGCTTCCTTCTTTCTGCCCGCCTTCTCTTCAGACATCCACAAAACCTTCAGTGAGTAAAAACTCTTATTGACTTCTAGTAACCTGCAGGTCTCAAATTAAAGCCCCTCAAATGCAAACTCAGTCTTCCATCCTTCTGAGATTAGTAAATGGAGTATGATGCAAGAGTGAATCAGTAAGAACTATCATTTTCAACGCTTAACAGAAAATAAGTATAGAATTTAAAAAAACATGCTATCACCTGCTTAGCTCTTGCTCCCATCATCAACCACAATAATCAAACGTTACTCATTAATGATGCTTACATCACTTGGTGTTTTCTGGATCACAAGCCACTTTTTTATCTTGATCCCATTATGGGATTTTGTGACATCAATGTTGTTGGGTCAAAAGTTATGTAAAATTTTAAATAATGTCAATCGAATGACACTTAGCAGTTTTGAAACATGACAAACTCTCAGAAACATGCATCTGTATTTAAGGGAGAGGCTTTGGAAAAGCTGATTAGACTACCACCTATATTGAAGGGCTGTACTTAGTGATAGCAAAACTTTAATGTAAGAAATTTCACCCAGATTTCACAGGTCCAGGTGGGGCGGTCGCTCCTTTTCTGTGGCAGCCACCATACTCTGGAACTCCTTGCCCCCTTCCATTTCCAAGGCAGACTCTCTTCCGGTCTTCAGGTAACTTTGGAAAACCTGGTTATTTGCTTCTTAGCTGGATGTTGGCACTTTCTCCTCCTCTCCCATCCACTTAGCGCCTTGACACCGAGTGGGTATAAGTACGCTTTATAAATATTATCCTATCCTACCATAAGGCCTCCCCCTAACTTCAGTGCAGGATCATACGCATTCATGACTGCGCCCTTGACTCTACTAGGACTCCCTGCCCTCACAATATTATCTCAGTACACCTCCGGGAGCTTCCAAACCATATAAATCTAATTTTAAATCTGGTGTTAACCAAGACCTTTTGATTTTACCAAAATTATAAGTACAATATCCTTACTTATAGAGGCTTTCCCTCTCCATCCATAGGTCCGTCATTTTTTTTTCGTCCACTACAACATACAGCGTGGGATAGCACACTTTACTCACTGGCTAACTTCACTTTGAGTAACGTCATTCTTTCCTTTCACAAGAAACACATCCACACACAAAGTATTTCTCTTAAAAGTCAAGGACTGATATGGCAATGTGTGCATTTAAGACCTAAAGTATTTTTGGTTTTAGACAATTATTGTTTTTGATTAATTTGTGCCTGGCGGGTTCCTTAACAATGCTTTGCAAAAAAACACATTAAAACTAAAACAGTGACAAAGCCAAAAACTGCTGATCAATGCATGAAGTTTTGGATTTGCCTTTGCCTTTGCTTGTTTCATCTTTTAAATTGTTCAAACCCAGTCCTGTCACTTTGTGGCCTAGATGAGACCATTGGTAGGGAGTAGCGTCACCGTAGGAGAGTGATTCAAAGTTTTGTGACTATGCAAGAGGAGACCTACAATTCAGTGATTGAGTGGCTCAAGAGAAGAGGGCTGGGGTAGTGGGCCAATTCGGGGTAGCTTTTAGTTGCTTTGTGCACTGTCTGGAGAAGATTGCATGCTGCTGTTTGCCAGGAGTCCGAGTGAGAATTGGGCTGGGCAGGTGAGTCCTGAACAAACAATCCTGATGATAGGAGTACTGCATAAAATGTTGAAGTAACCCTCACAGTGCATGGACTATCATTGTATTAATGTACCAGGCCTGGATTACAATGTGCAAACACTTTCTAAGGTCAAGGAGTAGGGAAAGAGTGGTGAAGAAGGAAGGAAACAGACAGTTGCAAACCATGAAAGATATGTGCAAGAAGGAAAAACATAAAAAGGAGAAAATGGAAAGAGGAGATGTATGAAGGCAAAGATACATTAGAAAAAGAACGTGAAGAGAACTGGGGAAAGCTGAGTATGAGAGTGCAAAAATGGGGTGGAACATGATGAGAATGAAAAGTGGAAAGAGGAGCAAAGCAAGGGAAGAACAGAAGACCAAGGGGAGCGAGTGAAAAGGAGAGTGGAAGGGAAACCCGGGAAGGTGAAAAATGAAATGCAAGTAGCGAGGGTAAAGTGAAGCAAAAGAGAGAATGGGGACATAGACCAGAGAGTGAAGGGAGAATGGAGAGAAGGGAAGAAAATCTCAATAGTGAGACAAATGATACGAATGCAGTCATGCAGAGTGCTTAAATAAGAAGAAAAAGTAAAACCTAAAAAGGTGAGCAGTGTAAGGGCATAGTAATGCTTCCATGCTCCAGAGGAGGGGCAAATACAAGAAGGGAAGAGAAAGCCCAAAAAACACTAATGAAAAAGAAGTAAGCAAATCAGAGTGGCAATGAAGCCAACTGGCAACCAACGTTTGAGCTCTAAGCCAAAGTAAGCTAACAATATGTCTCTTATGCACTGCCTAATTGACCTAAAAATTGAGCAAGTGTATTACCCTGCATTTTGAGCTGCTTGTGTAGTAGGTCATGGAACAATGGGGGATTACTATGGCCCCACTTCATAAAGATGTTAGCGCCAGGTCAATAACAAGAATAGACAAAGCCAATAGGTCTTGTCTATGCAAGAGCTATTGGCTTTGTCAATATGCTTCAGCCATTTTGTACACCAGCTTGGCTGGTGTTCAGCCTGGCTAAAGTTACTGGGGTAAAGGAGAGTCATTAAGCGAAGTAGAATGGAATGTTATTGAGTAGCACAGAGAGTCATAGAGTGGTGTAGAGTGTCGTGGAGGGAGTAGAGTGTCAGAGTGTAAAGGCATAGAGTAGAGTGTTGTAGAGCGCAGTGGCATAGTGTAGTGGAGTAGAGAGTCTTGAACAGTAAAGTGACTTAGAGCAGAATAGATTGTTGTAGAGTGGAGTAGAGTGCTGTAGAGTTCAGTGGAGTGGCATAGAGTGTCAACATGCAGTGGCATAGAGTGTCAGTGTAGAGTGAAGTAGTGTGTCACAGACCAGAGTGGAGTATAGCGGCTTGAGCAGCGTAAAGGGAGTTGCGTAGAGCGTCATAGTGGAGTAGTGTCGCAAAGCAGTATCGAGTGGAGTAGGGTGTTGTAGAGGGGAGTATGCATAGAGTGGAGTACAGTGTCAAAGTTGAATAGAGTTTAATGGAGTAGAGCATCATAGAAGGGAGTACAGTGGAGTGTTGTAGAGTGGAATGTCGTATAGTGGACTAGAGTGAAGGTGCAAAAAGTACTGTGTAGTAGAGTAGATTGGCATAGAGTGCATTGACTTTGAGTCAAGTGGCTTAGAGTCCATTGGTATAGAGTGAAGTGACGTAGGCAGTGGCTTAGAGTGTAATGGAGTAGAGTAAATTGAGGCAGAGTAGCGTAGAGTGCAGTGGTGCAGAGTGGAGCAGGGTTGAGTGCAGAGGTGTAGAGTAGAGTGGAATTAATAGGCAGAGTTAAATATAACACATGTTTCTTGTTCTAACAGATCAAACTTTACTAAAACCTGGCAAAATGTGTTCTTGTGCAGTGAAAAGCCCTTGGCACAGATTTGAATGGTTATCTTTCTGTTGCTTTTTGTGGCATTTGGTATTTAAACGGGTACTAAAGAGGTGAAATATTTGCTCTCACAGTATTAGCATGTGTAAAAAGTTATAAAAGAATGAAGTGATGTCACAAAATGTACAGCATTCCGCTGCGCAATTTGCCTTTTCTTGCCGTATAATTTAGTTAACCATGTCGCATAATTTGTTTCGGCCATGCTCTAATGGCAATGGCCCTAGAGGCCGTCAAGACCATCATGAAGGGTAGAAATCAAATCATAAAGTAGCGTTGGTATACATGATGCAGGAGCTTCCAACATAAGCTTTGCCACATTTATGAAGCTCTCTCTTCAAACAGCATGTTTTCTAGGCACTGACTACAGGTCCTGCACTTATGTAACTTATATACAGGGCTACTTGAATTATGAGATTCTACAACTGCTGCGTTTTCCACGTAATTTGACACGTAATTCATATGCTGCCTAAACTGCAGATTTTAACAAAACAAATGTTTATTCTATCTCAAAAGGATCAAAGTTACCAAAAGGAGAGCAACGCGTATTGTCGCACAGTGGAAAGCCCGTCACAAATACTGGCTGGTCACTTTTACATTACGTATTGCTGCATTTGAATGTTAATCTGACAGTAATGAGGCGAAACATTTGCACAGACAGTGTTAACGTCCACAGATGTCGAAATAATGAAGTAATACTATCAAAAAAATGTACCCCATTATGCTACATGGTTCTTGTTTCGTGGCCACATAATTTAGTCAACCCTGCTGCATAATGTGGACCTTCCCTGCCGCTTAATTCCAGTGGGTCTGCTTATTTAGTACAAACCACCAGAACACTGTGCACGGTGGGGGCGGTTGATAGTAGGTGCAGGAGATGAGAAGTGCAACAAAATAAAGGTGCAGTAGCGGCTCCTGGAGGGAGTCCTGCGGGGAGGTGGGGCGGGGTGGGGGAGGGGCAGAGTGGGGGGTAGTAAACTCCGGCTTACGACCGAACTGAGTTAAGTACATAAATAAATAAAACGAATTACATTGCACACGCTGCATCGCCGATTGCGATGCAGCGCGCGCAATGTAATTCGTTTTATTTATTTATTGATGTACTTAACTCAGTTCGGCCGAAAGCGGGAGTTTACTACCCCCCACTCTGCCCCTCCCCGCTCCACCGCCCCGCAGCACTCCCTCCAGGAGCCGATTCTGGGTACAGGCTAACAGAAACGAACAAAAATGAGAAGAAAATTCAGTTTTTTGACAGGATTAAGGCTGTAAAATCGAGGTTTTTCCTCTTCACAGTGGCAAGATCGGAAGTGAAAGTGTAGGCAGAGAGAGAAGCCGTGGAGCGAGCGGAGGGGATGGGATATTTTTTATTTTTTTTTATTTTATTTAATGCGATTTTATATAGCGCGAACATTACCCAAAGGTGTCAGAGCGCTTTACAAAAGAACCAGTTGCGTTACATAAGGACTTTGAATTACATGAGTTACAAAAGAAATGCGAACATAGCGAACATTACCCAAAGGTGTCAGAGCGCTTTACAAAAGAACCAGTTGCGTTACATAAGGACTTTGAATTACATGAGTTACAAAAGAAATGCGAACATAGCGAACATTACCCAAAGGTGTCAGAGCGCTTTACAAAAGAACCAGTAGCGTTACATAAGGACTTTGGATTACATGCGTTACAAAAGAAATACAAGCAGAAAAAAATTGCAAATGTACAAGTTGCAAAGTCACTCAAGGAAGAGATACAAACGGATAAACGCTAAACTCCTAGGAATGGTAGTAAGTACAAAGGTCTACTACATATACTAGTGGTTAGAGTTATATCTAAGCATATATACACAAATAGTGACTTTACTCATGATTACATTTTACCAGCGATTAGGCTTGGGCAACTCAAAATTACATATTTACAGAGTGAACGGCGAAATGAAACATCAAAGGGGGTAGAGAGCGGTGGGGGTGAGAGGGGGAGAAGAGTTGGAGGCTGAGATTGGCGAGAGGGGGACCTGAGGGGGAGAAAGAGATAAGGCAGTCCAGCTAAGAGAAATGTCTGAAGTTCGGCACCCTCCCCCCCTGCGTCAGAGGGCTTTACAAAAGAACCAGTAGCGTTACATAAGGACTTTGAATTACAAGCGTTACAAAAGAAATACAAGCAGAAAAAAAAAAAAAAAATTGCAAATGTACAAATTGTAGAGTCACACAAGGAAGAGATGCACACAGAAAAAAAATTGCAAATGTACAAGTTGCAAAGTCACTCAAGGAAGAGATACAAACGGATAAACGCTAAACTCCTAGGAATGGTAGTAAGTACAAAGGTCTACTACATATACTAGTGGTTAGAGTTATATCTAAGCATATATACACAAATAGTGACTTTACTCATGATTACCTTTTACCAGCGATTAGGCTTGGGCAACTCAAAATTACATATTAACAGAGTGAACGGAGAAATGAAACATCAAAGGGGGTAGAGAGCGGTGGGGGTGGGAGGGGGAGAAGAGTCGGAGGCTGAGATTGGCGAGAGGGGGACCTGAGGGGGAGAAAGAGATAAGGCAGTCCAGCAAAAGAGAAATGTCTGAAGTTCGGCAAAACGAGAGCTGGAGGTCCTCTTGAGGTCAGGCATAGTCCAGGGAGGGATGAGTAGGTAAAAGTTCAGCACGGGGGAAGGAGTCACCAGTGTCGGCCATGTTGGGGTCAGGCATCCTGGGCCCCTTTTCCAAACCGAGAGTGAGCCAAGTACGCCAGAGCTTTGTGGAAAGGGAAGGGTCGGACTCACCCCGGTGTCCCTAGGCTCTCGAGGCGCACGCACGCTGCCTCCGGGCATCAGCAAGACCCGGAGGCAGTACTAGACCCCGCAGGATATCCTGCCAGTCCCGGGCCGAGTTGGAGGTGTGACTTGTTCCCCCGCTGGCATCCAACCCCCGAGGGTCACAGCCCCTGGTGGGGGGGCAGCACGGTGTCTCCGCCATCAGGGTCCCGCCCTCACCTCGGGTGCCCACGCTGGCCTCAGGAGCTCCGCTCTATCCAGGACTGCCCTTTTGGCTGCAGCAGCATCAGCAAGTCCCGGAGGCAATGCCGGACTGGAGTGAAGAGGACAGCTCTTACTGTACGGTCCACGTCACGGCTTACACGGTCACTATGTGTTTCTGCCTCGGGGCGGCAGGCATTCTACACTGTCACCGCACGAGCTGGGCGCCACCTCTCTCACAGCCGTCTAGGCGCGCCCAGCCAGCCGTGCTCAGCATCGGTCAGATCGTGGGCCACCAAGCTCCGCGCCCCTCGGTGATCCAGGCATACCCGCTCCAGCCGCCTGCAAGCCCTGAACCCATGGCTCCGCAAAGGTACTCTCATGGGGGGGGGGAGAAGGGGGACTCGGCTATTGAAAGGGGTGCGCCCTTTTACCGCGCCGGGCCATACCGCCTTCGAGCTCGCTCAAAAGTGCACCCCCCCTCATGTGAACCTCTAATGCTCTGCAGTCGCACGCATCCCCGCGCGGGCCGGGCCCAAGGAGAGCCCCAGGAGGGCCCCAGGTTCTTGCGTGCTGTGGCGGAGGGTATTGGGAACGGAGACCTTGTTTGGGGCAAAAATGTTTGTGGACATAGCGAAATTTCAAACGCATACCGTGGCCCTAATCTGGGCGAACAGTGTGAAATACGATGCACAGAGCACGACCTGATTCACATCAATACTTTCTGTCAGCCGCATCATGCAGCCTTTTTGTATTAAAATTAAGCTTGGTTTGTTTAAACCCAGGAATAAGGCGTTAGTTTTCAAAATGTTTCTATTTACAACACACACATATTTCTTAGCAGCAGCCCAGGTGTTTAAAGTAGGATTGTTTTCTCCTTGACCCCAATGCGACTTCGTCCAGAGCAGAGAGGAAATAAGGTCAACTCTATAGTGAACTTCCTTTTGTTGTTTTCAGTCACGAACGACTCAAACGCTGCAGTGGTACCAAGATTAGATTGCAACAGCAGGACTGGCCTTGAGTTACCCTGTCCCAGTTCGCACCCTCACTGGGCCTTGTAAGTTTTGAACAGTAGGAGAGGCTTGGACTCCCATGCACCCTCCATTTGCAGCTCAGACATTTTCATACCGGACATTTGAGTTCACCCACGTCTGCTGCAGTGACACAGAGAGCTGTGGTATCTAGGCTACCAGTGTCATAGTAACTGGAAGCCTGATACTGCACAGGGATTCTGGAATGTGGGGAAGGTGGCAGTTGGAGAACAGTTGTTATAGGAGGTGGATGTACCTGCTTGCTCCTAATAAAGATATTTACTACTTACCTATTCCGTCTTGGATCCATCTTTACATTTTGGCGACAATCGATTTTGGGATCACCGGACCATCGGATGAAGCTACAGAGATTTTCATTCTCCGACTTCAAGGGACGGTTCGCTACTGAGCAGTGGAGTGGAGCAAGCAGAGAGGCTGGCACGGCGAGGTGCTCGTGGTGAACCAGTTTGGTGCTGTCTGTCCGCACTTTGCTGAATTTTGGAGAAATTTGGAGATTTTGGCACAGTCTGGAGAGTGCCGTTGCTGCTGCACGAGTCCTGGAACCTGGTGGCGTTTTCGCGAGCCAGCTGTCGAGAGGTACGGTTGTGCCTCTGGTGAGAGACCGTTGTTGCCCAGCATCCACCCCGCTATTGTGAAGCCGACCGGGAGGAGCATGTGTCAGCGTTGCCTAGCTACAACCGAGGAGTAGATTTGGAGCGGCACCAGCTGAAGATTCGTTAAGTCTACCCTGCCTGAAACCAACGAGTCTACGTTCCTGTGTGATGCCGGCACGCACGCCACGTCACATTGACGCTTTCATGAGCTCCACGTTGCATGACTCCATTTTGAAGTTCTCAACATTTCCTCAACAGCGAAGCGCACTCGGTGATGCGCACACTTCCAGAATTTTTCATTATTTCTTCGGAGCGCACTTGGTGACGTGCACACCTCAAGAAGTTTACCCTCATATTCAGCGGAGCACACACGGTGATGCGCACACCCTAAAGGACTTCCACATTTCTTGGGCAAGTGCATTTATAAAAAGTTGCTTTTTGTTAAAAAAAAAAAAAGTGTAATTATATCTTTGCACATCCGGTGATGCGCTCACCTAGTTGATCATTACTGCTCTGTCCATATTGTGGAGCCTTGCACTTTTGTTGCTTTGTCTACATTTTATTCAGATTTCTGACATATTACGAAGGTAGCTACAGCTTACAGTGAAGTCAAATTTTGAACTATGTTTTAAGCACAGACTGGGGAAGGTAGTGTGGAGAAAGTATTCACCTTTACAGGGAATATTTATATTGTATCTTGTGCAAGAATTATTAACAACTAGTGATAATTCTATTTTTATTTATCTCATTTTAAGAAAATGTCTGCTCAAGGTTGTGGGTTAGTTCCCCCTGATCCTTTTCTTCCTGGTCCGGGTAAACCATTATTAAAATGGTCAGATTGGAAAGATTATTTTTTAAATTACATTGCAGCATTGGAAGAAGAAAATGAAGATGTTTTCACACCCTCTAGGAAAAAGAAAATGCTTTTACATAGTTTAGGACCAGAAGGTTCTGGAGTATTTAAGCAAATGGAAAAAAAGGTAAGATCCACTGAAAATGCAATTTTTTTAGAAGCTTTAGAAGATTTAGATGCACATTACCATCCTACTGTATGTGTGGGCATTGACAGATATTCATTTTTACAAAGGAAACAAGCTAAATCTGAAACAGTAGAAGATTATGTGTCTGCATTAAAAATGCTAGCTATTTCCTGTAAGTTTGGAGCTCTTCACCATGATCTAATTAGAGATCAATTAGTAATGCATTCCAATAACACAGCTATTCAAGAAAAGCTATGCGTGCGTGGAGATGCCCCTTTAAATGAAATTATTGCAATTATAAAGAAAGGTGAAATGTCAAAAAGATGTGCAAAAGTAGCTTTAAAAAGTAATGAAGAGGGAGAAATTGTGAGCAAAGTAACACATACCAAAGATGATGTGAAGAAAAGTGATAGACGATCTTACAGGGAGGTTAGTAAGAAATTTCCTAATCCTAACAAAAGTGAAATGGAAGACAAACGTCCATTTTGTTTTAGGTGTGGTTACAAAGGCCACATGGCCAAAGACAAGTGGTGTCCTACCATAAAATCAAAGTGCACTTTTTGTGGAATAGTCGGTCATTTCGCAAAAGTTTGCAGGAGGAAACTTAACAAAGGAAGCAAGAAATTAGTGGGGTGTGTTGAGGACAAGATTGAGGAAGCTGATGAGAATATTGATTCTTCTAGTGATGATGGCATTCTATGTATAGATGATGCGTGTGATGCAGAGAATGTTGTGTTGGATGTGATTACTAAATCTAAAAAAAAACCTGTGTGTGTGATATAAGTATTGGTGGTGTACACTTACAAATTGTACCTGATTCTGGATCTCCATACACTATTATACAACGTACGATTTGGGACAACCAATTTGCAAATGTTATTAAAAAAAATGTAAACCCTCTGACATTCATCCTGTAACTTTTACCGGGGAGAAGATTCCCATGGTTGGATTTGTTGAGGAAGTATTCCAGTTCAAAGACAGACAAGCACTTGGTAAATTATATGTGGCAGAAAAAGGACCATCTGTACTGGGTTGGATAGACCAAGGAACCCTTGGGACCATTCTTAAACCTAATATGGATGATCAAGTTATGCTTTTGGATGAGGGTGACAAAACATTAGTGAAAGATATCTTAAAACAGTTTCCTAGTGTTTTTTCTGGCAAAGTTGGGAAACTAAGGGGCATATTCTCAAGAACGCGTGATAACTACAGCAAAAGTTGCTTAACGCAACTCTTCACATCGCAGTCTATCGTGGGAAAATAACACCGTGTCAACGTGGTATTCCCAACCCAGTGGCACCATGCGATAGTAGCAGGACAACGCGCCAAATGACCGCCCAAAAATTAACGCGACACCGAAAAAATGCGAAACACGAACGCGAAAAAACCTGCGATTCCCCAAATTGCGATACAAAAATCAGCGACAACCAGCGACAGGCCTGCAATTCCCACGCGTCATGCGGGAAAATGCACTATAAAAGCAACCAAAAACACACCAAAACCAAATCAAACTGCGTAACACCATCGATGCACCCGGACCGAGTGCAGAGGACAACCCGAACCCCACAAGCCCCACAGAGGACCAGCCAGGAACCCCGTTTCCGGGGAAGGGCAAGGAGAAGAGGAAGAGGAATACGGGGTTCAGTCCGCAGGAAGACCGGATCATCGTCACGGAGGTGATAGAACACTACCAACAACTGTTCGTCACCTCCACTGCGTCATTGGCAAAACAAACGGAAATATGGCAGTCCATCGTCACCAACGTGAATGCAGTTGGAGTGTCGAGGAGGTCAATGGAGGAGGTCAAGAGGCGCTGGCATGAAGTGCACAGCCAAACCAAACAGAAACTCGCTGCCAACAGGAAGGCAGCAAAGGCGACTGGAGGTGGGAGTCCTGCGCCACAGGAGGAGCTGGATGAGCTGGAGGAAATGGTGGCCACAGTCATCAGTGTGGAGACGGTGCAAGGAGTTGGGGTCTGGATACAGCTCGATATGACCTGACCCAACAGCAACAGGGTGAGTAACGACCAGGGACTGGGGGGACGGGGAGAGATGGGCACAATGGCACACATGCACAATCATGTGCAGCACACTGCACACCCACAATGAGTGTGGAACATGTCCCTGATATCCTTGGCACACTGCAGCACACATAGAAACACCAAGTAGGCCCCCGTCCACAATGTGCACAAATGGGCCCCCCTCCATATCACCAATGCCACAACCTACCCATACACATGTGCTGAATCCAGAAAAGCAGCGGCTCTGTGAGCCACACTGACAATGCAAGTGACACTGCATGACAGATAGCATGGCTGAAGTCACAATACATGACATGGTGCACGAGACGACATTGAGGTGGCTGAGTGCGGACCACATCCGTAAAGGAGCAGATCACACTCTGACACATCCACGTGCACCTACAACCCATGACGTCAAAAACACATCTGCAGACAATGCACAAGAGTACAAAATTTGTCCAGGATCACAAATGACCCAAGTCGCAAACATCCCAGCACCCGAAAAGCACACAAGTCAAAGGCACACCGACTCAAAGGGATATGGGTCCGCCAAAGCAGAGCTGCAGGGGCGAATCACCAACAATGCAGCACACACACATAGCAATCACAGTACATCAACATTGACGACAATGTGGTACAAAGTGCAACCCCTACACCACAGGACAGAGGACACAACTGGTGCCGCTCGTGCGTAGAATCTGGCCAATCACATCTGGCACTGCATGACACTGTGAGATGACAATGCACGAGTACAACCATACATCCGTCATGTAGTCGAAATGTCCACTGTCTCCCATCAAATAGCCAGCTTCACCAAAACCTGTCACAATGTACATTGTCATGCAGTCTGAATATAAACATCTACAATGCGTCAACATACATGGAACACACTGTTAGCCTGCATCTCCCCTTTACATTGCAGAGGGACAATCAACACCCCCTGCAGAGCAGACCACACATCTCTTCAGTGATGATGAAGAGGACACCCTGCACATTTGCTCAGACACACTCCAACGGCTCGTGGACATCCTCCGCACCCCACCTCCAGGAGCAGGGCAGCCCAGCTGCATCGCAGTGACCCCACACCCTGCACAGACCACACAGCAGGAAGCACACACCACCACAGCTGTCTCCCAGGACCCCCACGACCAACACATGGAATTCCAACGCCGTGTGTTAGGGTGCCAGGAGTAGATGGCTGATCAGCTGCTGGTGGGGTTCGATCTCATGGCAGCAAAACTCGATGCCATATGTGGGTGCCTGAGTCCCAAGAGAGAGCACCTACAGTCCCTAACGGACACCCACTGTCCGCACCATGCTCACCAACAATCCTTGGCTGACATCGCTGGGGCCATTACTCGGATACAAGAACTGTCTAGTCAGACAGGCTCAAGCGATGACAGCACAGAGTTGGCACAGATGCGGAGGACAATGGAGACCATGGAGCCAATGCAGGCTGGAAGTATGGCTGCCACCGATGAACACCAGCGAGATGTGGCTGGGATCTTCCATGCCCTGCAGATCCTCATCTTGCCATTGCTGCCACTGAGCCTGTACCAGATGACTGCTGCAGGAACCTCGACACACACATCTCCGCCCCCTGACGTGTCAGTGGCACACAGTGATGCAGCCCTATCACCTTCGTACCCTGATGTGTCAGTGGCACACAGTGATGCAGCCATAACCCCACCACACACACCTGACACACCGGACACAGAAGACGTCTCAGAGGAGTAAGATGTGGAGGGTAATGACTGTGTGAGGAAGAAGGTAGTAGCATCCGTCCCCGCCATATGGCCTGTCCCTGCCTGGTTCTGCTCTCTGCATCATGCCCTGGAACAACACCTCCCACTGTCCCCCGAAACACTCTGCGACATTCACCTGGACCCCGACATGGACTGCATATCTGCTCTGGTACCAATGACACAGCAATCCGGCTGCGGACTGAACTCTTCCTCTTCAACTTTGCATTCCTCCAAGGACTCTGGTTGGCCCACCACTGGGCAACCATGTTATGTTGGCTTGAAATGGCCATGTACTGCTCCAGCTCCGACACTCCCCAGAATGTGAATAAAACATTCCAAATCACACAGATGTGTCATGTCTATGTTCACTCACGTATAAAAGTTTGGATGGATGTAGAGACATTGATTGCACTAAAAGGTACACCCTGGTAAATGTCATCAATGCGCATGTTTGACCCTGACCCACATGGCCAATTAGATGACTGTGAAGGTGTGGACTAGCTGTGGCCTCATTGCACATGAACAACAATCTCGTTACCCCCCAATGTAGCCCCACGTCCATGTATTAAATAGGGCTGTGTGTAGAAATGTCAAATTCGGTAGCAGCCCTGAAGTGGTGTCCCCCATCACATGTGACAACAGAACGTCTCTTCGCATACCTACTCACACACATCTGTGTGGACACAGTCTGTTTTGATGGATAACCTTGATCTACATGGCAAGGAGGTGGACACCATACTCACATTGCTGGAGACACGTAAGAGCACAGGTCTGCCAGCAACTATCCCAACCACAATGTCTGGCTCACAGAGGTGGAGCTGTCAATAGGGACTCACCCCCAATTCACAAGCGTCAGTCAATCCCTCCCTGTGTACGGACAATGCACATGTAGGCACACGATTTGTCATTATAATCAACATGCATCACAGTTGTACACTAGTGAAGTTGCGTAGACTTTATTGGCATGTGCGTGTCAGTACGGACAGGGCAAGGGCCACAACATGCAGACCAATGTTTAAGACACTTACAGGCAGCTAAGGCACATGTCGAGGTGCAAGTAATGGGGTGGCAAAAGTGAACACAAATCATTACGGATGTCAACGGTCTCAGCCCACCTTGCCTTGCTGGACGAGTCATGTGATGTTTGGCGTCTGCTCATTGGCCCGTGTCAGGGGACACGACTCACAGCCCATGGGATCTGCATAGTGCTGTAGCACCGGACTGCGCTGACTGTGTGCTCTGCTGACAGTGAGCAGGTGAAAGGATCCTACAAGGTCACATGTCGTACTACATTGCCATGTGTGTACTCTCCCCCAGCAGTTTCTCCGATTTTGGAACGTTGCCAAACGACGCTGTGCAGCTCCGCCCATGGACTGCATCACCTTGCACAGGTGTGTGTACACACGCGGAGGTCCACGCACATGCATTCTGAGTCCAGGCGAAGGCAGACATGTCCACTGTTGTGGTGGGATATGTGACCATTCCTCCAAGATGCTACAAGGTGTGGGGACCTGTGCTGTGGGTGACAATCAGTTGTGGCTGCAGGAACGTAGTTACTCGTCCATGAATGCGAGCGCTGCTTCATGGGCAATCTGTTCCAAGAGTACATCGTTGTCGAGGTCAAGGAACACTAGGGCGAGCCAATCCATTACCTGGTCCGGGCAGCTGTGCTCCGTCCACGCCGTTTCACCAATCCGCAACACAGCCCAATAGGGGAGCGCCTCGATGTGGTCACTGCACACGTGGAGTTGTGCAATCTCCCATGCCCAACTGCCTGCACATACGCCAAATATCAAGGCATCCCATGCACGGGTATCACTGTTACACTCCTGTTCGTGGGCCAACAGGGGGTGCACACACATGTCATAATCCAGTTCAGCTCCCGTTGTGTTGGATAGGCAGACATCCATGGGCCACTCGAATGTGCATGATCGACAGTGGAACCAGGGCTGGATGCAGGTGACGTGTGCAAGACGGAAACTCAGACGGTAACTGATGCGCAACACTGCCAGTGGCAGTGATCCCAACAGATGCAGCATTCATGCACGGTACAGTTCCACGTGACAGGGGTTGTGCATGTGCCCGGGATTGCCAGCCATTGCCTTTGTTGGTCTCGTAGCACCGGCACTCTTCTGATAGGCGGAAGTTATGTAGATGATATGCCACTGCTCGGAGCAATGAGTCGTATTTGTGTGCAACGTTTGGGTGTATGGGTTGTTTTTTACTTATGTGTCAGGAGCATCCCATGCAGGTGTACCTCAAGCAGGGACAAGTGTGTGTGGGGAGTGGACACGTTGATCTTTCATTTGCGCAGTTCGTGGTGTGGGAGTCGTCAAGATCTGGTATGGTATCTCTCGCAGGGAGTGCCAGCCGAGACCAAGGTCGGGGTTCAGATGTCCTTCAGCCTTGTGTATTGAGACAAAGGAGCTTTCATTCCTAATTTTAGTCTGACTACTGCTTGCATTTTTTAAATGTGATGTGGCCTTCGCGTTGATGCCAGGCCTTTGACTTAGTGTGCACCAATAGCGATACACACACAACAGTTGGCATGTATGAGCCAAGAGCCCGATTGGCCTTGCGCTCCTTGTACAATCTCTCACTTTCTCTCACTTTCTCTCTCTTTCTCTCTTTTTCTCCCTCTCCCTCTCCCTCTCTTTCTCTCACTCTCTCTCTAGCTCTCTCTCTCTTTCGCTCGCTCTCTCTGTCCTTTGATGAGCGCATGACACACCTTCTTATCTGGAATTTTGTTTTGCAGGCTGTGACTTACAGATTGTCCTGAGAGGACCCGCTATGACTCTTCGAAATAGCTGTTTTGTGTTTATTCTGAATGAAACAAATTATTTGCAAATTCTGAGCTGAATGTATGATTCTCATTTTTCTGACAACACATGTATGTTAGGTGTTGTAACTGTGCGACATCAGGCACATTGTTTTGTTTATGATTTCGTAACGTTGATGTGACATATCTTTGTCCGGGGGCGGGTGGGGGGTGCCCGGAGTGGGGCCCGGGGGGGTGGGTCCTAAGGGTGGTGGGTGTTGTTGCCCTCTTGGGGCTCCGGGATGCATGGTCAGTGGCTCCATGGCATCTGTTGTTCTTCATGTGTGGCTCTGGGCTGGGCTCCCTTGGATGGTGCAGGTTGTCGTCCGACTTTGCACCATGTCAGAGCAGGTGTTAGATTCATGCTGCTAACACGCCTTATCGCATGTTTTGAGATCTTATTGCCGATCTGGCTGGTCGTTGAGCATGTTGAGGTGTGGTGTTGTCACGGATTTTTGCTCGGGAACGCCAACTCTGCATCTCATTAGCGATAGTTGCCGGGGTCATCTTTGGCGATGTTTTTTGCGGCTGCTATCGCAGGTAAACTGATGTTATCGGCTGTTAGCACCAGCTTGTGAATGGAGCGATAATTGTATCGCGACTTTGGCTGAGATAAAGTGCCGTTAACTCGGCGATAGTTCCTTGAGAATATGCCCCTAAATGGATTCGTACATAAAATTGTGCTAAAAGATGATGCTATTCCTGTATGTCATAAACCCAGGAACATTCCCATAAGTGTATGAGAAGGAGTTATGGCAGAATTAGATACTTTGGAAAAGAAAGGTGTAATAGAGCCAGTGGAAAGTGTGGAATGGTTGTCTCCCTTGGTCATAGCACGCAAACCGGATGGCCGTTTGGGTTTATGCATTGACTTGAGGGACCTAAACAAAAATATTGTAGTTGATAAATTCCCTTTACCCAAGATTGATGAACTATTAGCACAATCCAAAAATGTCAAATGGTTTTCAACCATAGAATTAACATCTGCGTACCATCAGATTCAGTTACATAACAGCAGTAGAGTCTTCACAACATTCATAACTCAATTTGATTGTTATCGTTTTGTCCGAATGCCATTTGGCCTTGCATCGGCTGCTGACGTTTTTCATAGGTTGAAAAAAGCAGAGAAGGGGATACTAATTAACACAGGTTCTTTTTAAAGGCGCTTAACCAATAGCGTGAAAATGAATAACCCAATGAAAAAACTAATGAATGCGGTGCAACAGGTGAGGGGATACCCCTAAACCCTCCAGTTGGGACCAGGAGGTCCGTACGGATAAATACAACAAGTCCTATGCACACGCATGAGAGTAAAATAAACAGTATAACATGAGTTATTGTCGTTCGTGAAATGAAGAAGAGGATGTTCTCGTTTAAAGATGTTCACTTTAATGTGAAGTGTCCAAACAAACCAGCCAACACGTGTTTCGTCAACGGGTTGTGAAACCCTCAACTTTTTCAGGGCTGTTGTGATGCAAGTAGATGCTTAGACCTTAAAACCGGTGATAATTCCGACCTGGTAGGCCATGAAAACTTTCCGTAATGTTATCGTAACACTGCTCCCTCTTATTGTATTCTTTGGTGTGAGTCTCAGATCCACGGCTTCTCTGTAGATCCGGGCCATTAACCTCGAGAGGCCGTGTGCGGCACCTCAAATAATTGATCCAAGTATAGTGAATGCGGCGTCAATATGCCGATAGTCCGTCTGCGACGTGTGCGCCCGACTCTCCTCGTGTTCCCGGATCGTTTTGTGACCGGAAGGAAAAACATAGGTTAATGCACAAGTTATTTAAAAAACAAAAAGGAGTAACCTATTTCCAAGATTATATTTTAGTCATGAGCCGGGACAAAAATGAACATGATGACTGACTAAAAGCTGTTCTAAGTAAACTTTCTGAGAAAGGGTTAGCTGCAGAATTTAAAAAAATGCAAATTTGCCATGAAATCTGTCACATACTTAGGCCATGGAGTGGGTGGCGATGGCATTTCACCTAAGAAAAGTCTAATCAAAGCAATCAGTAATTCTTCCGCACCCAAATCCAAGGATGATGTTAGATTCTTCCTTGGTTTAGCAGAATTTTATTCTAAGTTCGTACAAAATTTTGCAACCAAAACTTATAGCTTGAGACAGTTACTCAAAATAAAGCAAGAATTCATTTGGAATGAGGAACTTCAAAAAGATTTTGAGAGGATAAAACATGATCTCGTGTCTGCTTTTCCTCTACAAGGGTTTGACAATCTTGCTCATAGCATCATTACCACTGATGCCAGTGGTAAAGGTCTGGGGCGGTTTTGACACAAGTAAATGAAGCAGGTGAAGAAGTGACAATTGCATTTGCATCTCGTTCCTTGTCTCCAACTGAGGAAAAATTCTCAGTTATAGAGAAAGAGATGTTGGCTACAGTATGGGCAATGGAGAATTTCAGACAGTTTGTATGGGGTACCAATTTTACTTTACGTACTGACCATAAACCCTTACTTAAGGTCTTGACTTCTGAAGGCATACTCAAGGCTACACCCAGGATAGCTAAAATGACTTTGAAACTGCTGGATTTTACTTAGGAAGTAGAGTATTTGCCTGATAAGAGGAATCAAGTAGCCGATTTCCTCAGCAGATCTCCACTACCTCATGATGAAACGGTGTGTGCTGATTGGGATGATTTCAGTGTGGCTGTCATCTATGACGATGGTTGCGCCATCTCAAAGGAAGATTGGGATCAAGAATATATACAAGATGAAATTTTGAGTAAGGTCAGTAACTTTGTCATCAAGGGGTGGCCAAGTAAAAGTGATCTCCACGATGATTTAAGAGCTATGTGGGAAATCAAAGATATTATATCTGCAGAGGTGAAAGAGTAATAGTTCCCACCATGTTAAGCACCAGGGTGTTGGAGATTAATCATGAAGGTCATTTGGGTATTGTCAAGTTGAAGAACAGACTCAAAATGACATATTGGTGGCCTGGAATTGATAAAGATGTAGAGAGATTTCTGAAACAATGCTCCATTTGCCAGGAAGCTGACAATACGCAACGTGTGATTAGGCCTACTTTAGGAACCAGAATTATTACTGAACACCCTTGGGAAGACTTGAGCATTGATTGGTTGGGCCCCATTGAGGATGATAATGGTAATTGTGAACACATTCTTGTAGCTATTGATAATTATTCCAAATGGCCTGAAATTGAAATCACAGAACATTTTGACAGCAAACAGGTGGTTAGTTTTTAGAAAATCTGCTTATACGAGAAGGTATTCCCAAAACTATCCTTAGTGACAATGGTCCTCAGTTCTCATCAGAAAAATTCATGAATTTTCTAAAAAGAAATGGCATTTGTGGGAGGAAAACACCAGTTTATCACCCGGCTGGAAATTGTATTGTAGAACGTTTCAAAAAAGTTATCATGGGGAGTGTTCAAGCTTCTTTAAATGCGGGAAAAGATTGGGAAAGTGAACATTATAGCACCATCTGGGCTTACAGAATTACACCCACTGGTACTGGTTATAACCCATTTAGGATTTTAAGAGGGAGAGAACCTTTTACCAAAGACAATGTTGCATGGAACACAATGAAAGTGTGTGGCAAGTGGTCACCTGCAGTGGCTAGATCAAATTTAAGGAAAATGCATGACTCATGCAAAGTTCATTTTGATAATAAGCATAGCACAAAAGATGCAGATTTAAAGGTTGAGGATTGGGTTAGAGTCAAACTTGGATCCAAAGTAAAAAAAGGGAAAAGCAAATTTTCAGCTCCGTTACAAGTTATTGCAACCTATTCCAAATCTGCAAAATTAAGTGATGACAAGGTTTGGCATCTCTGTAAAATGGCAAAATGTGATAAAATTCCTGAAGGCAAAATTTCAAACTGCAGAGAAGTTTGTAAATCCTCTCCCATGAGATGGATGTGGGATGAAGTTACTGATGATGGGCAGAGAAACATTTCTTCACAATCTTCAGTCTCCACTAATGATGATACCAGTAATAGTTAATCTTTTTGTAGTGATGTACTTGGAGATAGTGTACAATCTTCTACTCACACTAGCAAGGTAACTAAAATACAGGTTGCAGACAAGTTAATTTACTTATGAAATTCAGAAGTTTTGCTATGTGATTTTTGTAAAGAAGAGGATAAGGCTGTTACAACTTCACATTGTTCTTTTGTTTTTACCACAGTATCATATCTTTTCATGTACTTTTATTTCATCATTATTCGCTTGGTCTTCTAAGTTTTATCTTGTTATGATTATAGGTATGTTATCTGCATGTAGTTTTATAATAGTTCATGTGCAACTTGGTGCACCATATTTTCTATTCATATTGTTCTAAAGTAGTTCGCTGTATGTGTATTTCTATTTTTAAGCTTATAATAAATTGTTTATTGTTTGCATAAAGGGGGAAGATGTGGTATCTAGGCTACCAGTGTCATAGTAACTGGAAGCCTGATACACAGGGATTCTGGAATGTGGGTAAGGTGGCAATTGGAGAACAGTTGTTGTAGGAGGTGGATGTACCTGCTCGCTCCTAATGGGCTTGCTAAAGACCCGCTTCCGGTAGTTCAGGACAACTTCCGGTTTGAAGAACGTGAAATAGAAAAAGGACAAAAGTAGCCCCCAGGCTAATCTTTAGCTCGGCTTTCTTTTACCACCGTGATCCCATGAACACACCATTTTAATTTGTGTTCAAAATTAAATGTGCTCTTTTTTTGCTTGTAAACTTGTTTTTAACTCTTCAACTTTATAAAAATGTTTTTCTCGCGAATACTCAATAGTGTTAGAGACATTAAAATTGACTAGATCGTGATGGCGAGCACTGAGGAAGGAAAAATGATGTCATTCTCGTACATGCCAATAAACCTGGTTGACGGGGGAGACTTCGGATTTTTTAAGCCAATGCCTCTTCTTCAATAGATGTGTAAGTGTGAAATACATTCTCCCAATTATTTTTTACAAAATCACCCTCTTTCTTTTAAAATGTTGGCGTGTAGGCATTCTGTGGGATTGTTGTATCACTAATTTGTCATTGTAATGCCAAAAGAAATAGACAGGACATTAATGCTTTCAAAAATACAAAGTTTATTTAGGAAAAAACACATTTAGCAGCTCTAAATAAAAATGTTATTCACAAACAAATGCATGAAAACACAGGAGCAACATATTCTAACAATGTATTTTTCAACTTCTAGAGTAAAATAGTTTGCATAAAACAGAAAATATTGCACCAAGCATAAAACCAGCCTACCTACCTGTATACACTTCTTGTAATAAAGAGATGCCTCTTTTATACTGTGTATTCCAAATATGTTTTACAACAGGGGCCGCATTATACATGCAGCACATTTTCCTTCATTGCTCTGGGCACACCTTAAGGAAAATGCGCTGTATTATGATGAATGTGCAGCCCTCAAGGCAGCCACGAACTAGCGCTGCCCTGAGGGCACCCGCCTTCAAGGGGGTGTCTGGGGATACCATGCAAGCCCCTTTTCCCCCTCCAGAGGACTGCCATCAGGGGTCGCGCTGACAGTGCACCTCCTGACAGCTTCTTTGCCTCTGCGCCCGCGTCTGTGATACAGCGCTGGCGTAGAGGAAAAGGGATTCCCTCATTTACATGGGGCATGCCCCCATGCAAATGAGGGAACGCTCCCTGAAGATAGCGCTGGTGCTTTATGTGTGCCAGCGCTATTGGTATTACAGAAGGGGCTGCACAAGTGTCTGCGACCCCTTCTGTAATACCAAAGAGCCCCGGGGGTGCGTAATGCCCCTGGGCCCCTTTGTGTAATACGGCCCCTGGGGTTCTGCTTCTGGTTTAATATTGGACTCTTCAAGCAACTCTTTCCATTGAGTACATTTTTGTAACAAAGAAGGGCTCATTATGTCTGATTAATTTTGAATATGAAAAGATTTTGCAATATTGCAGGCAAAAGCCCATACATGCCAACAGACAAAATTAAGGTGGGAGACTCCCGATTCTTGAAGCAAAAAAATGGTTTTATTTTACTTGTCTCTCACCTAAAATTGCCTCCGTTTCAATGTATGTCAATGGGAAAATGCATTCTCCAGATTTATTTCGAAATCTCCCACTTTTCAGTTGTAAAACATTGGCAAGAGTGAAAGTTCTTCCCCCAGATCATCAGTTAAGGTCATTAATTCTATGTACACATATTTTCACCTCTTTATTACTTGTTTAATATCTGCATACAGCACTGAACATTTGAAATTTGACTAGCTAGCTTTTCAGGTGCGCTTGTCATGTTATTGCATGCACCAAGTCTGCTGTGTGTTTCTAGGATCCCTTTAAGCAAGAAACATTATTTGTATTGGAATCTCAATTTATGCAGCAGCTGGTAGATGATGCTGCAAGGCATTTTCAGCTACAACTAGTCCACAACAAGTGAAAATGACTTCAAATGCAAGAAAAATAAAAATTTCAAGAAATAAGCACACCCCAATTATCAAGATTCGCTAACTTTTATTATTGTTAAATACATCTGCGCTCACACATTTTATTTTTTTGTCCTGGTCTACTTAAATGTAATAAAAACAGTAAAAATATCACACTGCAAATTACCTTTGAACCATTTTTCTGAAGCACATTGTTTGCTTATTTGGATGTTACAGGCAACTCGTATAGCAGCAAAATAGTTTTTACTGTTCAGTAATCAGTCAAAAGGCGCTGCATTTCTGATTAAAATGCAACCAAAATAGTCGATAGAAACAATTTCATTTTGTTAATGCTTCCGAAGTAATTAGTCATTTTTAAATCATCCAGAAGTCATCAGGGATAATCTCAGCTTAAGAAGTAATTGTAAACTAATGTTCAAATCATCCTCAGTCATCAGGAAGATTCTTATCTTGTGAAGTAATCAAATGGTCATTTTCAAGTCATCCTGAAGTCATCATGCTCAGGTTTCTAAACCTTGCTGATGACTTCAAGAGTTTGATGATGTCTGATGACGTGAAAATGACTTCTACAGTAATTGGATGATCATCTGATGACTCTGGGATGGCTTCTAAAGTAATCCTGTTTAACACCACCACCAGGGCAGGAAACAAAAATGTGGTGGAGCCTGAGAGAACACGAGTAGCGGTGGACAGAATTGGCGGAGTTTCATTCCCCTGAATCACACAGAATTACATTAAAATCCAGTGGAATTCTGCTGCAGGGCGAAGTGTGCATTTGGTGCTATTTTCATAGCGCTAAATGCACCCTCATGTCCAAAAATTGATCTAAGGGTACATTTTGCACTATGAAAATAGCTCAGCCAAACATACCAAGTGGTATGCAGTGGTTTCTAAACTTTAGAAACCACTGGATATATCACTTGGCGCCCTTGTAATACTCTGCAGTGATTAACAGTTAATTACCACAGAGTATTCAAGGGCGCCGAGAAGTAGGCAGTGTTTTCTAAACTTTAGAAACCACTGCATACTTTAATTCCACCGGTGGAGCAATGGAATTCAGTTACTCAAGTAATTCCACATTACAAGAGTAACAAGGAATTACTAAAATTCCACTGACCTCCGCCCAGGCCTAAACACGAGGAGGCAGGAGGAAGAGGAGGGTACTTAGAGAGAGGAGGACCACATGAGTGGTCACAGGTCTTGGACCTCAGAGTTTTAATGAAGAATAAGTACACATACCTAATCTGCCTACTGCCCATTCTTAGATGCATGGACACTACAGTGTAGCCCTGCTTTTACATACTTATGGGCAACAGGCCGAGCTGGTGTAATACTTTTTACCATCCACTCACCCATAGCCATTTCTGCTTGTACAGCAGCTTTCCACAGCCCCCTTTTCTTCTGTTGTGCTTGGCAGCTGC
Source organism: Calotriton arnoldi (assembly GCA_963921515.1). NCBI lineage: Eukaryota > Metazoa > Chordata > Amphibia > Caudata > Salamandridae > Calotriton > Calotriton arnoldi. The sequence goes on along the minus strand of CAWUFW010013840.1, from coordinate 389,747 downwards.
TCAGGACTTCCTTAACCTAGTTTCCTTAGAAACGGCCCAAGTTTCAAATTTAAATTTTTTGAAGGCTTCATGGCATTGTTACAAATTCACAAAAGATTTCTTCCTAATAGCACAGTTATAAAATACATTTAGTTTGTTATTGTGCTAGTCATAAAGTTATTTGCAGGGAATGTCACATGCTGCACACACACACACAGTCACCCTTTGTGCAGGGCTTGGGTTTAGTGCAGAAAGAACGGTAGAAAGGGCGAGCATATGTGTGAACACATCCTTTATCCACAAGGGAATGGTTTTATAGATGTTTCAGTTATTTATCAGCAAGTCCATTACGATGAATTTGTCCTACCTTGTTACAGTCATTACATACTGAGGAGAGTCCGCCTCCCCAACAAGGTACTCTGCTGCCATATTTACATGTTGTAAATGAAATAGCTTCTCCCTCACCCTTCAGTAAACACTTTAAGACCACATACCTAGAGGAGCTTCTTGATTTTTTCCCCTTGTCAACTTGTTTCATTGCCCACAATGGCGGGAAGGTGGTGACTCATGATTGTAATAAGGAAGAATGAACTTAAAGTAATGGAGTTACCAATGCAATATTGTCTACATCCTCATTCCAGCCACTAAAAAATAAGGAATACCAAAGCACGCATCTGAAAAAAACACCAAAGCACATGTTATGGCGACACAGAGCTACACATCATCAAACAATGCAGCACCAGTGCAGAACATGTAGTACAATATACAGTTCTTTAAATTGAAATAGAAAGTGCTGGTGCTCACTATCCAGAGTACCTGTTTGCTCCCGAGAAGTGTTGCTACTGTCCCAGTAAATGTATTGAAGCAGTGCTGAGAAGTGCAGGTACCCTCACTTTCAAATTAAAGAAGGGCAGGTACCTAGTACCTGCTCAGTTAAAGCACTGGCAGTACAACACAAATCAAAACACTGTACATATCATAGCTTAGCAGAGAATGCCTCAAGCCCTAAATCTTTCTGTCTTGCCTCTCACTCTGGAGGTGATGTTTGGCCAATGTGGAAGAAAGCACTCAAGTAGCAGCCCTACAAACCTCCATCAGACAGGTGTCCTGAACCTCGGCCTGGAAAGGTTACATGCCGCAGGTTGGTCATCCTTGGACTCAACTACCAACACCCCCGCCAGACAGCTGACCCGCTGAACTTTATAAGGAAATGAAGTGACCAACTTAATACAACTTCATGTGGGTGTGGACTCCAGCAGCTCCTTACTTGAAGGACCAAACGTCAGGAAAATGTAACCAGAATGACGAAAAGAAGCTATTCTTATCAAATATAATATCACTGATCAGTACAGCAGTTAGACCCTTGAAAATGATTAACTACGAACACTACACCAGTACCTCTTGCGGCTCCCCTCTCCCCAGCCTGCCATTAGCCTTGGCCCAAACCCCACCAGAGCTGATGGGCTGCCAATCAAAATTGACACAACTATAGATAGGTTGAGCAGAATTGAACCGAAGAACCAGACAGCGGAGTGCAATGCGGTGAGGTGTTCGGGCGTGTGGGTCTGCTGTAGTGTGTTGCTGCGGCGCATTGCTTTCCGCTATCTGCCTTACCGTACTGTGCCGCTTGCGGGGCATTCAGGAAATCGGCATCCCTCACCGGGGGTCCTGTGCTGCTGTGTCGTTAGTTGGCGCTTAATTGTAGCACAACAGCCCTATGGCAATTGGCTTTTGTATCCATGAGGCCCTTGCCTTGCAACCCTTCTTAGTTCAGCCCAGCCCCTACCATACGCCCCTGCCATACGCTGTTTTCAGGATCTTGTATCCGGCTCCACAGGGTGACAGGTGGCTATGACCTTTTTGTTTCTTTAAGATTCTCAGAAACTAATTGTCATTTATCATCAAATCATAAACGATGACGTGTTTTTTTAATTGATTGTTAGTTACATGTTGTATGAATGAAGAGGAATGAATGAGTACAAATGGGTTGTTATTTTTAAAATGAAATCATAAAAATATTTTTATATTCTTTCTTGCTATTGTATATCAATAAAAATTATTTTTGTATAGCAATACAGATATTGTTGGTTCTCCCTTTGTTTTCTATAAAGTTTATTCCATTTTTTGTGTTGTTTATATTATTGTTGCCTTAAGTTTATACATTAGATTAACAAGCCCTGCCTTAAGGAACCTTACCCTATTAGCAGGGGGCCTCCATTTTTACAATATATGACCTTTTTGCAACCTTTCTCTGTAAAAATTGACAACTCCATTGATACATAGAAGGGTGATAAAAGAGAGAGTAGCAAGCCAGTGGGAAGCGCTGTGAAGCATTAAGGAGCTACAGTGAGCCACAGTGAGTCATATTTTCGTCTATCTCGTGTCTGCTGCCCTCCCTTCTATTTGCCCCTATTGACCTCCTTTCCCAAATCAGAGCCTTCTGGTGAACTGCGTGATTCGAATTGCATCATGGGAATGCTACCTGTGGATAATTGGTTGTTGGAATTAGGGATAGTGCGCCACTTCTTTCTTGCCTTCAGAGAGAGAGCATCCTAGAACGAGATCTGTCTTTGCGATGGTAGCTTTATGCTACTTGACCCATTGATGGTGGAGAGACTTCTTAGGAACACTCCATGCACTGACACCTTTTAATCCTTCCTTTTGAAAATGCTTATGTAGGGATGTCACCTTAGTGCTAGAGTAGGGATGGATTTAATGCTTTTCACTCACCAACCCTCGATGCAGGGAAATTTGGACTCATGCTTCCTGATTTTCTGTATCCTACTTCTTGAACTAATTGTGTTGTTTATGCTACACCATCTAAACTGGATGCATAGATTTGGCTTCATGCTCATTCCTTTGTATTTCTACACCCTCGTTTTGAGGTGTCTTTATGTTCAGTTATTTTTGGCTTTGTAATAAACCTAACTAACCTTAAGTAGTTGTCTGTGGGTTATTATGTATCAAGGGGGATTATAGGCTAATTGATTGTTTCGCTAACTACTTTACTCCCCTTTACACTTTCATGCTGCGAAAAAGAACCATCGGATTGTGATCCTAGAACAAGTCTAGAACTTATGGGCCAAGCCCTTTCAGTTGGTAGCAATGTAGGATGGTCCACACATGAAGTGAGGGGAGAATCTAGAAGTAATCTGGCATAGGTGTAACCTAGAACCAAGTCCAAGTCTGAAAATAGATTCCTACGTAGTATCACTAATCTCCCCCAAAGTACACCACTGTGCCCTTTACTTTATGATCTTGGCAGAAAGTCCATATTTGACATTGCAAAACTACGCCCAGTACTATATTGGCGCAGACTGTGGACGACGCCGGAATTGATGTCATATGCTTTGGGTTTTATGGACGTTATAAAATCAGATAATTTCCACAAAATAAGCTGGCTATGTGGAATTAGGGATGTTCTAATAGGCATTGGGATGAAAACACTCTGGGAGGATCCAACTACAGCATGCTTTCCCTCAAAAAAGATCCTAAAAGAAAAGTATTGGGAGATGGTGGCATATAACACTCTGAGATGTAGCGAACCATCCTCACTGACAGGAACTTTTCTGAATTCCAAACACATCCCGAGCCTAGAACCTTACTGGGACACCATAACAAAGCCACTGGATAGGAAGCTGTACTTCCAGTTGAGGGTGGGCTCGCTGCCCCTAAAATCCTTTACGTCAAGGTGGTCGAACCCAGGTGATAACAAGTGTCCAATTTGTTCGTCACATAGTGAAACGATAGCCCATATGCTATTTGTGTGCCCAGCCTATGCAGCTCCACGCCGGATTTGGCTGAAGCCCTTATGTAATTTGCTAGGCATTAGAAAGAGTGCGGAGGCTGAAAGGATAATACGTACCAGCACCCTACCGCACATTTCTATAGGAGTTGCAAAATATTTAGGGTGGATGTGGGTTATAAGGTCTAACCTAAAGGTAGCTTGAATTATACAGGTTATTCGTAATTAGATAGCCCATTGTCCGAGAGATGTAAAGAATTCTACACCACCTAAAAGTGTGTAATTTTATGTCCAGCTATTGGTCTAACATACCAAGATGAAGCCCATGACATTGCATTACTTTGATTGTGAACTTTTAAATGTGTTCTGGTAGTTGTAAGTTTTTAATTCTTTTTAATTGGAAGTCTGTTTTAGTGGAAACAATTATCAAATGTTATTTATTCTTTTCGACACGTCCTTTTTTTTAGCTGTAAATGACATCTTTGAAAGAATTTGGATATTTATGTAAAACGCTTTTATGACAATGTGTCGAATAAAGCTTTTTGGACTTGGACTTGGACTTGGAATCTGGACTTGGAATCTAGAAGTAATCTGGCAATGTGTAACCTAGAACCCCAAAGTCCCGACCTAGAGCCCAATGATCGAGAACGGAAGGTGAGAGAATCTGGCAGAGTCTGACGGAGCTTGATGGTTCAGCGAGATCAGCGGGGGAAGGAGGAGTGAGAATTAACAGGGTGTATGCAATGTGTTAGATTGCGGGAATGATTTGATTGTGTGATGTCTGGCAGAGTTGGGAGTGAGAGTCGAGTGAATGCGGTTTCGGGCCGGACGTGGTCCAAGGATTGAGATTTGAGTTGCAGGTCCCAAAGTGGCCTAAGATCCCGGCATATTCAAAGGTGTAGAAGACACCTAGATTGTGATTTTCTGACCAAAGAGTTGAGGAGTTGTCGTGAGACATCAGCGGCAGTTCCACCTAAGAAAGGGAAATTTGTGTGAATGGGACGTATGGGAATCGTCTAGTGGGCCTTGTGTACAGGGGTTAACTATACTGATTCGAGTGATCCACGCTGGCCGAAGGTCATCAAGCGTGAATGTTCTTGAGTGGTTGAATTGTATTGATCCTCTAAATGGCAGACAATTACAGATTTAAGATGATTGTGTTAGCGAATGCATATGAAGAGATCGTGAAGGAGAGTGAGCCGCTGCGAGGAATGAGAGTGATGTCAGAGGGTGTCGCGCAGCGATAAATCGGTTGTGTAACGCCACGCTGGGATTGACTTGTAGTCATCAGGAAGTTGTGGTTGAAAAAGACTGTTCTGTCATAACTTGGTGAACAACAAAAGTGCAATTTGGAATCATGCGATGCTTTAGGGTTTTGCAGGATCATTTTAGGGGTGAGGAAGGGATTGTCACTCGAGTGGGCGAAGAGGCGCCACCCGAGGATACTCCAGCACACTATATAGTGATAAAGGTTGGGCTTCACACTATAATTTGGCTTCAAAATTGTCATAAGTTCACTAAAAAGGAGGGTGAATTGTAATTTCCATGATTTGGTTCATTTCGGTTTGACGTATTGAATCAGCTCAGAGCAGCAATGTTTGCGCTGCGACCTTTGCCTAGACCAACACAGTTTGAAGCGTGAGATGCATGGATGCGTGCAGTTCATGCTAAGCAGAGGGAGAAATACCAAGGGAGGATGAGTAAAACTGTGAGGGCATATCAGGACGCACAGTGGGATGCACAGCTTAAAAGGTGGAGAGTGGATACCATTGAGAAAGAAAGGCTGTACCCTGTGCTGGTAGTAGATGGAGGATCCCAGGATAGGAGTGGAAGGCCAAATGGAAGTGACAGTAATGACAATGAAGACAGCTTGTTGGATAGGTTGTTAGATGAGCGTCCTCCGCCTTATAGTCCACAATCAGGGGAAGGGGGCGAGACTCAGGAAGCGCTGAGAATGTGGGAGGTGTAGCAGCTCCAATGGGTCATGATCCAGGGGTCATGGGAAGGATATCAGCAGGAGTAGGGGGGACAGGAGTGTCTACCTTGGGAGGTATGGAACAGAATGGTGTTAATGCCACTTCACGATTGCCGGAAGCTCTTATAGTACAGGTTACTATCGGTCCTGTTGTTCCTGTTTACGATCCAAACGAAGCCTCAGCCAGTGACAGTCCCTAAATGCTGAAGGGTCTGGATTGGGAAGAGGAGGGAGTATGAACGGGAATGGTCATTCTTTAGTGCCTGTGGAATCTAGTACCCATTTAGCGACTATTGCCGACCCTTCTTGAGTACGCATTAGCTCCAGTACTATACGGTCTATACCTATGGTAAGCACTAGTCCAGTTCTGAGGATGTGGGAAACTCCTGTGAGAGGACCAAGTGGTGTGACCTTGGAAGCAAGCATAAGTCAGTGGGCCTCTGAAAATCAGAATGTCCTAGACGTTGCGGATTTGGAGAGTCAGAGTAGTACGTCGAATCAGGGTACCATCAAAGCTACAATAAAGGCGAAGTTAGTGGATGTGGTGAAACTGAAGGCTGAGGTAGATGAAATCATCAGTGGGAATTTACCTTTAGGGAGAATAGCTACCTATGAGCCAGATGATCTGTTGTTTGTAGCGAAGGATGCCACCCGAAGGGCAAGACAAGCGCATGAGAAATTGTGGGAGTTGGCTCAGAGGTATTGTTAGAAATAGGGGTCTATAATTGGCAGAGGTACGTCCAAATAGGGACCCTTGTTTCTAGTCAGGGTAAGGGGGATACACACTTTAGATAACCCCTGCTCACCCCCTGGGTAGCTTGGCACGAGCAGACAGACTTATCCCAAAGACAATGTGTAAAGTATTTGCATTCAAAACACACAGTAATACAGTGATGACACCACATATGGACACCACACCAGTTTAGAAAAATAAAGTATCTTTATCTTAACTCAACAAGACCAAAACGACAGAAATCCAACATACATGTAATAAGAATATGACTTTTAAAGGTTTCAAGCAACTGGGTCCATAGAAAACTATGGATGTGTGATTTCTCACAAAGTACCTGTAGATGCGCCAAAATTCACAAGGCCAAACAGCCGCAGAGATGGGAAGCATCGAGAAACAAAGAGATGCGTCAGCTCCTGAGACCATGGGGAGGCGATGCAACAATTCTGCGGCACGCAGGAGAAGTGATGCATCGAATCAGGTCTGTAGGGGGAAGTGATGCGTCGACTCCAAGACGGTTCTGGTCCACGTGTGATGCGTCAGGAAAACTTGCCACACAGGTACGATGCGTGGAAATCCGGGATGTGTCGGTGATCGATGCAGCGGCGTTGAGCGGTGCTGCGTCGGTTTCTCAATCCCTCTATGCATTGGTTCTTGCAACAGCGATAGGTGCTGCATCAGTTTTGGCAGTGGCGCAGTGATGTGATGGGATTCTTCTCACACAATGGTGCTTCATCTGGAAAACAGCCGCAAGAAGAGCAATGCGTTGATTTCTTCAGTTCTTTAGGTTTCTTCCAGCTCCCAACAGCAGGCACAACCTCCAGAGGCCCAGAACTGGAACAGGCACCTCCTGGCAGGTCAGAACTCTCAGCAGCAGAGTTCAGGGGAGCTGGTGGCGAGGTCTTTGAGTCGCTGAGACTTCAGAACAGGAGGCCAGCACACACAGGCCCTTGGAGATCTTCTTCAAGCAGGTTCACAGAAAAGTTCTAGTCTTTGTCCTTTCCTTGGCAGAAAAAGCAACTGCAGGCCAACTCCACACAGCACACCGCAAAGTGGCAGTACTCCTCCTCACAGCTCTTCAGCTCTTCTCCTTGGAAAAGGTTCCTCTTGATTTCAGAAGTGATAAAAAGTTCTGGGGTATTAGGTCTACTACTTACACCCCAAAATGTCTTTGTTCTCTTTGTGCAAGGGCCTCTGAGCCCAGTCCAAACCAGTTCTGTCCTCACTGGAGCAGTATGACCACAGGGGGTGGAGACAGCATTGTGCAAGGGAGACAGGCCCTATTCAGGTGAAAGGAACTGCCACTACTCTAAATTCAGCCAAGGTCTATTCAGCTCAGCTCTGAGTCATCCAGGAAGGGCCAGGCACAACTCAACCCTCCCAGTGGCTGTCTACAGTGAATGTACATCCCCAGCCCCTGTCCCTCCAAAACCAGACAGTCAATACAGAACAGGCAGAGGCACACAGAAAGGTTAAACAAGAAAATGCCTACTTTCTAAACGTTTTATGTAACATAGAACAGTGTCTCTACGCACACATCTTGTATATAATGTGTTTTGTTTTTGCACCCCCCCTTGTCGCTGTAAATACTTCCTCACGTGTCACTTGCGCCGTTCACTATTGCACGAGCACTTGTGCACAGTATCACACAGGTTACATGCCATTGAATGTAATGCAGTGCTTTTCATGTTTCCTAAATATATGAAGAAATATATACAACAAATTACCGTTGTCTTTGCAAATTATTATCTCCCTGTTTCTCCTCCAGTGCTCCTAGCAATTAGTTGTGCCCCTGATAAATTGTCTTTTGAATAACACCCTTAGTGACACTGTTCTATGTTACACATGTTTGCCCTGGTCTCTATATGGTTTACGGGCTACCTCCTGTAGTCTGTTACTGCGTACTTTCTAAAAGTGGCATTTTCAAACACATAATTAAAAAACCATCTTTACTAAAAGATGTGTTATTAAATTCTGAGTTCAGAGAGCCTAAACGTTATTTCGCTATCTTGTCCCGATGGGAAGTTATACTTGTAAGATGTTACAAAGCATTGCCCATTCTATCCTATGGGGCAAGATAGCCTTCCAATACTAGAAAACAAAATTGGCAGTATTTCACTACTAAAAGTCAAAAAGAGACCTTCCTCTGAGACACACAACATTGAGCATCAATATGCTTAACATACAAAAACAGGCAGGCAGTCACCAGTCTATAAACGAACAAACAGTCACCAGTATGTCAATAAATCAAATTACTGCCCAACTCGGTAAAGTCAGATGTACATATCTTTATTAGCCAAATTCATAAATGCCTTTTACTAAAAAAATCCTTGTTAAAAACACATTAATTCAAACACACAGTAAAAACAGCACTGTACATAGATATCATAAAAGACAAAAATATCATAGATTTCATATACATCAATACACAATCAAATAGATGAATAAAATGTTATATTAAAATATTGATTAAAGAAAACGGACGGGAGATAGAACAGTGGAAAAAATAATAAAACCTCAAACAGAGAGAATATACACAAATCACTGGCACTGAACACAAATCATTGATTAAAATAGAACCATAAGAGAAAGTGCTTCATATAGACTCAATTACTTGTCATAACTCAATAATACACACAGTATACACAGTGATCTTCTTTAAAAAAAAGGGCGTCAACGCGTTTCGGTGGGTCTCTAAATTGTATGACCACCACCTTCCTCAGGACAAAAAGATTACTCCCGTACCAACATAGGTAAGACAATGTGTCTGTAACAGAAAAAGCATGTATGAATCACAAAACAATACAAATATACACATACAGATAATTTATACATATTGACACACTGGTTACATACATCCGTACACTCTCACTCACACTTACTGTCACAAGGAACTGGAATACCTAATTACCTTAGTTCGTCTTTCAATATTAGACTAAAATCAATCATGGGCGATAGCCTCAATGCCTCCAATTCTTGTTATCTGAAAATAACATCATAACAATGCCAAATGAATCCATGTATTAGTCATAACTGACTTCCAAACCCTCTACACTAATTTCACAATGCCAGCAGAATACCTACCATGGGCGCCACAAGGCAAGAGCGTTTATCAGTATCACACGATTGCCAATGACAAATGGTGATTATGTTCACAGTCCTGTTGAAAAATATACACACAAACAGGATCAGGACAAACTCTTTCCTCAAAGAAAAACTGCATGAATCATGAGGGCCTAGTGCTAAACCTACCTTTATTAGATCAATAATATTGAACAGCCAGCTTATTTCAAAGGTGAACTGAACTCGACTGGTTTCAGTTGTTATCAGCACTCCCATCAAACCTTCAAATTTGGCTTCATTGATTTTCTGTGCTCAAACAGAGGCGCCAAGTTTCATACACTCTGGATATCTATAACGTGAATAAAGCTGATCAGATCCAAGCCCTCAACAATATCGGGCTAATAACTTAAACTCATATCACAACCGGCCCTAAATCTATAACCCAAAACGCTTGGCCCTTCAACATACTATGACCGAAACACCGTACGAGACCCTTAGGATCCCTCAATTACCTTATTCACATAACCCTGTTCGTGCTAAAGAATATCAACCGTGCTGAATACACCCGGGTCGGCCGTTGACTGCCACACGACCTCAAACCCTCTATTACGGTCTATAATCCTCTTACCTCCTCAAACGAGTATCGTTCCCACAGCGATAGGGTCTCTGCCTCCGTACGTCAGCAACAAAAAAAATGAAGTCTCACCTCTATTTATATACTTGTACTACTTCTGTCGGGAAATCATTACACCTGACTCCATGAGTACGGTCACATGATACCTCCCACGATAGTCGACGCCATTCTGAAAGGACAACCAACTCGTCCGCCATCTTGTAGTGGCTAATGGTAATCCAAAATCCTAACACCCGTTCAGAATCATACTATATTTAATTAAAATCAAAACCTCGCAATAGTTAAAATCATCATTAATATAAATTCATCTGAATAATCGCTTCCCTATTACCGCATCAATGTGATTCAAAAATATCAATCCAAATCGAATGTCTCAGAGAACTACACAACAAAAAAAATACTAAAAAAGAGTATCGGAAGAATAAGCTACCCATCTATCTAAAGGAAAGTGTGCATATCTATATCTATACAGAACCGTCTGTCATCAAGTAGCCCCAATGATCCTATCCCATTCTTCTTTTGAATTTAGACCATTTCGTACAGTGTTTAATCTAGAGATAAACCACTGTTCACGCGACTTTCTCTTAGTTTGCATATTTCCACCTCTTCTATCAATAAACACCTTCTCAAGAATAAACCACATGAGCTCATTTTCACTATGTCCCTTTTCAATAAAATGGGTTACCAGAGGGCATTCAACTTCCTTGTTTTGATGGCCGATCTATGTTCCTGTATTCTAACCCTCAACTCCCTACTAGTCTCTCCCACATAATATTGGTCACAGGGACATTTAAGCAAATAGACAATATTCTTGCTTCTACAATTGTTAAGGCTTTTTGATTTAATGCTACAGCCATTTACCTGAATTTCTTTTGCCACTAGGCATTGGCTGCAGACATTACATGAACCACATCTCACATTACCAACTGGTATTGTGTTTGTAATGGTACGTTGAGTACACCGCGAATCCTCACGGTAAGTACTCACCAACAAAACCTTCAAGTTTTTGTTCTTCTTAAAAGCAAATAAAGGCTTCTCCAACTTATTAGCTTCATCGTGGTTCAATATGTGCCAGTTCTTATTGACAATATTTTTAATTTGATTACTTATATTTGAATATTTGCTCACAAACACCACCTTTTCCATGGGTTTTTTCTCTTTCGGAGATTTATTGATCATTGCATCACGATCATAAAACCTAGCTCGTTTAAAGGAGTAGGTAATAAGTCTTTTAGGATACCCTCTATCCTTGAACTTCTCTTTGAGAGCTGATGAATGTTTGTAAAAATCATCCAGATCTGAGCAATTTCTTCGTAAACGGAGGAATTGACTAAAAGGTATATTTTCTCTTTGTGATTTAGGGTAAAAGCTAGAAAAATGTAATAAAGTATTCTTCGCCATTGGTTTAACATAAAGTTCAACCTCTAAATGTCTATCTCTAGCTAAAATCGAAATGTCTAGGAAATCCACCTTCTCCCTACTGTAAGAATGGGTAAATTTCAGATTAGAATCCCCTAAGTTGAGCCACACTAAAAATTCTTCTAATTGTTCAATCTCTCCGTCCCAAATAAAAAAAATATCATCAATGTAGCGGTACCAGCCCGCTACATTTTCATAAAAAGGTGCTAATTCATTAAAAATATGTTTTGATTCAAACTGTCCAACATACAAACAGGCCAGACTAGGGGCACATGTAGCCCCCATACTGGTCCCCTTCTTTTGTCTAAATAATTCCTCTTTGAACAGAAAAATGTTGTTCATAAGTACCAATCTTACACAGTCAACAATAAATTCCTTATCAGCACCACCCAGATCAGTATTGTCCAGAACCTCACCCACAACAAGTATTGTATCTTCCTGTGGAATGTTCGTGTAGAGAGACTCAATGTCTAGAGTAACCAGACACTGAGTCTCTCCACAGAACTCTTTTCCTTCAATCAAGGAAATGAAGTGCGCCGAGTCTCTAACATAGGATCTCTGGCTGCATACACAAGGACGCAAAAATGGTCCACATACTTACTGATCAGTTCGAGCAGTGAGTCGATGCTACTAACTATAGGACGCATCGGAGTGTCATTGGAACTCTTATGGACCTTAGGTAGGCCATACAAGGCAGGGGTACGTGGGTTAAGGTTGTTCAAGAATCTAAATTCCTCTTCACAAATCACAGAATTATCTCTAGCCTCAGATAAAATTCTAAGACACTCTTGTGTGACATTTTCCAAACAACCGACACTGACTCTCTCATAGTGTTCAGTAACACTTAAAAGATTGTACATTCTTATGTTGTAATCATCTGTGTTGAACACTATCACACCACCACCCTTATCTGCGAGTTTAATAGTCAAATTGGTATCATCTTTAAGCCGAGACAATGCTAACCTTTCTTCTTTGCTTATATTGTGAGATACATAGCTAGAGGATGAACTCAACACATTACAAATACCTATTTCTACCGCTTTCTCAAACACTTCAATGTTCTTTCCTACCATAGCAAGTGTAGGGGTAAAAGTCGATTTTGGCTTAAAACCAGAGACATTCACTTCCTCTCTCGGTTCACGTCCCTCAAAGAACCGTTTAAGTCTAACTTTACGAAAGAACGCACGCATGTCTTTCTCTAACTGAAATCTATCCACTTGGGTGGTCGGAACAAAACTAAAACCTCTGCTCAGTATACTCACTTCTGTGTCTGTAAACAATTTGTCTGAGAGATTGATTACTGGTATTCTGTTTGACGCCAATATCGTTGGTTTCTTGTCCTGATATATTCTTATAGATATGCACACTTTCCTTTAGATAGATGGGTAGCTTATTCTTCCGATACTCATTTTTAGTATTTTTTTTGTTGTGTAGTTCTCTGAGACATTCGATTTGGATTGATATTTTTGAATCACATTGATGCGGTAATAGGGAAGCGATTATTCAGATGAATTTATATTAATAATGATTTTAACTATTGCGAGGTTTTGATTTTAATTAAATATAGTATGATTCTGAACAGGTGTTAGGATTTTGGATTACCATTAGCCACTACAAGATGGCGGACGAGTTGGTAGTCCTTTCAGAATGGCGTCGACTATCGTGGGAGGTATCATGTGACCGTACTCATGGAGTCAGGTGTAATGATTTCCCGACAGAAGTAGTACAAGAATATAAATAGAGGTGAGACTTCATTTTTTTTGTTGCTGACGTACGGAGGCAGAGACCCCGTCGCTGTGGGAACGATACTCGTTTGAGGAGGTAAGAGGATTATAGACCGTAATAGAGGGTTTGAGGTTGTGTGGCGGTCATCGGCCGACCCGGGTGTATTCAGCACGGTTGATAGTCTTTAGCACGAATGGGGTTATGTGAATAAGGTAATTGAGGGATCCTAAGGGTCTCGTACGGTGTTTCGGTCATAGTATGTTGAAGGGCCAAGCGTTTTGGGTTATAGATTTAGGGCCGGTTGTGATATGAGTTTAAGTTATTAGCCCGATATTGTTGAGGGCTTGGATCTGATCAGCTTTATTCACGTTATAGATATCCAGAGTGTATGAAACTTGGCGCCTCTGTTTGAGCACAGACAATCAATGAAGCCAAATTTGGAGGTTTGATGGGAGTGCTGATAACAACTGAAACCAGTCGAGTTCAGTTCGCCTTTGAAATAAGCTGGCTGTTCAATATTATTGATCTAATAAAGGTAGGTTTAGCACTAGGTCCTCACGATTCATGCAGTTTTTCTTTGAGGAAAGAGTTTGTCCTGATCCTGTTTGTGTGTATATTTTTCAACAGGACTGTGAACATAATCACCATTTGTCATTGGCAATCGTGTGATACTGATAAACGCTCTTGCCTTGTGGCACCTATGGTAGGTATTCTTCTGGCATTGTGAAATTAGTGTAGAGGGTTTGGAAGTCAGTTATGACTAATACATGGATTCATTTGGCATTGTTATGATGTTATTTTCAGATAACAAGAATTGGAGGCATTGAGGCTATCGCCCATGATTGATTTTAGTCTAATATTGAAAGACGAACTAAGGTAATTAGGTATTCCAGTTCCTTGTGACAGTAAGTGTGAGTGAGAGTGTACGGATGTATGTAACCAGTGTGTCAATATGTATAAATTATCTGTATGTGTATATTTGTATTGTTTTGTGATTCATACATGCTTTTTCTGTTACAGACACATTGTCTTACGTATGTTGGTACGGGGAGTAATCTTTTTGTCCTGAGGATGGTGGTGGTCATACAATTTAGAGACCCACCGAAACGCGTTGACGCCCTTTTTTTTTAAAGAAGATCACTGTGTATACTGTGTGTATTATTGAGTTATGACAAGTAATTGAGTCTATATGAAGCACTTTCTCTTATGGTTCTATTTTAATCAATGATTTGTGTTCAGTGCCAGTGATTTGTGTATATTCTCTCTGTTTGAGGTTTTATTATTTTTTCCACTGTTCTATCTCCCGTCCGTTTTCTTTAATCAATATTTTAATATAACATTTTATTCATCTATTTGATTGTGTATTGATGTATATGAAATCTATGATCTTTTTGTCTTTTATGATATCTATGTACAGTGCTGTTTTTACTGTGTGTTTGAATTAATGTGTTTTTAACAAGGATTATTTTAGTAAAAGGCATTTATGAATTTGGCTAATAAGATATGTACATCTGACTTTACCGAGTTGGGCAGTAATTTGATTTATTGACATACTGGTGACTGTTTGTTCGTTTATAGACTGGTGACTGCCTGCCTGTTTTTGTATGTTAAGCATATTGATGCTCAATGTTATGTGTCTCAGAGGAAGGTCTCTTTTTGACTTTTAGTCTGGTTTGGTACCCACTTCCTCTGTAGTATTGGGTCCCTCTCGTTTTTTGAGAAGTATTTCACTACTGTCAGGTTAACCAATACACTCTTACCTGTAAGGCGTTTTGGCAGGATTTCGCATATGAGCCGCTATGAGCCAACCTCCCAGAACCCTTATGTGATAACCAGTGATTTTTATAATACACTAAGGCTACTTAAAAGAAATCAAGGAGAAGGGACGGATTCGGACGCTGACAAATTCCTGTTGTCGACCTGCGAGGCAACAAGAAATATTTTGAGGGCGTGATCTAATGAGTTGTGCAATTAACCCTACAATTCCTGCATTACACTGGGAATATGTGTGGTATAAATGTCCTACCTGCGATCTACATGAATTGGGCTTGGCGTCCTGGAAGTCGTCGCATGATTGGGTGTTGTCCTCTAAGGGCGTAGTCACAGCATGGATGTCTGTGGTGACGATGATGATGCTTTTCCTGTTGTGTTTCTTCTCTATGTGCGAGAAAAATTATGAGCTTTTATTCTATTATCCAAAAGATGTACACCGCATTATACTCTTTACATTAATCACTTACTATGCATCATCTTTGGTATATGGTCCACCACGCGATTCTGTACTTCAAAATAAGAAAATAGTATGACAAAACATAATATAGATCAATGCAACACTATAATTGTTTTAACTTCGTTTGCTTAAAGTCTTTCTTGCATAATGTCCATTTTCTGATAAAACCTTTCTTTAGTGTAGACAAGAGTTTCCAAAAATTGTTCTTTATCTTTAACTAATGCGCGCTGGCTTTTACTGCTGTCTTGCGATGGGCGCCTTTTGTATATCACAATAAAGAAATAACTTAGCTTTCTTCTGCTTCTTTTTGCAGGATTCGTGATGCTGACGACGAACACTGAAGTTTCCAGGAAACCGGCGAGGCTCACCAGGCAAGATGAAGATGTCGACGCGGCAACAGTCGGAAGGCTAAGTGCCTTCTGGAACTTGGGTGTGGCATTATATAGGCATGCCACACCCGAACCGCACCCAAGACGGCTGTTACGTTCGCATGCGTTCAGACGCGATGCAACTTACAGCCGATTGAAGTCTTTTGTCTTTTTTTGCCAGTAATGTGGGTACTGCGTGCGTTAAGCGCGAATCGTTCACAATTTTCTTTTAACAACGGAAGCATTTCTCAGCGGTTTTCTGATAAACAGGAACTCGATTAGAGACACGATTATTGTGATGATGACTATGAGAACAATAAGCATTGGCAAAGTTTGTTACATACACAATACCCAAGTAAACAAGCATCATTACCTCACATGCTATGTACATAACATAAGATTGGTAACACAGTACTCTTCACATAGGCATAACTTTGGAGTGCTGGATGCACGGGATAGGGGTGTGTTTTGATTGGGGAATACCTACTCTGTATAGAGTAGGAAACCGTGCCCTATGCAGGCTCTATATCTGTTGTAAAAGCCTGGCACCAGGCGCAGGATGATGACAACTACCATGACATGTCACACACACCAGTACATGTCTTACTTTTCACATATCCTGCACCCTGCCCAGGGGGGTCCATTGGGCCTACCATAGGGGTGCCTTACATGTAAGAAAAGGGAATGTGGGGGTCGATATGGCAGTAGAACACTGCATGAAAACACTGCAGTGGCAGGTCTGAGATACCTTTTCAAGGCTACTCAAGTGGGTGGCACAATCAGTGCTGCAGGCCCACTAGTAGCATTTGATTTACAGGCCCTGGCACACTTCAGTGCACTTTACTAGGGACTTACCAGTAAATCAAATATGCCAATCAGGGAGAACCAATTGTAGCAACAATTTACACAGGGAGCACTTGCACTTTGACACTGATCAGCAGTGCCCAAAACATCTAAGCCGGCAAAAACGAAATCCAGCACACCATCAATAAGGCAGGAGGTAGAAGCAAAAAAGTCAAGGGAAACCACGCCAAAGATGTCAAGTCTAACAAGTATGGAGTGGATTTGTCTCCAATGAAGGTCTTACAGGGAAATCAAGGCTTACTTAAAGTGACCAAGAGCTAGAAGAAAAGAGAGTGACGGGGTTGAAGACGCACATCCGAGAGTTGGTAATAGGGATAAGGGCCTGGAGTATGTTAGATAAGTGAGAGGAGAGATGGTCAAGGAAGAAGAGCGCAAGAAAGGCAACAGGAGAGACACGACCTACAGGAGGGGGAACGCAGGCACTAGAGGCATATCCTTTACAGGAAGTTCCTACTGGAGGGTATGTGCATGTTCTCTGGAGTCAGCGTGACCTTGCCGCGTTCACAAATGATTTCCTCAGGTTGAGGGAGAAGCCCACTGAATGGTATAAGCAAGTCGGCCACTTTGTTAAATCTCAAAAGTGTTGTGGATTGATTTAAACACCTTGTTCGAAATTGTGGCTGCTAGTGATCTATGGTCTGCTTGTAAAACAGCTGTTGAGTGGCCTGCTGCTGAGCCAGAGAGGGATCCAGTAACTCATGGTTATGAAGAAGTACAATCAGGTGATCACATGGTTGCAGTCCAAAATAGCCCCACAAGACATTGATTGGGTTAAGATAGATCAAATGACCAAGGAACCTAATGAGTCAGTACATGCTTACTAAGAGAGGCTGTTGCAAGCCTTTAAGCAGTACAGTGGGTTAGTTGCACTCGACCCTAAGGACATGGGACAATTCATGTCCAAATTTGTGACTGGATTGAGGCTGGAGATCAGCCTCATGATTCAACAGCACCTAATTTGTTGGCAAAACAAATCCGTGGATGAAATCCTACAGTACACCAGGTACTGTAGTGACGAGGTGGATTCTAAGCATTGGAGGATAAAGGAGAAAGTGATGCTGGTTCAAATGCGAAATGCCCAGAAGGGAGAACAGGTGAAGGCATTGATGGGAACTGTAGCTCATGGCCAAGCAAATGTCACTGGAGGTGTCCAAGTGATATCAGTCGCAGGGTCGATGGGACAGTGAAGAGGAAGGGGTGTCCCCATCATGAAGAGGAAGGGGTCTCCCTATAGATCCAAAGACAGGCATAGATGCTGCAGCTCTGAAGAAAACTACTGCCTATCATTTTTGTCACAAGAACGGCCACTGGAAGAGTGAGTGTCGCCTTAATCCTGCAAATCAAGTGCAGGAAGGAGAACTTGTGCAGGTGGCAGGTGGAGTAAATCAGTTACCGACAGTGACTAGGCCAAGATCTCTGAATGCAGGAGGGAATCAGAACCAGTTAGTGCAAGTACCCCAGCCTCTGAGAATCTCGCAGGGCAACCAAACTTGTCATCAGATGCCCTTAATGGAAGCTCTGGATGGATTCGATCTGGACCCGTCCTTATGACGGTGCCTGAGGGGGGAGGAAGACTGTACACTTGGTGCAGTCTTAGAGATAGACCAGAGTGGACCATACGTAGAAGCAGACGTAGATGGTCATTCCATTACATTCTTGATTAATACTAGTGCTACCTGTTCTACTGTGAGATCTGCAGTAGCCCCAAACCTGCCCCTCTCGTTAAAATCAATCCAAGTTGTCGATCCAAGTTGTAGGAGTCTCCAACCAAAGAATGACAAACCCTTTGACAGAAGAGGTGCTGGTGAAGATCGGTACCTTTCAGGATCACTATAACATAACATGTGTATTTGTAAAGCGCACCTTCACCCTCAAATGGGCATCATGGCGCTGAATAACAGATGTTTATTGTTACCCAACTCAATGGCACTCATTTTTTCGACCTCAGAATTGATTAGTGGACCCGCCAGGACTCGATCTGTGACCATGAGGTCAAACACAGGCCCCTGCAGTGGATGCATTACTCCGCTAAGGGCCAGATGTAAGACCAGTTTTTGCATGCGCAAACGGGTTTGCGACCCATTTGCGCATGCAAAAACCTACATGGCCAATGTACTGACACTATTTTGGGAGTCGCAAAAAATTGCGACTCGCAAAATAGTGTTTTGCGACTCGCTATTAGGAAGGGGCGTTCCCTTCCTAATAGCGACTCACAAGCCATGTATTAATGTTTGGCGACCGCAATTGCGGTAGCATTACACTTGCAGTTTACCGCCCTCTTCAAAGGGTGGTAATGGAGTCACAAATGGGAAGGGGTCCCCAGGGGACCCCTTCCCCTTTATGACTGGCTCTAAAAATATTTTTTGAGGGCAGGCAGTGGTCTCAGGGACCACTACCTGCCCTTAAAAAATGAAACGAAAACGTTACATTTTTATTTTAATGCATCCCGTTTTCCTTCAAGAAAAACGGGCTGAATTTTAAAAAAAAACTGCTTTATTGAAAAGCAGTCCCAGACATGGAGGTCTGCTGAGCCCAGCAGGCCACCGTCCCTGGGGAGGGCCAGCCATTCCCAATGGGGTCGTAAATTGCGAGTGGCTCATTAATATTCATGAGCCTCACATTTTGCGACCCCATTGGGAATCGCTAACAGTGTCTCTGACACTGTTGTACATTGGTTTTTGCGACTCGCAAATTGCGATTCGCAATTTTTCACAATTTGCGAGTCGCAAAAGCCAATGGTCGTACATCTGGCCCTAAGTCACCAGATCCGGCTGATCTTGGTTCCGTCCATCAGTTCATGGTGTGTGATTCGAGACCAGTCTGTCTGCTAGGGCGTGACCTTTTGTGCAAATTGAACTGTACCATCTACTGCACACCAAAGCAAATCGAATTGCAGACAAATTATGAGGACATTGCCTTCAAATTGGCTAATCAGAACCATTATACAGCCATATTCCCTTTACTGACATTGGAAGACATGCTGTTGGATCTGAGAGACACCGTCTCTCCAGTGGTATGAGACTTCTCAGGGGAGGAAATCGGACTGATTCGAGGAGTCGAGCCAGTCCGTATACAGGTTGAGCCAAATGCAGAGTTTCCGAGAATGCCTCAGTACAGCCTAAACCCAGAATCAGTGGCAGGGATCTCACCTGTAATTGAGTCCACGATTGCGCAGGACATCCTTAAGGAAATCATGAGAAGTCCGTGCAATTCTCCTATCATGGGATTGCAGAAGCTGAGTGGGAAATATCGCATTGTCCAGGACCTTGGAAAGGTCAATTACATTGTGATTCCATGTTGTCCCGTGGTACCAAATCCATCTGTGATCCTATTTCAGATTCCTTGTGAAGCTGCATGGTTCACTGTGATTGACCTCTGCCAAGCATTTTTCTCCATCACGTTGCACGAGGAGAGCCAATATTTATTTGCCTTCCATCTGGAGAATCGTGTCTTAACGTGGTGTTGTATCCCTCAAGGGTATACTGAAAGTCCATCCATATTCAATCAGGTTTTGAAGAAAAATCTTGAGAGTTTGATTCTGCCATGAACCTTAGTGTTAGTCCAGTATATTGATGACCTCCTCATCGCATCTGAAACGCGGGAGGCTTGCACTGATGATACTATTGCCTTACTGAACCATCTGGCTGACAATGGGCATAAGGTGTCTCCGAGTAAGCTTCAGTACTGTCTAAACAAAGTACAGTATTTGGGTCATCGAATCAAAAGAGGCAAGAGGAAGGTGTCACCAGAAAGAGTGGAGGCAATCATAAAAATGAATCCACCCAGTACCCAGAAAGAGGTCAGAATATTCTTGGGAATGGTTGGCTACTGCCGACAATGGATTCCTAATTTCTCGTTGGTGGTGAAGCCTTTGCAGATGCTGACACACAAGGATGTGTGCGATCTGATATCGTGGGATAACGACTGTCTGCTTGCCTTCCTGGAGTTGAGAGAGTTCCTGTGTCACTCTCCAGCTTCAGGAATTCTCCCTATTCTTCCATGAATGAGAGGGTTGTGCCATATCTGTACTCACGCAGACACATGGAGGTGCCCGTAGACCAGTGGCCTATTTCTCAGCTACTCTAGATCCTGTAGCTTCAGCGTTGCCCAGTTGTCTCAAATCCATTGCCGCAACAGGTGTCAGTATTGAACGATGTGAAAGCATTGTGATGGGTCATCCTATACAGTATATGTGCCACATTCAGTTGAGCTCCTGATGACGAGAACTAAAACCCAGCATTTGACAAATAACAGGTTGACAAGGTATGAGCAGGTGTTACTTGCTGCCGAGAATGTCACTCTGAAGCAGTGTCTGTGTTAAATCCTGCTACTTTGTTGCCTATTCCGTATGCTGATGAGGAAGAATGTGAAGACCGCAACTGTTTGGATGTCACTGAGCTTTGTACAAAGCCGAGACCTGACATTGTCGATGAGCCATTGCCTGATCCTGATCAAGATTTTGTTGATGGCTCATGCTTAAGAGACAATGAAGGAAACTTGAGAGCAGCGTTTGCTGTTTGTACCATTTCTGGAGAAGTGGAAGCTGCTTGTTTTCAGGGAGTACACTCTGCACAAGTGGCTGAACTCTATGCCTTGACCCGAGCATGTCAAGTTTCTGAACAGATCCGAGTCACCGTCTATACTGATAGCCAGTACGGTTTTGGTGTGGTTCATGACTTTAGACAGTTATGGTCCCAGAGAGGGTTCCTAATGTCATCAGATTCTCCAATCAGGAATGGGGCGAATGTGAGACAACTGCTGGAAGCTTTGCAATTGCCAAAAGAGGTGGCTGTCGTTAAGCGCACAGCCCATGGAAGGGGAGATGATTTTGTTACCACAGGAAATAGGTACACAGAAGAAGTCGCACATTTATGTGCTATCCATGCATGTGCTTTTAACTGGGAATATACTGGTGAGAGTACAGAGATGACTGAACTCAGCATGATGCAAGCTGTTGCTGACACGTGGGATGAAGTGAGACATTTGCAGATGGAAGCCACATTCAAGGAACAAGCGGGTTGGATCAGAGCAGGCTGTGAGAAGGGGGAAAATTACATTTGGATGTCAGTCAATGGCATGGCGGTTTTAACAGATTGTTTGTTACACCCCATGGCAAGGCAAATTCATGGAGCAGCTCATATAGGGAGAGATGCTATGGTAAGATCATTCAGACAGACTTGGTTCAATCTGAGGTTTCGAATAATTGCAGAAGCTGTGTGTCATCAGTGTGTCACGTGTCAACAAAAAAATGCGGGGAAAAAGAATTTTGTTGCTTTGAGTCGCATTGGCAGATCGGGGTCCCTTCAATCGGATACAAATGAATTTTGTTGAGATGCCTGTGTGTAATGGATTGAGATACATCCTGTTTGTGGTATGCATCTTCTTTCGATGGGTTGAAGCTTATCCGACTAGAAGGTGCAATAGTCTCACAGTAGCGAAGTTGTTGTTGAGGGAACTCATTCCTAGATTCGGATTTCCAACTACATTGGAATCGGATAGAGGTACACACTTCCACAATGAAGTCATGAAGTTGCTGTGCACTGCTTTGAGTGTGGACCAGATGCTTTGGGGATGGTGGAGCAGATCAACGGTACCTTGAAAGCGAGGTTGGCTAAGGCGTGTGCTTCGACGTCTCTGTACTGGCCTGATGCATTGACTTTGGTGCTAATGAGTCTGTGCAGCATTCCTGACAGGAGAACTGGGTTGTCGCCTGATAATATCCTTATGGGGAGAGCAATGCGTTTGCCTGCTGTGCCCGTAACTGCATTAGTGAACATCACAGATGATTTGGTCCTTGACTACTGTAAAGGATTGGCTGACGTGGTTCGTTCTGTGTCTCATCAGGTTGAAGTAGCGACTGCACAGGCTTCAAAAGATCTCTGTCACGACCTGAACCCAGGAGATTGGTTTCTCATCAGAAAACACGTGAGAAAAAACTGTCTTGACTCTCGGTTGCGTGGACCATATCAAGTGATACTGGTGACTAACACTGCTGTGAAGTGTGGCGGAGTGTCGAATTGGGTCCACGCTTCTCATACACAATGAATCACAGGTCCCTCCGATGAAACAGCTCCTCTCCCAGATGTTTTTCCAGCAGTGACAGAGAGGTCACCGGAGGGGACAAGCCAAACTGTAGAGGTATCTAAAGAGGCTGGATACACACTAAAATGACCTGAGGGGGGGTCAAGCTACACAAGACCCTGGTATAGATTCTGAGGGAGAAGGTAACGTTGCGAGTGGTATAGAGTCTGACTTAGTGGAAGAGTCTGGTGTGATAAGTGGTCATACGTAGTTAAAGAAGAAAGATGCTTCAGGTGAAACGTGGCCTGTGAGAGAAAGAAGAAGAAATCTGAGGCTAGCGTCTGAAAGAGAACTTGCACCCATAGATGAATCTTCAGAATCTGAACTGAGTGAAACTGAGCAAAAAACAGAAGGTGCGAGAAGGTCCAGGAGAGCTCGAGTGCCGTGTCCGAGATATTCCTCTCCCAAGTGGACTTATCTGGTTACAAATGCCAGGGAGAGCGAGGTCCGAGATTTCAATACTGGTTGTCGAGATTTTGCCGAGAGTTCCTGGAATTGAAGCTAATGCACTTCTGTCATTAACTGTACCTTTTCCACCAAGGTTGATTGGTTTGCGGACTGTGATTCTGGAAGATATCAAATTTCCAAGCTTCGGAGCTCCACAGTCTCCTCAAGAGATTGCAGCACTGAGAGCTGAACTGTTACAACGAGTCATTGAGGAGGTTGGCTCTGATCTCATAAGGGATGTAAATTGAACCTTGAACTGTAAACAATTGCTTAAATAAGATAACCTAGGCCCGAGTGGAAGACAAATACAATTAGGGATTTTCATCTAGAAGAAGAAAGAGGGCTAGGGCAGTCTTCCAAGCTGTGTAAATACTGTAAAGAGAGGCTGTTGAAAAGAACTTTCCAAGATTTCAAAGAGAGAGTTGCTACTGATCATTGTACACGTGAATAAGGGGTGGAGAAAAGAGACTCTGTGTGTTGATCCTCTTGTGAGCTGTAATACGAGCTGCTTTGAAAATGGAGTCTGGAAATTCTAATCGTAGGCACAAATGTATTATAGGTGCACTCATTGTAGGGGTAATCATAGTAATAGCTGTAGTCATTACTGAGTCAATTTTAAGTGCACACAAGGGTGAGGAACACGTAGTGGGGGTAAATGGGACATCCACACCTACCACTGCTGCCTCAAAAGAGGGAACATTAGGATCCGATAAAGGCTTAATAGAGCAAACTAGTTGCTTTCAACGTGTAGATTTGTACATGGGTGATTATACATTAAATGTTTATGCTAAGTTGTTGTATGAGTATGTTGACACCATGGAAGTGAGAGACTGCTATGTGTGCATGCAATTATCTGCTTAAGTTGAGGAGGGAATCAGTTACCACCACTTACCCTTAACGTATGGTATTAGTTGTAGTTTACTCCTTAGTATGTTCTATGGGAAAGGCCATTATGAGTACTACTTCTCGAACTATGATGTGGTGCTTTCAGAAATACCCGTCTATAAACATCTGAACAAATATGTTTATTACAAGCAAATAGAGAGAAAGGAGAATTATTTTGCACCAACAGTAATACTAGACACTGCTTACAGCATAGAAATAACCTAACTTGTATACTAACAGACATAGAAAATAAATGTATAGATCAAGTAGAAGATAGACGTAGGGGATTAGTTGTTAAGCCTGATAACAAGGACAATAATTCTGAGTGGACCAAGGAGGAGTTAGCTCACAAGGCTAACTCTGGTCTTATTGCTTTAGATTGGGACCAGCGAGTCAAGCTTTGTGTGCGTCAAGTTCAGAGTCGGTATGATACGGAATTTGTGGGACAGGGTGTATGTGATCACATCTTTCAAATAAGTGGTGCTTGGAAAACATTTTTGCAAGAGTCAGTTCGAATGGTGCCAGCAGTGTATTTTGTGTGTGGGAAAAATGCATGTGTGATTTCCGAGCAAATGGTATGGAACGTGCTATTTGGCAGTTGTGTTTCCAAAGATATATCATGTGGAAGATTTGGAGAGTTTGGACAGAAAACCGAACTGTAGGGAAAAACGCGGATTGAGTGCTGGTGAGGTTGTGAGGGATATATTTGGAGTGATGATACCTAGTCTGGGAGTGGTATTGAATGGCATCAAGATTAGACGGCTGTCTACCATAGTGGATAAGTTATCTGTTAACATGGCTCAGTCCTTGCTGCTCATAGATGGGGAGATGGTTTCGATAAGGGCAATGGTGATGCAGAACCGGCTTTCTTTAGATGTTTTATTGGCAAAGGAAGGCGGAGTCTGTTTGATGCTGAAGAAGTAAAGATCTGAGTGGATATATTAACAACATCACTGATATACATCATGAGATACAAGATCTGGCAGTTGAAGGAGTTTGGGATAAGATTGGGAAAGGATTTGGTGCAGTTGGAAGTTGGTTTGCAACTTATGAAGAGGAAAATTTGGATTCATCTTGAAGCCAATAATAACTGTTGTGATCTATGTCATTATCCTAGTAGGGATGATAAGGGGATATAAGTGGAATAAAGCGAGACAAGTGGAGAACTCTTTAAGGGAAAGAGAGAGAAGGCTGGAAAGACTGCAGGACAGTCATTATGAGAATTTGAAGCGACTGGAGGAGTTCAGACAGAGGAGATTTGCTTCAGCATCTGTTTAGATCGGTCTACTCTGCAGGGATGTTTTGGAGTGTTTTCGTGATGACTCTACGTTATCAGTGGGGGGAACTGATAGAGTGGAGAGGTACATCATAACCACATGTAGAGTGTACCCACATATAATCATTTGCTGTATTAACGTGAAAATGATAGAATTGTGAAATGTATTAGCATGAATACGTGACGTACTTAAGGCCATTGATAAGTAGGATGTAGAATTAACGTTGAAAATAAATGTAACTAGCAGAAAATGTTGACGCAAAGAATTTGTGTTGTGCACTGACAATTGTCCAAGTATTAATGTGTTTTATTAATATTGTTATTTCATATGTGGGTAAATGTTTTAGTTGAAATTTGCATTTATGCTAAGAGAATTTGTAAAGCTTCCATGATGCTTCCCTTATGTTAGCTTGAATTCGTAGGCCTGGAATGCAATTCCCTGAAAACTCTCTCTTTAGAATTAACAGTTTACATTTTATGTGTGCTGTGATATCTGTTCCTCCTCACGTTTTGTGTTGCAGGTGAAGAAGCGCTCTTTTAGGTAGAATAATGTCTTTGTTTTACTAGTTAGGCAAGGATAGAAGAAGTTACAATCGTGTGGCTTGAGTTGATAAAGGACGCTTCATACAGGAGAAAGCATGAGAACCAAGACAAACTGTTGCAAACGAAGTACACAGTCGACATCGTGGAAAAATACCTTCAGGACTGTACCCAGAGTGGAGGGCATGATTTGAATTGCATCATGGGAATGCTACATGTGGGTAATTGGTTGTTTAAATTAGGGATAGTGCACCACTTCTTTCTTGCCTTCAGAGAGAGAGCATCCTAGAGCAAGCTCCTTCTTTGCGATGGTAGCTTCATGCTACTTGACCCATTGATGGTGGAGAGACTTCTTAGGAAGACTCCACGCACGTACACCATCCTTTTGAAAATGCTTATGTAGGGATGTCACCTTAGTGCTAGAGTAGGGATAGATTTAATGCTTTTCACTCACCAACCCTCCATGCAGGGAAATTTGGACTCAAGCCTCCTGATTTTCTGTATCCTACTTCTTGAACCAATTGTTTTGCTTATGCTACACTGTCTAAACTGGATGCGCATACTTGGCTTCATGCTCATTCCTTTGTATTTCTACACCCTTGTCTTGAGCTGTCTTTATGTTCAGTTATTTTTGACTTTGTAATAAACCTAACTAACCTTAAGTAGTTGTTCGTGGGTTATTATGCATCAAGGAGGATTATTGGCTAATTGATTGATTCTCTAATGACTTTTCTCCCCTTTACACTTTCATGCTGCAAAAAAGAACCATCGGATTGTGACTCTAGAACAGGTCTATAACTTATGGGCCCGGCCCTTTCAGAACCCAGCATTCATTCGAAAAACTGTTTGTCGACTTTGTGGGCTCACAACAACATCCCTCTGGACGTTTTATGCATTTGCCCCAAACTCTTGTACTTAAGGAAAAAGTACTTGCGACCGATTTTTAATAAGGCAGAATTAAGATCAAATGTGGAGGCTGTTAGATACTGTTTTAGTGTCAAGGACAATAGAACAATAATAATGCTAATGAAATTACTAGACCAGGCTTATAAAGCATTACTTTCAGGATTTAAGTAAATAGTTTTTATACTGTGGTTTGAACTCGTTTGTATCTAGGTTTAAGCAAATTGTTTTTACACATTGATTTTAAATCATATGTTCTGTACATTTTATGAATTTGCCCCAAGCTCTCGTATTTAAGAAATGTATCTGCCATCGATTCTTATAAGGCCAAAATAAGATCTACTGAAGAGGATGCTAGATACTGTGATAGAGTCAGGGACAATAGTACAGTAATAATGCTACTGAAATTCTTAGACCAGGCTTATAAAGCATTAACTTGGTGATTGAAGCAAATTGCTTTATACTCTGATCTGAACTCATCTGTGTCTAGATGTAAGCTAATTATTTTTACACATAGATTTTAAAAATCAAGATTGTAGAACCTTTTGCCCATCACCTAATACTTGTGCTGATTGTGATGTTTTATACCATTTATTGTATTCTTTTGATTAATACAATAAACTTATATTACTACTACTAACAACTATAGAACAAGAGCAAATGAAAGAGCACATAGTAGTTCAGAACAGCCCTCAAAACAGGACTAAAACTCAAACAAAACAGGATGTCTTCTGCGTAGGTGGTCCTTATATACACCTACTGAAAGTTGAAAGATGAGCTTTTTTTTATAGAGAAAAATATGGCAACAAGGTTTCTATCTGGGGAAGTAGAGATTCACCTTAGCCTGTGATGAGGCTAATGAGAAAGTGGAAGAGGGTCTAAGAAACAGTACATCCCTGAACACTTTCAACTCTGAGCTGAAACTTCTTCTGTTTCAAAGATATCTAGTATGAGCTACCACTGAACCCCTCTCTCTGCCCTCCTTCTCTTGTGTTTCCTGCTCATACCTTACTCTCCCTATGTTTTATTTCCTTCCTTTGGTCTGCATCACTCACACCAGCTTAGCTTGTCTATATTCTGCGTCCTATCCAGAAGATTTTACATCTCTAAATTATGCCCTGGAACCTTCACCTCAGTTAGAGTATTTCCCCTGCTACTGCTTTCCTTACTGTTCACTCACGTGGAATTTTCCCAATTGCTTTTGCTTCTGATGGATCTCTACTGCATCAATACTGTTCTTGTATCACAGCCTCTGCTCCTGTGAAGCAATCTAATGCCTTTAGGCCTAGTATGTGCTATATAAAACCATACAAATAAAAAAAACAATGACTGAATCAATTAATCAATCAGTCAATTCACTCATCTCAGCCCTGCACTCAAATGTGCCAAGCATGGGCAGGTTGAGGCCCTTCTCTTGCAGTGTGCTGGTCAGACGGCGGTTTAGCGATGCTTGCCTGTATCGCCTAGCAACTTATGCCTGTGCTCACACACAGCATAGCCACCTCTACACAGGGCCGGACTGGGAACCCAAAGCAGCCCTGGCATTTTTTTAGGACCAGCCCCTGAGGGGGTGGGGTGGCGGGATGGCCGGTGCAAGTGTGAAGCACTGCTGCTTTTGGTACTGGGAACCGATATTGCAGCACCGCTGCAAAACCGGCTCCAGCTAACAAAAAACAGCCCCACTGCTGCAAAGCCAGCCCCCACCCTTCCAGCCTCCCGGGAAAACGCCCGATGCCCGCAACGGCCAGTCCTGCCCTGCCTCTGCACCTCTCGATAAGGGATGGAAAAAGAAAAAATTGCATTTCGGAGGTCACACTCTTTACAGAGCGTCCTTTACTATGCACTCCCATCCCCAAGCACGTCGAAGGTGAGTGGCCTGCTGACGTCGGCAGGCCTCTGTTGGGGCTAATAAAGCATTGAGTATACACTCCACAGTCTGCTTCTGGTCGGGGGTGGAGTGGACAGCAGCAGATGCAGTGCACCTTTTGTGCTGGCCTCCCAGATTCTGACATCTTTGTGAATTGGAGATTCCTGTATTTTGCTGAAAATGAGGAAAGGCAAAGGTGTAACTGTGGGCACCAAAATAAAAGTGGTACTCTCTAGTGAATTAGGGGGCATATGTATGAAAATCGGATTTTGCGATTCTCAAAATGCAATTTTTTGCGAATCGCAAATTGAGAAACGCAAAATGCGATGTAAATAAAAAATCGCAAAATTTTAGCGAATAGCAAAAATTTGCAGAATACGTTTGCGAGCTCGGTATTAGCGATTCCCTATTTGCGAATTCGCAGTTAAGGAATCGCAAATTTAGCGAATATGCAATTCAGGTGCAGCTTGATGACATCACACCCAGGAAGTGTGACTGCCCATGCTGTTCCTGATTACTTGAGGCTGTGTGAGAGGCTGGGAGGAGAAGCAAACCACTTTGGACTGCCACACGACCAAATTCAAATGGATCCCCAGGAGAAAGAGAAGGATAAGGAGGAGACTGGGAAGAAAAAGGAAGCAGAAGTTCAGTGAGAGGGAGCAGGAGGTCCTCATTGAAGAAATGGTCCTTAGCCATGAGTTGCTCTTTGGGAAAAAATCCCTTCATGTGCCAGAATCCCAAAAAAGAAAAATATGGCTGGACATCCAGGCAAAGGTCAATGCCATCGGTGTGACCCAGCGCACTGTGGCTGACCTCCGCAAGCGCTGGTACGATATGCGCTCCAGGTCCAAGGACAAGGTGGCAACCAGGCTTGCAGAGGCAAAGAAGACTGGCGGTGGAACATCCACTGAGACAGAATCTACGCCCCTTGAGGAGTTGGTGGAGTCCACCCTACAGCCTGAGAGCATCAGTGGTGTGGCTGACATTGACAGCTCCGACCCTCCCAACACCGGACAAGGTAAGATGCATGCCAAATCAGCCCTGACACATTACCATCTCAATCACACACTCAGGAATGCACCAACTACAAAGTAACAATGCAACTCCATTCCACTTTTTCCAGCACACCCAGCAATGCATCATGGGAGATGTAGTCACACGCATTATACAGTGGAGCAATGAGACACAGCAATGCAGAATCAGCAGAAGTAAATTAGTAAAGGCAAAAAACGCTAGACAGTACTTAGCTAACACAAATCCAGAAAACTTTATTCAGTGAACAATGTGAAGCAGAACACAATTAAAATGTGCCTTTCCATTTACAGTTCAAACTGAAACACAGGAGCTGATGAGGCAGCACACACAGAGGACCAGGCAGGGCAAGAGGACACGGAGCAGACGACCCTGCCAACACATGTCCCACGGAGACATCGTCAAATTGTGCCTCCACTTCCACTTTTAGAGGGAAAACCAGAGTCCATAGGGGATGAGGCCCAGCCAGACCAGGAACAGCATGCACAACAGGTCCACGATCAGCCCCCTGTGCACCTTAGGGAAGAAACATGCAGGAGACACAGGCCAAGGGCAACCACCAGAGCAGCTGCTGTAGAGGATCCGACGATATTTGCCGGACTGGAAGGCACATGGATAATTACAGCGCCTGCAAACCAAATCAATGAGGTCAATACACAGGCAGCTGGTGTCTGTCAACCATAACCTGAGTGACATGAAGGAGGGCATCAGATAAATGACGGGCGCAATTAAAGAACTGTGTGCCACCATGAAGAGAGATCAGGCAGCCAGACGCAGGGGGAGACAACGTCTCTACAGCCGTCTGGACACATATAGCAAGGCGGTCAACCGCCTGTGTAATGCCACTTCCCTGCTGTCACGCCGCTCAGTTAGCATGCAGGTTGAAATAGCGCACTGCAGCCAGGATGTGGCCAAAGGGTTGGTGCAGGTGACTAACGCGGTAGAACAGCTGCAGACAGCTACCATAGGTGGCACAGGACTCCTGGGCTCAGGGGATAGTGAGGAGCTCTCAAGCAGAAGCAGCATCACCCCACCAATTGCCAAACACAGACGGCGCAGTGTGAGGCAGGGAACAACACCGGATGCCTCAAGGGAGAGTAGCCAGCACGCTGAGCGTGTGACAGCAGGACGTGCACGTAAAAAATAGACTGTCACCACAGCAGAATGCCAATGGGTGATGTAACCCATTGCATGTGGACTTTTGTTTGGCCGTCATCCATGCACTGTGGACATAACATGGGCACCAGATTGTGACACACATGAAGTGTGTGTTTAGGCTGTGTGACTGATATTTACCTGCAGCTGAAGGAAAAATAAAACCCAGTCATGCACAAATCATCTTTTGCATTGTGTCATCATTACTCACCTAGAAATAATTTTGTGTTATCTCATCACGTCTCTGTCGGCCCACAGCTGCCCCTACACCACCAGCTGGTCTGCAACGTGGACCTGGGTCCTCAGCCTCAGATGATTCTGTATCAGTAAGTTTAACTGGAATGCCTTTTTTAGTTGCTATGTTGTGGAGCATGGCACAAGTAGCCACAATCTTGCTGCAGGTCTCTGGGCTGTATTGTAGTGCTCCTCCCCTTTTATGCAGGCAGCGGAACCAGCTCTTTAGTATCCCAAATGTCAGCTCAATTACGCAGCGCGTAGATTTGTGTGCGCGATTATATCTTCGTTCCCTAGGATTGGCTGGATTGAGGTACGGTGTTAGGATAAAATCTCGCACAGCATATGCGCTGTCTCCTACAGGATGGAAAACATAAGGTTAATCATTGTCCTCTCACGTCAGACCTTAACTGTATGTTAGAGTGTTAGACATGCATTTACCTAGCAGGTAGCCCTCGCCAAAATCGCCACCAGTGAGACGTGTGTATATCCCACTATGTCTAAATATAAAGGAGTCGTGTGTACTGCCAGGGTATTTTGCAACAATATCGGTGATGATATATTTAGCATTGCAGATGACCTGTATGTTGAGGGAATGTTAAGATTTGTGGTTCCTGAATACATACTCATTGTTTGATGGGGGTGAGAGGGCTACATGGGTTCCATCTATACAGCCAATGACATGGGGAAATTGGGCAATCTAGTAGTAGTCCTGTTTTGTTTGCTGTAATACCTGTTGTGTGGTGGGGAATTGGATGTGATGATGTAGCCTCTGTACCATTGCATCCAAGAATGCATGAAAGAAGCTCGACAGGCAACTCTGGGAGACCCCTCCTGCTGCTGCTATCACCCCCTGGAAACTCCCTGATGCCAGTAAGTGCAGTGAACACAGGACCTGCACATGGGTTGAAATGGTTTGGGTCCTGCGGGTTGGGTGTTCAAGCAAGGGTTTTAGCTCAGCAATCAAGTCCATAAGGGTAGCTGAGTCCAGCCTATACTTCTCATGGATCTCCTCCTCAGTCTGCTGGAACAGAGTGATGCGCACTCTGAAGATCCTTTCCTGTCGCCTCCTTCTCTGTGCTGCAGCTCGAATTTGCATCCTCCTGGCTATCGCATACAGCGCTGCCATTGTGGAAGTTCCTGCTGCATTGTGGGCTTGTTTAAATAGGTTGCAACTGGTCACCACCTGCTTGGAGTTGGTGGTAAAATGCATGTGCAAAATTGCGAATTTAGCCTTTTTGCAATTTGCAAATTTTTCATACATTTCTTTGCGATTTCGCAAATTGCGATTATTTTATTTGCACATATCGCAAATAGCGTGTCGGTAAATGCGAATTCGCAAAAATAATTCGCAAATTTTGAGACTCGCAAAATAGGTATTCGCAAATTTTGCGATTACCTATTTTGCACTGCGAATCTATGTTGTACATGGCTATTTTGCAATCGCAAACACTGTTTTTTTGCGATTCGCAGTGTTTGCGACCTCAAAATAGCTTGATACATATGCCCCAATAGAGCATATGTATTAAAACATCGTTTTGCGAGTCCTTAATAGCGATTTTTTGCGAATCGCTATTAAGGACTCGCAAAATGCAATGTATGTAGGAATCGCAATAATAATTGCGATTCCTACATATTCCTTAATTGCGACTCGCAAATTGCGAATCGCAATTAAGGAATACCTTCCCATTCATTCCTATGGGCCTAGAGGCCCGTAGGAATGAATGGGAAGACATTCACAATTTGCGAGTACCCATTAGGTACTCGCAAATTGCGAATGCAATTTCAAGGGTGCAAGGGTGTCAAAAGGAAACCCTGTTGCACCCCTGAAATATGTATGTGTGCACATGTGGCGCACATACATGCCCTAAGGGCATGTATGTGCGCCACATGGCACTTTGAAAAATGCAAAAAGGTGCATTTTTCATGGAAATCGCAAATTACCACCAACTTGAAGTTGGAGGTAATTTGCGATTTCTTAAGCCAAAATCGCACAACTTGGGTGCTTCCTGCATTGCATTTAAGGAATCGCAATTTGCGATTCCTTAAATGCATTTGTAAAATAGGGAATCGCAAATTTTGCGATTCCCTATTTTGAGAGGGCCTTTGGGATGATACATCCCAAGGGTAGTTCCGTTCGCAAACGGGCCGATTCTGAGATCGGCCCGTTTGCGAACGGGAAATGGGCTTGATACATATGCCCCTAGATACCTAAAAAGTTACCCTCATTTGCAAATCCGGTCAGTTTTGAGCTTGCTAAGACGCTGTATAGGTGTTTTGGAAGGTCTGGGAAGCTGCATGCATTTGTGCTTGCTGCAGGCAACGCTTAAGGAAATATCAGAGAAATCAACATTGAAAACAGGCCCGTCAGATCATAACAAGCATTTGCAATGCAATCGGTCTCGCCTTTGGGACCTTATATGTATTTAGCTATGCAGCACATTAGCCTGGGTGCTGAAACATCTACTGTTCTTTAACATGGAGGGAAAGTAAGCACCAAACTGCGTGACACGCCAGGTATGGGAACACATATTGCCTTTCAGTGGTAAATGGTATAGTCCAAAGCTCTGTTTTTAATTTAAAAGCAGGGCCTTCAGTGGTCATATCACTGAAAATACAAGATTTGATAAAAATATTATTGTCTACGGGTGCTTGTGGAAGACAATTTCTATGGACTGGAATCTAGAGAATGCTAAAGTGATTCTGGTATTTTACTGACCTCTGCTGGTCGTTTTCTATCAAGAAAGTTAAATAGAGGCAGTTGCCAGAAAAATAAAAAAAAGTAAGTCCCTCAGCAGAAAGCAATTCTGGTATTTTACTGACCTCTGCTGGTCGTTTCCTATCCAGACAGCTAAATAGAGACAGTTGAACAGAAAAAAAAGTTCCTAAGCGGAAGCAGACAAGTCCTAGGGCTGATCTCCAGAGCCCACAAAGTACATACACATATAAGTATTTACTAAAGTATATACTAAAGAATATACAAGAGGTGTCGAATGCTTGACCTAAAAAGGGCCCACAGATAGCCTACAAAAAAGACACACACACACACTGATCACTGTCCTGTCCGACCAGCCCTCCTGGCACTGCCAGACTGCCACTCATCAGGACTCAAGGATCTAAAGAAATGGCGCTCAAAATCTCAGACACTTTCACACGTCTGACAAATGTCTCATTTTTATTGAAAGCATTAAGGGAATTCAAATGATGGAAGGATGATTAATAACAACAATTAAAAATGATAATTAAGATTTTTCAAGCTAATTAGGTAAGGGAATTTGCGAAGGGGCCGTTCTTAATTTCTTGTTTTGCTTTTGATGCGGGCATAATAGCGTCTGTCTTTATCTCTGACTGGAAACAACACAAGGGTATAACTGAGGTTCGGCGCGTTTGTGGATGTTTGTACAGAGCACGAGCTCTCTTTAAAGGTGTCACTTCTCCCTTGCAGGTTTCCAGGCCTAAGAGCAGCAGCCTTCTTTCTCGCTACCAAGGCAACAGTTTCGCTTCAGGCAACAACTCCTTAAAAGTAGCTCCAGTGTCTGCAACAAGAAAAAAACCTGAAGATTCTCAAGAATACAACATTCTCCCCCTGTGATGTGCTTTAAGAAGTCATTAATGACAGATGTGTGAATGGGTTCGATCGTTGCGAGCTTGGTGATTTTTCCTCACAGAATAAAAGAGCAGATTATTGATTTTACTGATGGGCTCCTTGTGTTGAATTTTTTTTATTGTCGCACGAGCTATAAATAAGGTCGGAGGTCAAATAAATAATGCATGTTCCAACGAGAGATTCATTTTTCTCTTTATTCCTTTTTTCTTCATCTGAGAGAGGATGATATTAATGATTTGGGAGGAGAAATACAAAAATATTCAAAATGTCTAACCCACTACATTAAGTGGAGTATTTTTTAAACATCGCTTTGGAGATTGTGCAACAGTGGTTGACCGTTTTCATTTATTTTGAATATTCTTAATCTAAAAGTCTTCATAAAACTGGCACTGTATATTATGCTACAATTACTTACCGGTACCCCTCGCTTTCATTCTTTACTGTTTGAGGCAGTCCTGCCTCACCAGACAACCAATCATATGGAAGCACACAATTCACACAAATTACCCCTCCGTGCCCTCCTCCTGTTTGTACCAAGCATGGACAATGCCTCTGCACAGTTGACCTGAAAACTTGGGAAGGGAGGGAGGAGTGTAACGAATGAAAGTGAGGTATAGGGCTCAGAGTAATGCAATTACTGGTAAGTGAGTGTAGCATTACCTCCTGGTTGACCCTCCCTTTCGTTCTTTACTGTTTGAGATGTACAAAGCAAAAATCAGGACATCTCAGAACTGCATGTTCTAAAAAAAGAAACATTTTCATAATGAAACACAACTCTGCAGCGATAAAGCTTCTGTATCGTTTGCCGGGGTATTGGCAACAAGAAAGATAGTCTTGAGAGTCAATGTCTTAGGGGCCTGATTTAGAGTTTGGCAGACAGGATTTACTCTGTAAGGGTGACGGAGTAAAGTACTCAGTCGCCCTGAGGTAGTACCCTCCCGTCACATTTAGAGATTTCTGCTGGTCCAGCGGACAGCTCTTGTATTAACAGGAACTTCCGACAAGCTGTCCGGTAAACTTTCTATGTTCTTTTTATTTTCAAAAACAAAATCCCAAAGCGGATTTTATTTTTAGAAATAAAAAAAGTAGTGTCCTCATAGCTATGGGAAATCTTTCGTATGGTGTGGGGGTCGTTTTGCAGTTTTCACTGTATCTTACCGCCAGGTTTTACCTGGTGATGACGGACAGTGAAAACTTGACATTTGTTCACTCATTCTACCTGGACACAGGACAAAATCTCAGACGACCCTTATTCTGCTTGGCCTCAGAGGCGTATGTCGGCAGCGGAGACTGAGTAGTCTCCACTGTGGCCATACTGAAGGTCCGTGCTACACTAAATGAGACAGGGTACTTTCAGTTTGGTGGATAGGGTATTTTGTTGCCTTTGCAATGGAGTACCCTGTCCAACAAACTAAGTCGGACCCTAAATGTCTATCTTGTCTAACAGTTCAAATGGGGGGCTATTAAGAATTCCAACACCAGCAAAAGATCCCAGGAAGGAAAAATATGAGGAGCTCCTGATTGGATGCATGAAAAACCTCTAAAAGGTCGAGACACAAGATCCTCTTTATCAACCAAATTACCCCAAGAATTTCTAAAGGCCCTGATTGAGGCCCACTGAATCTTAAGGGTAGAAAGTTTCAATACCCAAAGCAGCACCTTCCTGGAAAAATTACATGGCTTGACCTAAATCTGTTGTAGTGAGATCTAGTGCTTTTACACTACTCCACATACTAAAACTTCTCCATGGCTGTAGTAGCCGCTCAGGGTTGAAGACTTTATGGAAGCCTGTAAAGTGGTAGCTAGACTGTTGGATAAGCCCCTTCTTTTCATCCCCAACATGTCGACCTCCAAGCTACAAGTCTGAGTCTCCACAGGCCTTCCACCTGTAGGATTAGAAAGAGCAAGGAGTGAGGGAGTGGTCGAGAATCTCCATTCCTATGCCTCTAGCATGGACCTCAGCAGAGGAAACCAAGTGGAGCAGGTCCATGTTGATGGTATCACTATCACCAAAGCCTTCTCTTTCCTCACCTGAAAAGAAATTTGAGAAGAAGGGTCGAGGGAGGGAAGGCAGATAGAAGACCTTGTGGCCACATGCATTAAAACACATCCCTGCCCATGCTTGGTTCTCCCTCGTCGTAGAACAAAATCTGTTCCCCAGTGCATTCATCCTGTATGCAAATAAATCAATGACCGAAGTTCGCCATATCCAGACAACCTGGTAGAAAATTGAAGGATGTAGCTGGAAATTTGTCGACGACAGGATCCTTCTTCTGAGGATGTCCACCAGTATATTCATCAAACCCTGAATGTACATAGCTGAGATAGAAATAATCCATCTCTTTTCCCATCTGAAGATCTTGTCCAAATTTTTTACCGTAGTGGCAGATCTGGTCCCTCCCTGCTTGTCTATGTAGGCCTTCATAGTCATATTGTCTGTCCTGATTAGGACCACTTTTCACAGAAGATGGGAAGAGATGGCTAATTGCACAGCCTCTATTTCCTTCCAATTTGAAGACCTCTTGCTCTGGTAACAAGAACAAATTCCATAAACCTGAAGCAGACCCAGCCAGGCACCCCAACCTGAGAGACTGGCATCTGTGGTAATGACCAATAGAGTTGGAAGCGAGACTCTCTTCGGCTGTTTGGGGAGTTCAGCCAGCAAAAGAGATCCTGATGCAATTCCTGAGCTAAATTCCTCAAAGCCAGACTCCATAGTGCTGGATGTGTCTTATCAATGGATGCAAATGGAACCTTGCCCAGGATACCATGATTATGGTAGATGCCATATCGCCCTGTACCTGGTGCCAAGTGAAGACTTTGGCAGACTTCTGGGAAAGACGGTATCAAATGTGAGAATGTATTTTCATCACTCTTTCCTCTGGGAGAGTCACCAATCCCTAGCCTGATCGGAATCTCACCATTATGAAGATCTTGTCCTGGTATGGTGTTAGACTTCATTTTCCCCAACTGACCAGGAAACTATGATCCTGTAGGAGTTTCTGCATCTAAACAGATGCAGAAAAATCCTCTTTTGGTGTGCCAGTGCGCTGATAGGAGCTAGCATCTTCATGCTTAACCTTGGTGAGGATCTTAAACTTAAGGGGAGTACAGTAAATTGAAAATGATGCCTTACTACCATGTTGCACAAGAATCTTTGATGCGGCTCAGAGACAGGAACATGAAGGTAGGCATCTTGCAAGTCTATAGTAGTTAGAAAATCCTTTTCCTTTACCATTGTTGTATTCCGCTTTAGGGGTCCGTATATAGGTTTTCCTGAATAATGTCCTTATATAGGCACAATTCGCCTTGCCCTTATATAGGCATAGAATCCCTGTCCTTATTTAGGCATTAACCGTGCACTCCAAATACAGGCATGTTCACCGACATCCATCCACCCTAACGTCACAACGAGTTCTTAGAAACCAGACCCTTAAGCTTCGGGAGTTCCCCTAGCACAGGACTATTGATTTCTCCAATAACTCATATATTATGTATGAACCATTATACCTTAAGGGTTCATTCCTGACGTCTTCCTCTGTCCAACTTCACGTCAATGCTAACATTCCACGACACCTACCAGATATAAATATACCTTCCCTTGCGCAAGCAAGTTAGAGGAGACCTCGACTTCAGAGGAGCCTGTATCCCAGCCTGACGCACTGAGAAGACGCTGTCATTCCTGCACGCAGACGAATCCAGATTCCAGTGTTCTGACTCCCTTCGCAGGGTGTTAGAGTTCCAGACCCGGCAGGAGATTCCCACCTCTCTCATTCTCAAGGTATGGAGCTGACTAGATCCTAGAGGGACTCTTGGCATACTAGACTTAACATACTCTTAGTATACCATACTAGAGAATACTCCACCTACTTCTATCTTTCCCTACACCTAGACTAGGATAGGTACATTGGGGTAGAACTAGCTTAGAGACGCATCGTAAGAGTACTCGCATTTTTAGCTCATGTTATTTATGTACGTGAATATATGCTAAAAGATAATGCTAGCGCAGTATTATTTATTTCTACTGCTTACGCTGTACATTATTTATCTTGCATACAGTCTTGTGATCATAACAGCACATATCTCTTACACGAGAAACAAGACTGTTCAATAAAACCCTTTTTATTGAAACGCCCGTCTTCCCTTTCTGTGTAACTCTGTAGAAACTAAGCATGCACGATTGAATGAGTGAAACTGTTATCTATTGTTACCACGATTCTGAGACATGTTCCGCTTCTAAAGGGAAACAAAGTTGTCATGTTTTTCGGTTGCCAGAAACTACTCCCTTCTTGTTCTCAAGGAGTTTCTAGTGGCCTCTGAGCTAGCTGGCACAGGTAATTAAGTTTAATATAATCAATAGGGACATACTGACCTTAGTCCTATGTCAAACCTATAGGTTATATTATTCCAATGCGCAGAGCCTATTAGGGAAATAGGAACTACACTACATGGCGCCCAACGGTTTGGTAAGGCAGTAATTTAACGCTAGATACTGAGTAACTCATTCGTGCTTTTCTCAGAGACCCCTACTCACATACTCCATAAGACGTCCGGAGTGGGTAGGGTTAAATATCCGCCATAACTAAATAGGGAATCACTCTATATATTAGTTGTTTGGTTTGTTCAACGTTGAAGGATACAGTGTTCCAAAATATTGTGCACCTTCTCTTTTTGTTTCCTTGAAACTTGTTCTGCATTTTTCAAATAACAAATGTCCAACAGGGAAAATGCCACCGACACCGGTGGAGCTGCGGCAGACCCAGCCATAGCAGCAGTTTTTAACTTTACAGGTTTAAATGAACCTGAGGAGGGTGTCATAGACATTAATCCAAACTTAAGAAGAGCCATCACTCTAAAACTTATAAAACATGGCCTACCACCAAGAGGCGGTAGAGCAGTTTTCGTGATCGAGGCACACGAATCCTTTCAGACAGAGGTATTCTATTCATGGGTCATATTTCCTGAATCAAATTCAGTAACAAGACTGTTTCACTTCTACAAAGAAGATGATCCACCAGAGGAATATATTCCTTTCGAGGATATTGAAATTCCACTAACATACCAGGAGCATCAGCTCTGGTTTAAAGGCGCCCTAAAACATCACAGAAACATTACCAGGCTCGGTCCACTAGGTAGACCAGGAGCAACATGGCCGATTCTAGCCGGCTACACTCCTCATCCTAAACTCAATATAATGTCAGATGAGGAACTACTTACTCAACTACAAGAGTTAATAAAAATCTACAGACAACTAGTCCAATATGTCATGCGGACTTTCACAGTCCAACCACCATTGACACTTCCAAATCAAACTCCTCAACAGGGGAATACACTAAAAATTACACCACAGACTCTATACGCAGTCATGGGAAAAATGCCCACAAAACGTGAGCAAATTCCATTCTGGATAGCTCAAAAAATTACTCAAATCGAAGCAGTATTTCCAAATACTAGCCCGTATGAGAAACACAGAATCCTAACAATCTGTTTACCGATGGGGATCACACCACAACTGGAAGACTGCACCACTTGGGGCTCAGTCTTTGCTGCCATCTATACTAAAACACATGGTATTCCATCAATTGCAGTAATACCAGATGTCCTGAAACAAATTCAAAACAAATACGGGGCAGAGCCTGCTCTAAATTTAGGTATGAAATTACTGAAAAATTTCGACCAGGTCTCAACAATAATATTATCAAATATTAAAGGGGAGGCAGCAGCAGTGGCAATCCACCAATGATTAAGGGAATTCGATGTTACAGAACATCAAACTGAGCTACCCAGAATAATAGAACAATCATATGCAGAATTAGGCAGAGATAGTTTGGGTGGAAGACCAGTGAAGCCAAAACTATCTGAAAGTCCTGAGAAGGACTCTATTAAACAAACTCCTAAATCTTCTAAAAAAAGTGGGAAACTAATAAGCATAATTCAAACGAAAAACGTTCTCAATCCCGAGGTAGGTCTCCTCAAAAGGAGCCCTCTGAAAGGAGGTATAACCTCAGGAATAGGGATAATTTGAAAAAGCCTGACAGGTATCAAGATACTGATACACGTTCCTCTCGTACCTTTCAGATCTCGTCACAGACATCGGAAAGAAGAGGACGGTCAGAACATAGAGAAGAACGCGTGAAATCGAAAGACGGCAAACACGTTCCGAAAAGTAAATCCAAACCTCAATTCTCAAAGAAGAAGGTAGCAGGTCTGAAGGTCAGACATGCCGAGGATACTGAGAACACAACTCAAGAACGGAGAATGGGCTCAGACAATGCTGGACAGTGCAGCAGAAGTCACAATAGCTCGCCAGAACCTGAAGGAACTTCTGGAGACAGTGGACTTGAATGAGTACATTACAGTTGAGACTGTAGACACCAGGGTTAGTACTCCACAAAAGTTATATGAAATAACACTCCGGATGGAGGGAGACATACCTAGACAGATGAAAGCACTCTTTTGGGAAAAACTTTCAAGGGGCTATGACATACTTCTAGCAGAAAAAGACTGGCCGCCACAATTTGTCAGGGAGTGCCCACATGGCGAGGACATTATTATGCCTGCCTTCTCCAACCATATTCCAATTCATCTAAAGTATACTTATGCCAGGAAATGGGCAGTTGCCCAGGCCCCAGCATTATACAAAAATCATGTAGGATGGGATGAGGATTCACTTCACCATAAAATACATCTGAAAAATGAACCTACTGCACAAAGTCAGTACCCAATAAAGCAAGAAGCTAAAAAACAGGTCAGGGAGATCTTAGATCAACTTGAATACCAGGGGGTGATTGAAACATCCACCTCTTCAATGAACAATCCTTTGTTTCCTGTCTCCAAACCAGACAATACATATAGTCTAGTTTTGGATTACAGACACTTAAACAGTTGTTCTAAAACTTTTGCAGTGCAAAAGGCACACAGTACAGCATTAATGAATAACATTGTGCGTAAAAAATACAAAACCACATTGGATATCTCAAATGGTTTCTTTTGTCAAAATATAGCACCTGAAAGCAGGTACTTAACAGCTTTCTCAATAATGGGGACCCAGCGTCAATTTTGTCGACTCCCACAAGGGTTCAAGAACAGCCCGGAGTTATTCTCAGCGAGAGTAACGGAGTTACTACAAATTTATGATAATGAGGCATTGTCATACGTCAATGACATCTATCTGACAGACGATGACCTGGACAAACACTTGAACAGGGTGAGCACCATTATACTGGGCTTCTCCTCTGAGGGCTACAAATTCAACTTCAAAAAGTCCAGAATTGCCCATCTCAATGTCCTGTTTCTAGGATATGAGCTTTCAAGTGAAGGCAAGAGCTTGGCAGACAACTTTTTAGAAAGGTGTGCGCTGCTCCAACCTCCAAAGACGCTGAAAAATTTACTATCCATCCTGGGTTTCCTAAATTTTGGAAGAACTTACATTCTAAATTACGCAGTAAGGATTAAACCTCTCTACGCATTAATCAAACCTGATTTTTCAATCAAAAATTGGACACAAGAACACACAGAAATCTTGCGTTCCCTCCAGGCTAACATGTTAGCAACAAATCACTTACAAACACGCGTAAGTCAACGCAATTTAGTGATCTGAATAATTTCGGGTCAATGCGGATTCACCTACTTAACATTTAATGAGGGTGAAAAAATACCAATTGCATACAAATCACACTTGTATACACAGGCAGAAATGTGCTTCACTTCAACAGAAAACATTCTGACAGATATTCAAACCGCTGTACCAAAAGAAAGAGCTCTAGCCCAAGGGAAACGCATTATTGTCGTAACCCCAGTTCCGGCCTTAGAGGCGGTAACAAAAGCGAGCATTCCAAATGCTAAAGCATTACATCCTAGATGGATGCAATGGGTTAATTCTCTTGCTGCAACAGATGTTGAATATGTTTTTGATCCCGATCTAAAAACACAAGCGTTCCTGCAATATGAACATGAATGTCCTCTGCCCATTGAGATTCTGCCTCTCGATCAGTATGAATTCATAATTT
Organism: Calotriton arnoldi; assembly: GCA_963921515.1. Classification (NCBI taxonomy): domain Eukaryota; kingdom Metazoa; phylum Chordata; class Amphibia; order Caudata; family Salamandridae; genus Calotriton; species Calotriton arnoldi. The sequence continues at coordinate 346,979 of CAWUFW010013840.1, read as the reverse complement.
ACACTGATGGATCCGCACAACCCGCAACAGGGAGTAAGCAAGCTTACAGTGCAGCGTGCGCAATCGTTAAAGGTTGCATGCGCGATGGCAACTTCAGACCTATGGTCACAAAAACCCAATCTCTAGGAGATTGCACAGTTCAGCGAGCTGAACTACAAGCATTCAAACTGGCACTTGAAAGTACAGATCGAGAATTCCCCACACTCATAGTGTGCGATTCTTTCTACTGTGTGCAGTCATAAAATGAATATATACAAACTTGGCTTGAAAACGGGTTCAAAGATGCAAAAGGTGGCACAATAAAGCATAAAACGCTTTGGGAACAAGTAGTTCAGTTAAAAAGCGAACTACCAAAGGCTCACGTGATCCATACACTGAGTCATCAACGTGATGGCGTTCACGTTGCAGGGAATTCATTGGCTGACGAAGCTGCAAAGGGGGCTGTTCAGACGGCTTCCGTAGCTGCGATCACTCGTTCAAAAACGAAAATAGACAGTGAGATAATGTTGGCTGTCAATGCTACGAGCAAAGGCAGGGGTGCAGCGTTACAAAAAAGGTTTCCACTCAAGTACTCTTATGTAATTGATGCGAACAACGTTCCTTTTGCTCGAATCCCTGGAGTGGGGGATAGAGTAATTCCAAACATGGAACGTAGAGCAGCTTTGATTTATGAAACACATTTGGGGGAGGGTCTGTCACATCAAGGGATCTCTAAAACAATATTGACATTAAAAGAGATGTACTGGTGGCCTGGGATGAATACAGAAATACACATATTTGTCAACAACTGCTTAGACTGTAAATTACAGCGAGAAAGCCACAAGACACCATGCTACGAATGTAGCTGCCCAGTACAGACACCTTTGTTAGACAGCATTAGACTATCTATGCACAGGCGTCCTCATGGACAAGTGCAATCCCACAAATAGTAAATCAAGGTTCCTATGGATATGGCCTCAGCGCTCGGCTGACGCTCGAACTGTTATAAAAGATTTGCGAGTCTTTATCGGCACATACGCAATAGGCACGCTACATTCTGACCAGGGCCCTGCGTTTAGCTCTCAGGCTTACAAAGACGCCATGGCCAGTCTGGGCGTTGCATTGCGGTACTCCTCTCCGTTTCATCCTGAGGGAAATTCTGTTGTGGAAAGGAAAAACCGAGACATAAAGCAGTCTATAACAGCTAGGGTATTAGGTTCGGGTGATGGGTGGGTCAAACATCTTTATGGGGTCCAACGCTCATTAAACAACTTGCCAAGAAGTTCTCTAGGGGGGGTCACTCCATATGAGGTCCTATTTGGGATAAGAATGTGGGTGCCCGATCTGGAATGCAGTGGCACAGTGGTGGAAAATAAACCCTTTGATATCAAAGATCGTTTGGCTGTTTTACAGGACTTAAATGAACTAAGATCGAAACAAAGCAACGTATTCCTGCAGCCAACCACCACTGGGGAAAAACCGGTGGTCCCAGCAAGGCCTGTCTGGATTCCAAAAGTTGGGGATCTAGTCAGAGAGAAGATTGCGGACAAGAAGGAATTTGGACCTTCATACAGACAACCAGTACCTGTCCTAGCCATACACGGAACAAGAACAGTACTTCTGCCGCGCCTTGCTGGAAAAAAGGAGAAAAGATTTGTGTCCATCGACCTCATCAAACCACAGTATGTGGCCAATACTAAATAGTAGGCCTCGTGGACTCCGACCTAGTAGCAGACACACTCCTCTCGCTACTATCCAAGAGGTTCAGACTGAAAGACTGATAACCATCGAGAATTCAGCAGTAACAGATGAAGGACCGAGCAACAATGCTATGGAACTCATCCCTCTTGAAACACAAGTAACAGTTCGTCCAAATACACCTGTCTACACCAATGTAACAAGTGATCAACTGCTCCCAGCGATTTCAACAAATCCTGATGCAATTCCAACAATTGACAGACTGCTTCTGGCTACTTCATTAACTTTGATACGTTTTTTGAGGATCCGAGTGAGCCCGAGACGTCGCCAGCATCAAAAACTTTTAAACAGCAAGTACAAGACTTTTTGCATTTTTTGAAAAAGACTTATCTAGTTTCACCATGGATTGAACTTTGGGTTAGTTCTGGAATATTTTTCTTCCTGCTTTGGCTAGCTTTGGTTATGACTATGAGTGTGCTTATAAATGGGAGATATATCCATTTGGACATTGAAAGAAAAGAAGTGAACTTACTTTTGAAACCTCACATATCATCCCATCGTGAAACAAGAGACTTGTCTGCAGTGAACATCACAGCCGTTCCTATACAGGATGGTATAGTGTGGGACAAAACTGATTTTGATATTTTTGGCCCTAACGGAACATTTGAACATTCCACATTTATTTAAGATCTCACTAAGTGATTTTGTTTCATCCAGTACCTTTTCTGATGATTGGGACTTTGAAACTGTAAATAATATGATGTTTGACCTAGAAAAATCTGCTGCATTTTCTAATAATGAATATTTAGAGGGTTCATCAGACTATGAACAGCTGTATTGCTATAACCACTATGGTCATCATTTTTTGCATAAATCTGCAACCCCTAGAAATGTGTTTATGTTTAACCAATGGGAGCATTGTCCTACACCACCAAAAGGTAGTTCAAAAACATTCGCTAAAATGTTTCCATATTTTTCAGGATACAATACATCTGATCCAGAAACATTTTACTATAGAAATGCAAACAAAACAGGACTGAAAATTATGTTAACAAATACAAAACAGATTTACTCTGCAGCTTTTATTGCCCAACTGTCTAGACAGGGTTTCGACTTATGGAAAGACACAATAGACACAAAATCTGTCTGGGGTACTAAAGATTGGCAAGTGCAGGGATAGAAGCTTTATTTAGAGCCTGTATCGTCCCTCAACAAATAATGTTTTTGAATGACACGGTCCAACAAACGTCTTGCCTTGGGTTAGCCAAGATTAAAGACATGAAAGCACCTTCTGTACCGACACCTGCAAGTGATAACAATACACAGGCAGCGGTTACAGTCGACACCATACTACAACTCAACAGAACAAATCCTGATTGGAAAAAATGGTTGATCTGGACCACAGACACAAACAACTGTCAAGAGAGATTCCTGAATAAAACACAGGGGTTTACTATTCATAGGCCAGACCCACGAACGTCCAAAGACAGCATCCGGGGGTAGTAACAACATACAGTGTAGGAAAATTATGCCTCGATTGGCTGCAAAAATCTACACTTAAGGATGTGAAACAACACTTATCTTTACTTAAAGAAGACGCAGACCTTAGGGAATTCTTGCTTGGACCAAGAAAACCGCGTCAAAAACGTTTCATATATGCCGGCATCTATGCTGCTTATAATGAAGCATGGAAGGTGTCACAGATGGAGGCCGTAGAACGAATACGTGAACTTGATCGTATTAACTTACAGAAAACTCTCTCTGCCGTCGACAATGGGTTAACAACTTTGTCTTCCAGAATTTATTCATTGGACAGTATTGTATCCTCTGCTATCGACATACTGGAACAAGATTTAGCTATGTTACAGCAAGGCCAGTCTCAGTTACGTTCTATTATGTTATTAAGCTGGACGCTGCAATCTTTGGTGCGGGCTATGTGCCTTGGCGTTTTATCAACACGTCGGCTCTGTTTGCAGAATACAATCTAACTGATAAACAGATCGAACTGGCACAAAGGGGAGCAAAGTATACAGTACTGAGCATTGAAAAACTTGAAAAATTACCGTTTACAGTGGCAGAAAAACCAGCAACGGAATGACTTATTCATGGCAAAATTAGTCTACCTGTGACTACTTTCCAGTTTCAGTATTGCCTTAAACAGATGCAAGCAGGCAAATATGAAAGGTTGGGTAAAGAATACATTAAGACATCCTGGAATTTACCTTACACCTATAGATGTTGGAGTGGGGATCGTGAAGTGTTTCTAAGCGGTACACACTGTGAAAGTGCACTAAGCGGTTCACTGATTTGTCAGGACATTTCTTTACACGGGGCTTGTAATGGTTCTGTGGCAAACTTGTCCTGCCACCAGCAGGGTACACCAGCTGCTGTGATTAATCCAACGTTTGGACAACTTTCTAATGGGAGTTACCTCATGTTGCATGATCAGAGTTGCTGTGGCATGTTGCCAGGCATCCCATATCTAGTAACGGTCAACTCCAGGGTCACTTGCTGTATGCAAGTTTTGTTTGCCCCAATAGACACAGTCAGGGAGTCACCTCTATGGCCTTCGTTGAATGTTTCTTTTATACGATTTGATACTTTAAGCAGAAAGAAAGCCATGCTTATACAACAATCAGTGCCTTTGACCTCGGCCAAAGAAACCTATGATCTACAAGTTGCAAGCACTTCGGCTGAGATACAAGCTTTAATTCGTACAAACTGCCCTATACATTTCGTACAAATGATAGGACGTATCTTTAATATGTCAGATACAAGCGGAATTGTACATGTATTTAAGACCATCTGTTCCGGACTATTAGCACCTTTCCAGGCTGTCCTCGGAATCATCCCAAACTTCGCACATTCGGTGTTTGGTGGTGTGCCTTTAATTCTAGCACTTGTTGCAGGAATTCTGTTTCTATTCCTCCTACTACGCTATGGCAAGCCTCTTCGCCAACATCACTCCGAGCGATGTGGAGAGAGCCCTCCTTGAACGGAAATGCCGTGAGCGAATAGTACAGCTTTTGGGCATGCCTCGTCTACGGGAACTTAATACAACATGGTTCCTGTCATTCAGACCAATCTTACCTGTTCTACGCTGCCTGTTTTGCGGTGAAGAATGCGTGCTAGACACCTGTCTAACACTCCCATCAGTCATGCCAACGGATATTGATACTATGCTGGACCCGATAACGGCCCATGCTGTGTGTTGTCCCCAGAGGCTTCCAATCCTGATGGCGGCATTCATTGAGATCTCACAGACGCTTCCGGCTGCTGCTGAGGTACGAGATGGATCAACGGGCACACAGGTAACAACGGATGCGAACATTGCATCTTTTGCTGAAGGCGATGTTTCTCATCTCTGTGCAATTAACCTTCTGAACGAGGTGTTCCAAATGTCGCCAACTTCGGTGGACGATATTTTGGCTACGGAAATAGATGATCTAATGTTTACGCCAGACCCCTACACTGTCTTTGATTCGGCTCACAGTGTACCAGGGCAACAATGAAATTTGGCCTTCATATTTTTCAAACTTGGAACTTTTTCCAGAAATGAACTTTTTTCTTTTTTTTTTAATTTTTGAAATGACATGGCAAATGAACAATCTGCTTACAGTAGAACTAGTCTTATAAAACGGACTTCTTTGAATACTTCCAGGGACACATTGTCACCTTACTTGTCTAACATTTCATTTACTTCCATGATATACAATGGCTTTTGATTGTAAAAACTTATTGACCATTTCATAATATGTTTATATTACTGTTTCATTCACGTTGCATTCCACTTCCGTTATATGCTTAGAATGAAGACAATGCTTTAAATGTACAGTACCTATGGCATTTCAACAGTTTTGAGCTTCTTTTAAAATGCTTTTAGAAATGTTTTTAGTAATATGTGGTACTCAATTTTATGTTTAGCATTTAAAATGTTTAGCATTTAGTATTATCGTTCAATCGAAGATGGAGTGGGTGTTGTATTCCGCTTTAGGGGTCCGTATATAGGTTTTCCTGAATCATGTCCTTATATAGGCACAATTCGCCTTGCCCTTATATAGGCATAGAATCCCTGTCCTTACTTAGGCATTAACCGTGCACTCCAAATACAGGCATGGTCACCGACATCCGTCCACCCTAACGTCACAACGAGTTCTTAGAAACCAGACCCTTAAGCTTCGGGAGTTCCCCTAGCACAGGACTATTGATTTCTCCAAGAACTCATATATTATGTATGAACCATTATACCTTAAGGGTTCATTCCTGACGTCTTCCTCTGTCCGACTTCACGTCAATGCTAACATTCCACGACACCTACCAGGTATAAATATACCTTCCCTTGCCCAAGCAAGTTAGAGGAGACCTCGACTTCAGAGGAGCCCGTATCCCGGCCTGACGCACTGAGAAGACGCTGTCATTCCTGCACGCAGACGAATCCAGCTTCCAGTGTTCTGACTCCCTTCGCAGGGTGTTAGAGTTCCAGACCCGGCAGGAGATTCCCACCTCTCTCATTCTCAAGGTATGGAGCTGACTAGATCCTGACTCTTGGCATACTAGACTTAACATACTCTTAGTATACCATACTAGAGAATACTCCACCTACTTCTATCTTTCCCTACACCTAGACTAGGATAGGTACATTAGGGTAGAACTAGCTTAGAGACGCATCGTATGAGTACTCGCATTTTTAGCTCATGTTATTTATGTACGTGAATATATGCTAAAAGATAATGCTAGCGCAGTATTATTTATTTCTACTGCTTACGCTGTACATTATTTCTCTTGCATACTGTCTTGTGATCATAACAGCACATATCTCTTACATGAGAAACAAGACTGTTCAATAAAACCCTTTTATTGAAACGCCCGTCTTTCCTTTCTGTGTAACTCTGTAGAAACTAAGCATGCACGATTGAATGAGTGAAACTGTTATCTATTGTTTCCACGATTCTGAGACATGTTCCGCTTCTAAAGGGAAACAAAGTTGTCATGTTTTTCGGTTGCCAGAAACTACTCCTTCTTGTTCTCAAGGAGTTTCTAGTGGCCTCTGGCACAGGTAATTAAGTTTAATATAATCGATAGGGACATACCGACCTTAGTCCTATGTCAAACCTATAGGTTATATTATTCCAATGCGCAGAGCCTATTAGGTAAATAGGAACTACAATACACCATGGTAATGATGGACTGCAACTTCACTATTTTGAAATGTAGAGGCCTCACCCACAAATTCACCCTCTTTAGTTCCAGGACAGTATGAATGATCCTGATGACTTTTGAATGAGAAATAGTAAGGAATAAGCCCCTGTGCCTCAGTATTATGTTGGAACTTGAACAATGGCTTCTTTCTTCAACAGTTCTATCACAACCGTACAAAGGGCTTTTCGCTTCACAATATTTATCGGAAGAGGCATAGGTATAATTCCTGTTTGTGGGGGATCTTTGGTACACTTTGCGGATGACACTGAGCACTCACTGATCTGTGATTTCCCGCTCCCAGGCACGCCTGCAATTCCAAATCCATTTACCCACTGGAGAAGACTTGGCTAGAGAACTGTGGTTGTCAGGACCTTCCAATCTATGAATGTGTTGTGATGTACCAGACGTAGCCTGAGTTGTATCTTCATAGTTTCGTTATTAGGTCTTAAGTTAACAGTTAGTTGCCATGTGAAGCAGGATGGTAGTCCAAACATTTCATGCATCTCATTCACACCAACATTCCACTCAGAACACTCACAAAGGCTGAGCAGCTAGGAGCTGGTTAAGATATGAGTAACATTAGTACATAGGCAGGATATAACATATCCTCCCCCTTTTAAATGGAAACTAAAATAAACAATGCTAAGAGTGAACAACTAGTTCAAAACTCGGGGATGTAAAGTAAAATACAACATCTCAAGAGAGTCTGAACAATTAAGAAACCAGAGAGGATGAAAAAATAAATAGACAAGCAATATCACCCATCCTCCCCATTATAAAAACAAATTAAATTCAATTTGTAACATGTAGCAAATGGGTGACACGCACCCCGAGAATTCGATCCCTACTAGAAGGGAACAAAAAGTGTAGACAGGATTCCTCACATAAGGAATAGAAATGTATGCAGGGTAAATGGGACTGACACCCATCTAGCCACCCCTGATGAAAGAGTCAATAACTAGTAGAAATGGGACTGTGACCCATAAATACATTTCTTGTGTAAGAGTTTTTATGTAAAACGTGTAAATGGGACTGAAACCCATACAACTACCCCTCACATAAGGGTCTGAAAATGATGCAAATGGGACTATAACCCATAACTGCATATCCTGTGTAAGGGTATTTAATGTAGAATGTGTAAATGGGAATGACGCCCATAGAGACAAACCCCATGTAAGGATCATGTGATGTACTACGTAGAAATGGGACTAGTACCCATTCCCGTCCCTCAAGAAAGGGAGTGAAATGTGCATTGCGAATACAGGTGAAATACACCCCTACAGCGGTCCCCTGACATAAGAGTGTGTAACAGAAGACCAAGTAACGCATGTCAACAAACCACTAAAACATATAAAATATTTTGATGTCCCTAGTGTAAGGATACCCAAACAACACACAACAATGGGCAAGAAGAACCATAGTGTAATCCCATGTGTAAAGGATGCGTAACCTTAAATGCACATCTAAATGTTGATCCCTCCAGAAGGTTGTGTAATAACAAGCCAAAAGAGAAGTGGTGATCACCCACTAAAGTAATGAGACCGCCCTAATGTAAGGATGTGTAACGTATAAACTAGAAATGGGTGAAACCATCACACAACACAATCCCAAAAGAAGGTATGAAAACATTTTATCTGCCCAATGTAGAGAAAACGTAAGGAGATTATTAAAAAACATAGTCCACACAGCCACTTAGCTAGGGCAGCCGTAGCTTTAAAAAATAAAAGCTTCATAGCTTCAACTGCCTGGGACTATGACCCCTTCTGGCCAAAAAGGATGCCTAAATAGGGGAATGTCTTTGTAAATTCAATCTCATTGTTATCTATATAAATGTCTCTGCACTTTGTGCTACCTTTCCCACACTTCATAATAAAAGTCTTCAAAATATTAACCCTAAGTCCCATATTCTGCATATACACGGTAAAGCTTGTCAACACCCATTGGAGACCCAGTTGCGTGCGGGCTATCAGCACTGCGTCATCCGCGTAGAGAAAGGCAGGTATAGGGCGATTATCAATTTGCGGCAGGTCCTGGCACTGGTCCACCTGGCTATTTGACATTGTTTAGCTTTTATGATTTCTCGGCCAAACCTCCATTGTCTGCTTGAGTGCCTAGATGCTTATGTTGAAGCAGCTACATGCTGTATCAAGTGATGATTGATTGAAAGGGAGGGCTAAAGAAGGGTTTAGGAAGAGATACGCACCTACCTACAAAAGAGTAAGCCAATTACTATTCACAAACTTCACTTCTAAAGCCAAAAGGGACCCAAAACAGTAGCAAATGTATTCCAGGTCTGACGTGGAGTAAGACCAGCACCACTCTCAGCCAAGTTGGTACTACAACACCATCCCATATTAAATAATGGAGGCAGGGATTTAAAATTACACCCCACAGGAAGTAATGTTAAAATAGATAACATTTTTCAAATTCTTTAAAAAAAATGTATATACATTTAATGAAATGTATAAAAATCATATGTAAATATAAAATAATTATTTTAGTACAAACTATTTTAATAACATTTTTTATTAAAAAAGAAATGTAACTAATTAAAAACAAGTATATCAATGTAAATTAATTCTTCACATAACATTAAGTAATTTTACTACATAATAAATATAAACATTTTACTTTTGTTTTTTAAATAAATCTTTAAAAACTCAATTAATTAATTTAATATATTTAAATAAACAAATACATATTTGTTTCTAGATTAAGATAATAATTCTGTGGCTTTTTTGAATTTTTTTTATACTTAAAATAAATATATAAAATTAATTTACATTAATATTTATCATTAAAATACATTTAGTGTTTTTTTTTTACTTTAATGAGCTTTTTACAATTGTCCTAACCAGTAGCATAGGGAGATCTCTGCCCTGGAGGTGAAGAAATCCGACTATGGGGCCGATTACAATGTCGAGCGGAAAGCCTCCTATAACAGTCGGAATCTCCTTGACCGTTTCGGAACGCTTCCGTCGGACTCGGTCGGTTTACAGTCCGCACGACCGATTACAATGTTCCAGGTCGGATTGTAACACGCACAGTCTTTCCGAATCGGTTCCGACCGGCTCTCGGAGAATTTGTGTCGGTCGGAACCGCATCGTACAGCTCTATGGACAACGTTTCTGACCGAGCGATTACGATGCCGGTTTCCAACAGCCTTTCCGAGTCGGCCTGTCCGACGCAAAAAGGCTGTCGGAAAGTGACTTTTGGAGCCGCTAGCACGGCCCCCTTCATCCTGCGGCCTCCGGTTGGGGGCCGAGGGGGTACCTAAGGGACCCCCTTGTAAAACCCTGCACTGTGTGGCAGGCACCATGGGTGCCTGCGACAGGGTGCAGGGTTTTCCGCACACACCCTAATTCCCCATAGGAGCCTGTACTGTCGGGCAGAACACAGGCTCCCATAGAAGTCAATGGGACTCTGACCGAACAGTGTTTGGCCGCATCGTAATCGGTCGGGCGGCACCGCTGACCACAGATCAGTCGGTTCCGATTCAGAGACGGAGTCGGGCGGACAGTTTCAGCACTATATCCGAATCATCCCCTATGTGTGAAAAGTTACAAGTAGTGGTGTTGCACTCATACATTGGGTCGTGGGTTGAGACGTGTAAGTCTACAGAGTGTAGTAAATGTACATTCTTAAGTAGTAAATAGTCAAAAGTAGAACATTTAGTATAAAGTGTAGGAGTAAATTTACACATGTAGATTTACTCACTGGAAAGGTTACCCTTGTGAAAAGGCTCCATGATATTTTAAAAACAAAATATGCAAATAAATTCTATGAGGCAATATAAAAAAACAATCTAATAAAGCATGGTGAATACCCCCTTTTAAAATTAGTCCATAGGTATAGTGACTGGTGTTTGTTGTAATTGAAATTGACAATTCTGGTAAATTCTAAAGCGGATTTAAACTAACTTCTAAATGGAGAATATGTAGCTGCAGCTTTCTGTCTGTAAGACTTGACAAAGGGAAAAGGTTTCTTAATTCTCTAGCCATTCTTAAAATAACAGACTGATATTTTTTTACTTAAATACACGCAGTCCTTTTCCGCACATTATTTGTCTCGCAGTATTCGAAAATAGGATCTTAACTGTGAAGATAACATAAAGCCATAAGAGTGGTCTGGAATCAATTCACTTGTGAGCATCAATTGAATTAGATTGGAAACTATGACAAACTTGCTCTCAAGTTCTTATAACAAGGGGGGGCGCTAGAGGGCGCAAGGCAAGATGGCCGCACCTGAGTGAGGCTCTGCCCGGCTGAGCGCTTATCCGCCAAATATCTACTCTTAAAATCCGCATCCATGACCTGGAAATGGGTGCCCTGTGCTATTGAGTCCTACTGACAACTTTTGTGGTGTTTTACGCTGCTAGGAGCCACTGCATCGTGGAGAATCCTAACTGTAGCAGTCCAGATGGAGGTTCCATAAAATGGCGACTGCCATGCTGCCCTGGAGGTTGGGCCTGCCTGCATAGCGGAGAGTGCCCGGGCACCTGCTGACACACGTAATACCTGCTGCAGATTGATCCAGTGACTGTGGCGGAGTGCGGCGGACGGTCCGGAGCGTGCTGATGCTGGGTCCCTGGCGCTGCTCAACTGCTGAAGTGTACCGGACTCTGGCTGTATGACGGTGCGGCGGCGGAGCGCTGCTGGAGCGGGGGCCTGTGGAGCCGTCAGGATCGTCGTGGGATGCTGTGGGACCCAGAGGAGACAACGGCGTGTCCGGCACTGGTTGCGGTAAGTGGGGCGCGGTTGGCCCGGGCTGGTTGCTGCGGAGGCGGGGACGGGCCTGGGAGCGGGCCGCAGCCTACAAGCTGTGGCTGGTGGCTGGGGGATGCAGTGGGCCGAACCGGCTGGTGGCACTACAAAGAGGCGCTGAATAGAAGACACTCACTGCTCCGGGAGGCGTTGGATGCTTGCCGCTCCGGCTGCTGCAAACGCAGGGCCGGCATTGGATGTTATGCCCTGATTGACCCCCGTACATAGCTCCAGGGCGGCTGTCACAGAGACACGGGTGCACTATTGCGGGGGTGCAAGCCTCGGAGACTGAACTTATGATCGGAGTGCAATCAATCTCTAGGTACACTGGTGCGAGTGCAGCTGAGAGGAAGGGATTGCAGAGCGCGGGGTCGCGCTGAATCCACGAGATTGAAAAGCTATATTGGACTCCTGTGGATGTGCCTGGGCCCTCGCAGGTGATGTGTATTGGAGTTCGCTCGCGGGTGCGGATACCTGGCTGATTGTGCCTTGGCCCGTGTGTGCGTTGTATTGTACTGCCTCCGGTGGTTGCAAGCCCATGGCCAACGTGATGTGAGGGCCCAAAAGACTGCCGTGCCTCTAGTCCACTGAGCCGTGGTGCACAACACAGAGCGCCTTGCGCGAACCACGTGGCACGTGTGCGGTTTACCTGAGTGCTGCGGCCTTCAAAAGGAACTGGGGGACAGCCCTGCCCCTTGGGAGCAGCGCGTGTGCTGTGTTGTGAGCTGCAACCCTGGTGAGAGCGCGCATTCAGTGGGGCTGCTAGCGCTGACTGCTACTTAGTGCTGGGCCACCGGGCAACCAGTTGACACAGCCTGGAGTCGGACGGTGGGTTTGGGACCAATTCTGTGCTTAGGTGTCTGGACCCCTCCCTGCCATTGGACGTGGTGTGATAGGCCGCTGCTGCTGGGCCTCTGGACTCCAAGAATGTTGCGCTGATCCCGTGCCTGACGGTGAGTGGGTGCTGGGTTGGAGGATATCACGCTCGTCCCTTAGAGGAAGGTTGGCCTAGTATTGCTGGCACTGCTTGGACCTTCTCCGTCTGCGCTGGGTCGCCTGACGGGCCTGGTGCTCCAGGCTGTTGAATTGTGAGACCGTGAGTCGGGTGACGGCCAGCTGCACATCACTTGCACGGACGTGCACTGAGTGGAGAGCGCCGCAGAGTCACTGGGGCTGGGGCATTGTTTTATTGTGATCATTGTGCATTCCTGGATTACGCAGCTTCCTTTCCCTCTGGTGGCGCTCAGCTGCAGGTGCCCTCCCCCCTTGGGCTGAGCGGGCCAGAGAGTTCATTGCTGGGACCTCTGATTTCACCTGTCTTAAGTTTAGTGCAGGTTTGCTAGCTTGCACGCTTCGGTGCGTACTGTAGTTGTTCACTAATTGGAATTAGCGGCGCACCTAAGTGTGGCAGAGATGGGGAGAACTGACAAATCCCAACCTCGCCTCACGTTTGAGGCGCGAAAATCAACGAAACCTCTACAGAAGGCTGCTTCAGACTCCGAGGCGGATGCCCAGAGCGACAACCCTCCCACACTTGAAACCACGCTGTTGGCAATGCAGCGCAGCCTCCAATCCATTGAGGGCACAATGGCGGCGGTGAACCACCGCTTGGACCACATGTCTGTGCAGCTTGAAAAACAAAACACCCGCATGGGGGAGGTGGAACAGCGAGTATCTGCAACGGAGGATGGCCTGAGTCAAGTCACAGGGAAGGCACTTAACATGGAGAAAGTTTTAGCCCTTATACAGGCCAAAAATGAGAATTTAGAAGCGCGGTCCCGGCGCAATAACATCAGACTCACGGGGCTGCCGGAATCCACCAATGTGGGAAAAATGGAGACCTTCATAGAAAACCTCATTAAAGACATTTATGGCACAGAGCAGCTTTCCAATATGTTTATTGTTGAGCGCACCCATCGCTCACTCGCAGCTAAGCCTGTCCCTGGGGCCCCTCCCCGCACCAATAATAGCTAGAGTATTAAATTACAGGGACCGTGACACTATTCTGCGGTTGGCCAGGCACAAGGGCAATATTGTGCATCAGGGCAACGCACTGGCCTTCTTTCCGGACTTTACAGTAGCTGTGCAAGCAGCCAGAAGGGAATTTGGTGCTGTGAAAAAATGTCTGCAAACTGAGGGGGTCCCGTATGCAATGTTATATCCCGCTCGCTTGCGCATAGGTCCAGATGGCGACTCTAAAATGTTCTCCACTCCTAAGGCGGCCCTTGAACACGCCAAACAGTTGAAACGTAGGAGGCGAGAATCCAGTACTACACCAGATGATGAGGAGCAGTAGAGGCGGGGGCTGGTACTCTGATGTATCGTAAATACACCCTATTATGCATGACTGTACAATGTACTTATGTTGTTGGTCATCTAAAGGTTTGCCTGTTGGATTGGCCTAATGTGCTCCCTAGTGACTGTGGGCTCATGTCATCAAAGCACTTGTTATTGTTGGTATCTGTATGCTCGCTTGAAGGATTGGCTTAATGTGCTTCCCAGTGACTGTGGGCTCATGTCATGATGTGCGCTGTGGTGGTTGGCAGCAGTGGGGCTGATCATCACTAAACCTGCTGTATTGTAACTCCACCCTATTAGCCATGAATGTAAAAAGCACTTGTTAATGGTAGGTATCGATATGTTCGCCTGTAGGATTGACCTAATTTGCTTTCCAGTAACTGTGGGCTCATGTCATGATGTGCGCTGTGGTGGTCGGCAGCAGAAATGCTAGCGCTATTAATAGACCTGCTCAGCCACCTCCTACTCGTTGGGAGGATAGTAGTGCTCTGACCCCTCCCCCCCCAAATTGGGTGTACCCCACATGTACACTTTTCATTTTGTTCTCTGTTGGGGATGTGTTATATTCTTACGGGATGGCTTTGGCGAGTTGGGGACGCTGAAGTGGGTGGGGGCGGGGGGGTGAGACGGGGTGGGGTGAACCGGCATTACTCTTTTATTATGAATCTATGTCTGAGTGGCAGTATGTGATAAGGTACACACATGGTGAGCTCTATTGTATTTGTATTACTGTACTAGTGTATAGACTAAAGGAGTGGTAAAGTAAAGTGCCGGACTTTGAATGTGAGGGGACTCAACACTCCCAAGAAAATTCGATCTGTCCTAGCATACTTGGACAGAACGGACGTGCAAGTGGCGTTACTCCAAGAGACGCACCTCACTAAAGCTTCGGAACAAAAAGTGGGCGCACGCTGGGCAGGTGTGAGAATTGCGTCCTCTTACTCTACTTATTCAAGGGGGGTGATGATCCTTGTTAAGAAGGGGGTCCCCTTTTCTGTAATTCGGGAAGAGACGGACGAGAGTGGGCGAGTGGCGATGGTGTACGGTGCACTGGGGGGTGTGCGTGTGCTATTGGTCAATGTCTCCGGGCCCAATATTGATGATCCGGCTTTCTTTTCGGATGTATGGCGCAGCATCTCTGGATTCCCTCCGGCTGAGATAATCTGGGGAGGTGACTTTAATGTTTGTCTGGATGTGGCCCTAGATCGGGTGGGCAGTGGGGGAGTGAGGCTTAAGCAGGCATTTGAGACGCTCTTGGGGATATTGGACGCGGGCAATCTGCAAGACATCTGGAGACTTCAACACCCTGGGGTTAAGGAAAGCACCTTCATATCTTCTGTCCATGGGACGTGGTCTCGCATAGATTACTGGCTGGTTTCTGAGGTCGTATGTACTTGGGTAGTGAAGGTCAGCCACATGGCTCGAACGCTCTCAGATCATGCTCCGGTGGTCCTGGAGCTACAGGTACCTACATGTGAGAGGCCGCCCTTTGCATGGCGTTTGCAGCAGGCCTCATTAACTGACCCCGTTTTTAGGCAGACTATTGGGGAGGCCATTCGTAATTATTTCCAGGAGGACGAGGGTTCTGTTGGCAGTGCCGGAGTGCTATGGGAGGCATTCAAGGTGACCATAAGGGGCACCTGCATGGGCGCACAAGCGGGAGTGCTCCGGGACATCAGACGCAGAATACATAAATTAGCAGCTGATATCTCTACGCTTGAGCGTGAATATGAGAGACATCCCTCTCCAGCCGCGTTGGCCGAAATTAGGGTTCTTGTCACAGAACATAACGACACAGTAGATCAGGAGTTGTTGCACCAATCCAGACGCAGTACAGCTCGTTATTATGGGGAGGGAGGCTGCCCGAGCCGCTCTTTGGCTCAAAAGCTGGCAGCACCACGTAGCCAGGAGTGTATTACCGAACTATTGGATGAAGATGGGATCGCGCACTACACTACGCCCGAGATTAGTGAGATTGTCCTCAACTTCTATACCAAGCTTTATGCGGATAGGGGTACAGTGCCGACAGGGGAGATACACTCTTATTTGGACGATATCACACTGGGGTGGCATTCCCAGGAGAAACGGGAATATATCACACAGCCATTCGATATAGAGGATGTCAAATTAGCAATAATGTCACTCCCTACATGTAGGGCTGCAGGGCTAGACGGGCTCCCAAGTGAGTTTTATAAGACCTATGTGGAAGAACTTGCCCCTAGGCTTCTGGAGGTCTATGCGGAGGCATATGAGGAGGAAAGACTCCCGCCCACCCTCAAAGAAGCCCTGTTGGTGACCCTTTTGAAGCCCGACAAGACCGCAAATCAGTGCGACTCCTATAGGCCCCTTTCAATTATTAATATAGATGCCAAGATATTGGCAAAGATGATCGCCAACAGGCTCCAGCCGCTGGCTCCCCTCCTGGTCCTTCCGGACCAGTCAGGTTTTGTGACTGCTAGATCTACTGCACACAACCTACGAACAGTGTTCTCTACATTACATTATTTCGACCCAGACTTCCAGGCAGTGGCTGTGCTGCTTGACACAGCAAAGGCCTTTGATTCCCTCCAATGGGATTACATGTTCACGGTTTTAACTAGGATGGGCCTTCCCCAATTTTTTCTTCAGTGGATAAAGGTGCTGTACACTGAGCTGGTGGCCCGAGTGCGCGTAAATGGGTGGGTGTCATCGGCTTTCCCCATAGAGAGAGGCACTTGGCAGGGGTGTCCCCTATCCCCTATGCTTTTCTCACTGGCGTTGGAGCCACTGGCCTGTAAGCTGCGCCAGCGGCATGCGGCGGCTGCATTGCGATTTCGGCAGAGACCACTTGTGGTCTCACTGTATGCCGATGACATGCTACTGTATGTTCGTGAGCCCGCGACTTACCTACCGGAACTGCTCCGTGAGTATGTCAAATTTGAGAGATACTCTGGTTTAGGGATTAATTGGGAAAAGTCGATGGTGTTCCCGCTCACGGCGGATACGCAGGAAATAGCTCTAGACTTTCCGCTAACGTGGACTCAAGATCCGGTGAAGTACTTGGGGATATGGTTACACAGAGACCCGGAGCAGGTCATCTCTGCGAACTATGGCCGAGTAATCACGCAGATCACTGAGCGGGCGGAGCGGTGGGCGCGCTTACCTCTTTCGCTAGCTGACCGCATTGCGGTAACCAAAATGGCTATATTGCCCAAATTGCTCTATCTTTTTGTTAATATTCCTATTAAGTTGAATATAGCGCTATTTAAGACACTTCAGTCGGCACTACTTAGATTCGTATGGGGAGGTAAGAAGCCCAGATGCAGTTGGGATATTCTGGTGCAGCCATTTGATCGTGGAGGCTTTGAGGCTCCCGATCTGCGGTTATACTATCTGTGCGCTCAGGCGCAGTTTGCGCACTATTGGCATTTTCTACAGCGGTTTCAACCTCACACTGCTATAGAGTCAGATGCTGTTCTTCCAATGCCGCTGCAGGCGGCAACTCTTTCGGGTGCTGCGGGTGGCCCCAGGACGGAAATCAACCCTGTACAATGTACTGCTTGGGCCTGGAGGACTCTAGCCAAAAGGTCACAACTTCCCTATCTATATGCCCCGTCGCTACCACTGGCTGCACATCCTGATATATCGGCGGCACGGGAACAGTCCGCGCTGAAGGAGTTGGTGGCTGTCTGGATCACCCGGATGGGGGATCTGTATAAACAGGGTCAGTTTCGGTCCTTACAGGATGTTCAGGGGGGTCGGAATCGAGGCTTTATGCTGGGTTTTGTATATGTCAGAGTGAGGCAGGCAATTAGAGCCATCTACCCGAACTTTCCAACGGAACTTAAAGCTCTGCTGGCGCTGCAGGCAGTGCTGGCAGGAGAGGAGAGGAAGGGGTTGATAACCAGGCTATATAATGCCTCTCTACGGGAGCGTGAGCCGGGTGAGCACCCCTCTTATCTTCGATGGAATGCAACTCTGGGCTCCACGCTCACGCTCGAGCAATGGAAGTCATGCTGTGCGCTCACTGGTCGCCTCACGGCGAATTGCAATCTTCACATAATCCACTTTAAGTATCTGCATCAATTATATTATACCCCACTGCAACTTTGTAGGTTTGGGCTGCGAGAGACTGCGGGCTGCACACGGTGTGGGCAGGCAGACGCTGATTTTCTGCATCTGGCATAGATGTGTGCAGGTATATTTGCATTTTGGTCCAAGGTGGTGAATGTGCTCACTGATATTGTGCTGGAACCTGTGCGCTGTGCTCCAGAGATCTGCCTACTTGGAAGTGTTAAGAGTTTAAAGCCCTGTAACCGACGCATAGTTGCGGTCTCAACCTTATTGGCTAAAAGGGCTGTGGCGCAATGCTGGGGGGCGAAAACCACTCCTACTGTAAAAAAATAGATCCACGATTTACTTTACTGTAGAGACCAGTTGGAGGCCTATGCGGAGGAGCTACCTGAGGCTTTGCGCCCGAAAGATTTCTGGGCCCCACTAACTGTATATTTGCTGAACAATCCTGACCTGTAATAATTTGGTTGACCATGTGCTGCTCTATGCTCGGACCTCGTTCACTTGATTGTGGGACTCCTTCCTTTGATGGTGTTTATGATATACCACTCATATGTGCCTGCGATGCTCAGGATTCATTAAATTACCAATGTACTACATTTGCTATGCCGGGGGGATGGGTGGGGGGGGTTTGTTTCTTGCTGATTGATGTTTTTTGACTTGTATCTCCATGTACATTATCATGTTTATTGGAAACTTAATAAACATAAATAAAAAAATAAAAAATAAAATAAAAAATAAAAAGTTCTTATAACAAATACTGGAGATTTTCTCCGATCAGGAGATCTTAAGTGCAAAAAATATTTTCTACGGAAAGATTTTTCTAATAAATCCAAAACCTTCAAAATCAGTTCTAGTCTAGGTACTTGAAACATTGTTTTTTGAGGGAGATTGAATATTTTCTTGGACACAGACCATTCTAAATTGGCCCAGTTTACACACGGATCAGGAGCCAATAGTTCACCTCTATGTATTACCTGGGGAAGAACTTTATCAAAAACGTCCCACTTTATGTTAGCAGAGAACATCACACCGAAATTATTAGAGGAGTGACTGGGCTGCAATTTCACTCTTGCTAACCACCATGAAAGGTTTTGCACATAGGAGGCGAAAAGCATGGCCTTAGTTTTGTTTACATTACCAGTTAACCTATTCTTTGCAATGATCCCCTAAAACGTCCATGATTAAAAGATCATCAGCAGAATGATGACAAGACACTATTAGACGGTATCTTGGGAGACAATGAATGAGTTTCCTGAGAAAAAGAAGGAAGGTCAGCCAAATATAAACTGAACAGGGTTGGGGCAAGTTTGCAGCTCTGCTTAAGGCCCTTTCTTAACAGGTTCGCAATCAGATACTTTGCCTCCCAAACGACCTCAACTTGGACCCAATTACAATTACACAATAGTTCAATATCGATAATAACCCATGCAGAATATGACAAGATTTTAACTTTTCCCACATAAATTCTCTGCCAGCTTGATCGAAAGTTGCCAAAAGCTGACCAAGCAGCAACATAGCCGCTCCACTAAATGGTTGGCGCTTCAAACTAAGGAGAATAGTGCAAAGCAAAGATCGATGGTGCAATGGCCAAGGCAAATCCCTCCCTATTCCTGGGAACAATATTTAATTTCCTCCAAGGCTGTGTTTTACAAAGGTTTTTGAAAGTGCACCTAAGAGGGGAATAAGATGATCATTTTCTGGGACTCCAGGATCCCCTTTTATAAAATCAGTGTTGTAATAGCACTTTTCCATGTCTCTAGGATCACTCCGAAAAAGACTACTGGGCCTCATTTATGAGGTTTTGCCGTAGGGCAGAGCAGCTGGGCAGGCCTACGGCAAAAGAAAAGGGCAGGAATGCACCGTATCTATCAGATACGGCGCATTCCAGTCCTTTTCCCCAGCGCCGGCGCACAATGGGCTGCCGTGCGCCAACGCAGGCACCTTTGCACCATGGTGCAAGGGTGCCTGCGTTGCGGGGATCATTATTTTTGTACAGGAAGGGAAACCTTCCTGTACAAAAATAATCACAAGAGGCTTTTTACTCTTTCTGTGTGTGCTGCATTCTGCAGCACACATTGAGAAAGGAAAAACGAGGGGAAATAAAGATATTTCTCCTCGTTGTGCCTCCCTTACGTCTCCCCTGGGGAGGCGTATGTTTTTGGTGCTGCCTCAGATTTACAATTTCTTGTAAATCTGGGGCAGTGTCAAAAAGACATGGATGGTGCTGGGAACGCCCCCAACAACATCCATTGCATGCCCCTTTAACGCAGAAAAGGGACCAATATTTATCAGGCAGCAATAAGCCAAATGAGTGGCTTAGTGCAGCCTGATAAATATCACGCAGGCTTCTGCGCCAATGAACGTCACACAAAGTGACATTCTGGAGGCGCAATGGGCCTCATAAATGAGGCTCTACTGTCTTAAGCATAGGGAAAGAATCAAGGATCATCATCAAGAATTTTGTCTGAAGAGCATCTCAGGTTCATTATCAAGTCCCGCACCATGAGTTATTAAAATATGATTATGTTTCATCAAATCAAGCAGCTCTTTGTCAAGCACACATGCCTCTTGGGGGATATTCTTCAGATTTCTGGTGGCAGATGGATAAACAACCCAAAAGGTCTCTGGCTTCATGCTTTCCAGGCTTGATGAATTATAATTGCTATTACAGCCCCAATTCTCCAATCTCCAGCATGCCTGATCATTTCCAGAGCCAATTTCCTCAATCAGCTATTTCCACTTATTCTTGAGGAAAATACTTTACAAGCTGCTTTACATTCCACTAAGACTTAGCCTGAATGCTGCTCTCCATAGCTACCACTAGGATAGCTTTCAATAAAGGTTGTCTTTAACCTATCATCCATAAGGGGTTGTTTGGACTGGTGCAAGGTGCCCACTATAACTAGTGGACAGCATATACCAGGCCAACTTCTCACATTGGTGGCAGCGTGTGGGATTCCAGCTTGCTATTGTTTTACCAGATAATCTCAAGTGTGTGACTAACTGAAAACCACTAAAGGTACCTGAGGTACATATAAATTCAAGCTTAGAAATACAGTAAGTTCTACTGAGCTTAGAGTTGTGTGTCAAGGGCTTAGCACACCCTTTCTACAACTCAAGAGAGTTTAGTAGGCCACACTAGAGTAGGTAGTGCATACACCACACCTCACTAGTGATGTCTTCACTGCCAGGAACCAGTGGGCTCCTACCCTCCAAATATGACAACCTCCCATTCTTGGAATTGAGAGAGTTGTGCAAGATTAGGAAGCTGAAGACAGGCAAAAGTGCCAACACCCAACGTCTCATGGAGATGCTTCTGCTGGATGATCTCAGAAGACCCCTAGGGTCTGCAAGGGTAGGCAGAGAGGGTGGGGCAGAAGATGAGGGAGGGACCAGGGGTGAAAATACCCAGGACCTGACCTCTGAAACTGGCCAGGAAGATGACAATGATCTTGCCCTGGAAAATCCAGCTCCTCCTGCAGATGAGGATCAGAATGAGCTCCCCTTTGTCCCACCAGGAAGAGTTGTGAGTGTGCCTAGAAGGTCCAGATCTCCTTCTCAGGAGTCTAACCATTCTGACACCTCAGTAAGGACCTCTGTTTCTTCTCATAGGAGGGAATCCTCTCATGAAAGGAAAGAGAGACTGCTCAAGTATGAGGAAGCTCAGTTGAGAATCAGAAAAGAGCAGTTGGCTATAGACAGGGAGTCCCTAGAGCTTCATAGACAAAGAAGAAAGTTGGGACTAGAGTCCCATGGTGGCAGCAACTACCCTAGTGGTAGGGAAAGGTCTTATGACCATAGAAACCTGAGCAAGATTGTCCCTCCCTACCAGAGTGGGGATGACATCCACAAATGGATAACTGCACTGGAAAGGGCCTGTAAAGTTCAGAGGGTCCCCCAGGAGCAGTGGGCAGCAATCTTGTGGCTCTCCTTTGCAGACAAAGGTAGAGACAAGCTCCTCACTGTAAGAGAAGAGGATGCTGATGATTACCAAGTCCTGTAGAGTGCCCTAATAGATGGGTTTGGCCTAACCACTGAGCAATACAGGTTAAAGTTCAGAGATACCCAAAAGGCACAGACACAGGACTGGGTGGACTTTGTAGATTGTGCTACCAAGGCTCTGGAAGGCTGGTTACTGGGCAGTAAGGTGTGTGACTTCAAAGGATTGTATAATTTAATCATGAGGGAGCAGATTCTTAATAACTGTCAGAATCAGTTGCTACATCAGTACCTGGTTGACTCTGATCTGACCTCTCCCCAAGAATTGGGAAAGAAGGCAGACAAATGGGTCAGAACCAGGGTGAAGCAGAAAGTACAGAACCAAGGTGGTGACCAGAAGAAGCAGGATTCCAAAAACTCTGAGAAGGGTGGGGAGAAGGGTAAAGACCAGAAGTCTTCTCAAGGTCCCCAAAAATCTGCATCTGGTGGGGAATCCCAATCTAATAAAGGAAAAGGCCAAAAGAAACCATGGTGCAAAGTCTGTAAGCAAAATACTCACTGGACCAGTGATTGCACCAAGTCCAAAGACTCTAATCCAGCCACCATTGCCCCTAAGGCAACTGTTCCCCATAGTCCAGCTACACGTGGTGGTGGAAACACTCAGAATAAGGGTTTAGTAGGGTTGACCCTGGGTACTGAGATGGGCTCTGACCTAGTCAGAGTGCCAACTCAGGCTGTCCTAGTCTGTGATGGGGGCATGGATATGTCCCCCTTTGTGAGTCCCAATAATTTGGGCAAATACAGACAGCAGCCTTTAATTAATGGAAGAAAGGCTTTGGCATTCAGGGACATAGGAGCAAGTGTCACCATGGTGACAAGATCTTGTGGATCCTGGCAGATTATACTTGGTGAAATGTACCAAGTGACCAATGCTAGCAATGTCAGAACAGACCATTCTCTGGCAGTTGTTAACTTCTCCTGGGGAGGGGTAACTGGCCTTAAGAAGGTTGTGGTGAGTGCAGACCTACCAGTTGAATGCTTGCTTGGCAATGATCTTGAAACCTCAGCTTGGGCAGAGGTGGAGCTCAGGCAACATGCAGAAATGCTAGGGATCCCTGCACATGTCTTTGCTGTGACTAGGTCACAGGCCAAAATGTCAAACGCTGAACAAGCCCTGGATTCTGGAATAATGGACCAGGTGCCTCCCAAGAGAAGGAGCAGTAGGGTTAAGGCAGTGCCTTCCCCCTTGGCTCAGGAAGCAGATCAGTCTTTTGAGGAAGATGATCTCAGGCCTTAAGAAGGAACTGTCCCAGAGGAGCTTGAACCTGATCAGGTTGAGTTCTTGGGGACAGGGGGCCCTTCCAGGGCAGATCTGAGCCAGGAGCAGCTGAACTGCCCCTCTCTTGAACCCCTCAGCCAGCAAGCTGCTGCTGAGGCTGCTGGGAATGCTAGTGGCACCCATAAGATATATTGGGATGATGGACTCCTGTACTCAGAGAGTAGAGACCCCAAGCCTGGAGCAGCCAGGAGGTTGGTTGTACCTCTGAAGTTCAGGGGCTTCCTATTGACACTAGCCCATGACATTCCCATAGCAGGTCACCTGGGCCAGAACAAGACTTCGGACAGAATTGTCCCTCACTTTCACTGGCCCCACATGTCTGAAGACACCAAGGAGTTTTGTCGCTCCTGTGTAACCTGCCAAGCCAGTGGGAAGGCAGGTGGCACCACAAAGGCCCCCCTGATACCACTACCTGTGGTGGGGGTTCCCTTTGAGAGGGTGGGGATTGACATAGTTGGTCCCATGGATCCCCAAACAGCATCTGGGCACAGGTTTATCCTGGTGGTGGTGGACCATGCCACCAGGTACCCAGAAGCCATTCCCCTTAGGACCACTTCAGCCCCTGTGGTGGCAAGGGCCCTCCTGGGAGTTTTTTCAAGAGTGGGCTTCCCTAAGGAGGTAGTATCTGACAGAGGTCCAAACTTTATGTCCAGTTACTTGACTGCAATGTGGAAGGAGTGTGGAGTGACTTATAAGTTCACCACACCCTATCACCCACAATGCAATGGTTTAGTTGAGAGATTCAACAAAACCTTGAAGGGCATGATTAAAGGGCTCCCAGAAAAGCTTAGGCGAAGATGGGACATACTCTTGCCCTGCCTTTTATTTGCATACAGGGAGGTGCCTCAAAAGGGGTTGGCTACAGCCCTTTTGAACTTTTGTTTGGCCATCCTGTCAGGGGTCCATTGTGTCTGGTGAAGGAAGGTTGGGAGTTACCTCTCAAACCCCTAAACAGGACATAGTGGACTATGTACTTGGTCTCCGCTCCCGGATGGCTGAGTATATGAAAAAGGCAACCAAAAACCTTGAGGCTAGCCAGGAATTATGGAAAGCCTGGCATGACCAAAGGCTGTGCTGACTGTTTACCAGCCAGGACAGAAGGTGTGGGTGCTGGAGCCAGTGGCCCCAGCAGCCCTCCAAGACAAGTGGAGTGGCCCCCATACAATTGTTGAACAGAAGGGAGAGGTCACCTATCTGGTAGACCTGGGAACTCCCAGGAGCCCCCACAGGGTGCTCCATGTCAACAGGCTGAAGCCATATGTGGACAGGGCTGACATGGGCTTGCTCATGGCAACTGATGAGGGACAGGAGGAGGAGAGTGACCCTCTCCCTGACCTGCTCTCTCAGAACCCTGATGATGGGTCAGTGGATGGTGTAGTCTTGGCAGGCAGCCTCACTGCCCAGCAGCAAACTGATTGTAGACAGGTGCTCAATCAGTTCAGACACATGTTTTCTCTGACTCCAAGTCAGACCACCTGGTGCACTCATGAACTGGACACCGGGGACAGTCTGCCTGTTAAAAGTAATATTTACAGGCAACCTGACCAGGTCAGGGACTGTATCAGGACAGAAGTCCAGAAAATGTTGGAACTGGGTGTCATTGAGCCTGGGCTAGTCCAGTGGTCCTGGTACCAAAACCTCACACAAAAGATGGTAAGAGAGAGATGAGGTTTTGTGTGAACTACAGAGGCCTCAATGCAGTCACTAGGACTGATGCCCATCCAATCCCCAGGGCAGATGAGCTAATAGACACTTTGGCCTCAGCCAAGTATCTAAGCACATTTGACCTAACAGCTGGCTACTGGCAGATCAGACTAGCTGATGATGCAAAGCCAAAAAGAGCATTTTCTACCCCTGGTGGGCTTTACCAATTTGTGGTGATGCCCTTTGGTTTGAAAAATGCACCTGCCACTTTTCAGAGGTTGGTGAACACAGTCCTTACATGTCTGGAAGCCTATAGTGCAGCATATCTAGATGATATTGTTGTCTTTAGCTCCACCTGGGAGGATCACCTGGTTCACCTCAGAAATGTTTTGGAGGCCCTGCAGAAGGCAGCCTTAACTATCAAGGCCACAAAGTGCCAGATAGGGCAGAGTCAGGTTGTGTACCTGGGCCACCTTGTGGGTGGAGCCCAGCTTCAACCATTACAGAGCAAAATCCAGACCATCATGGACTGGGTTGCTCCAACTACCCAGACTCAGGTGAGAGCCTTCTTAGGCCTGACTGGGTACTACAGAAGATTTGTCAAGGGGTATGGATCAATAGTGACACCCCTGAATGGCTTAACCTCTAAGAAAATGCCCAAAAAGGTTCAGTGGACAGTTAGCTGTCAAAAGGCATTTGATGACCTGAAGCAGGCCATGTGCACTGCTCCCATTCTGCAAAGTCCTGACTACTCCAAAAAGTTCATTGTGCAGACAGATGCATCTGAGTTGGGGGTAGGGGCTGTACTATTACAGTTGAATGATGAAGGTCAGGATCAGCCAGTAGCTTCCATTAGCAGAAGACTGACCCCCAGAGAGAAACGCTGGTCAGCCATTGAGAGGGAGGCCTTTGCTGTGGTTTGGGCTCTGAAGAAGCAGAGGCCATACTTGTTTGGTACTCACTTCATTGTTCAGACAGACCATAAGCCCCTCTTATGGCTAAAACAGATGAAGGGTGAAAACCCCAAACTCTTGAGGTGGTCCATTTCCCTACAGGGGATGGACTATACAGTGGAACATAGACCTGGGAGTAACCATGCCAATGCATATGGACTCTCCAGATATTTCCACTTACAACATGAAGACTCAACTGGTCAAGGTTAGTTTAATTTCCCTGCGTTTGGGGGGGGGTTGTGTAGGAGAGTAGGATCTGCCTCTTATGGTTACCCCCACTTTTTGCTGGTGTATCACTGTTTTTCGACTTTAGTCTGGCTGGGGTCCTGCTATTCAGGACCCCAGCCTAGCTGCTTCCTCTCTAAATTGATTCCCTGTACTTTAGGTACATCCCAGATTGGATTCTGGAGTGCCCTTATAAGTCCCTAGTATATGGTATACTATGTACCCAGGGCAGAGGTACCCCAGAGGCCTACCAGGGGCTGAAGCATGTATTGTGCCAGCCCTGGAAAGCCATCCAAAATGACACCACAGGACTGCTACTGCAGCCTGAGTGAGGTGGTGCATGCACCCCTTACAGAGATATAGGTTCACTATATCTCACCTTACACTGCACATAGAAACCTATCAGTCACCCCTATGGCAGGCCTTATCAATCCTGAAGGCAGGGTGCTGGGTTATATGTGAGAGGGTTCCCATGCATGAGCAGAGCCCCTCTGCAGCCCTCGGAATCTCCTATCCGGGGTTGTCTGTGGTGCAGCCTGACCATATACTCTTAAGTGCATTATAACCTCGCGGTAAATGCTAACTTTGGACTTGCTGCACGGAAACATGTCATGTTTGGTGTCAAACACCTTGGAATCCTACCCCCCCCCGCCAGTCCTGGCGGCGGGGGTAGAATTCCACCCTTCTAGAGGGAGAGACATGTCCCCACTGATATACCCGGTAGAAACCTTAAAGAGCCCTGGCATCACAAAATGGATGCTGCAGCCACAGACATGAGTCTGGCCACCCGGTTGCTGCTGACTGAAACTCCGGCAGGGGAGGCCTGGACAATAGGTTTCCTGTCGCAGGGAGGTGTGACCACCTCCCAGACAAGCCTTAGTGTATTGGGGCTGGGTGGGTGCACTTTCTGAGTACTTTGAAGTCTTGCACTGGGGGCACATTTGGTGCCTCGTGCATACCCCAGTTCAAACCGGTTGCAGGGGCTACCAGCCCCTGCTCTGGCGTGAAACTGGACAAAGGAAATGGGTGTAGCCACCCCTCTTTCCAAACCCTCCCATAGGTGGGTCCCCAGAGTTAGTCCAACCCCTTTTCTTAGTATAAGTAAGGGAACCCTGGCAACAGGACTTTAGATATCCCTGGATGAAACTCTGAAGCTGAATCCTGGACCTTCGACGCTCTACATCAAGATTAGAGGACTGAAGAATCTCCCTTGGGGTCAAGGAGTGACTCCCCTGCTTGGCAGGCACCAACGAAGCATCTGTCCGGTCTGCATCACTGAAGCTCCCGCCGGACGCCGAAGTCTTTGCATCACCAGAGGTAGATTTCCAGACTTCCCCGAGGCTGCCATGAGTCCCCAGCAAAGCTGAAGCCCGTAGCTGTCGTGGGTAACGTGGAACCGTGACCCCTGGACACCGAGCACATTTGCAAGTGCACCAACTTCCTGACATCTCTTGAAGCCGTGCTTTGGGCTCCAAGTAGCCCTAGCCCCGAGCACCAACTGCAGTGAAGATCACTGGCCTACACTCCACGAGTGTCCCGTGGGCCAGCTCCAAGTGCGACCGCTCGAGGCTCCTTCGCAATCTCTAGTCTGTTGGCTAGTGGGTCCCCACGAAGGCAACTTTTCAATTGCTTGGGCTTTCCTGGTTGCTCCAGAAGTGCCCTGACTTACCCTTGCTGGTCTGCAACACAGCCTTTTCTTTGTTTCCCCATGACTTGCTGTTGCCAAGGATTGTTGGGTCCAATCTGGTCGCCGACACCGCAGCACTCGACAGACTACGTGGGACAGCTCGATTCCAGCTCCTGGTTGTCGTCGACGCCTCCTGGAGCTCGTGGCTGAAGAGTCAAGGTACCCGTCAACTCACCTGAAGCACCCGACATCTGAGGGCATCCGACTATCGTGCCCCTGGTCACTGGCTAGTGACCCAGACTCTGTCCCCTCTGCTTTCAGGTCTTCCTCTTCTTCGATCCAGGCTTGGTTCGCAACGGACACTCTTCCTCTTCACGGCAGCAGCACTTTCCAAGAGATCGCCATTGAAAACGACGACGATTCCCGACACCTTTTAACATGTATGCACCCGGCTTCCCTGGGTGAGGTAACTCGAGTATTTCGGTACTCACGTGGGTGTGGGCCCTAGAAACTCTTAAGTTTAAAGGGGTTAACTGGAAGTCCTCTCCGAAGTGTCCTTTATCGTTAAAATTCCAACCACGACTTTCCCCATAGAAGTTAACGGCGATTCGCGGCTGTGTTCTCACACTGCACGCGTCCCCCGTGGGTCCCCTGTGTCACTACCTTGGGTGGTTCCTTGGGGTCCAAGCACTTCTACAGGCTCTAGGCCTTGTGTCTAGCTCAGTCGTGGTTCTTATACCACTATTTTAGTATATGGTTTGGTGCGCCCCTAGGGCTCAAACGTGTATTGTGCTAATAACTGCTGATATTTGCCTTGTAACTTATGTACTTCGAACTCTAGCCTCATAAAGGGACTAGAGGGGTGTGTTTAAGACTAAATACATATATTTTATATATTTATACCTGGTGTGGTCCTCTTTCATTTGGTCACTCAAGAGATTATAGACTGGTAAAACAAGCTGCTTTACATTCCTCTAAGACTTAGCCTGAAGGCTGTTCTCCATAGCTACCACTAGGATAGCTTTCAATAAAGGTTGTTTTTAACCTATCATCCATAAGGGGTTGTTTGGACTGGTGCAAGGTGCCCACTATAACTAGTGGACAGCATATACCAGGCCAACTTCTCACACCATCTTTGAAGTAAGAAGGAAAAAGTAGCATTAGTTTCTGTAGATTCTGTATACTTCCAACGATCATTGAGTGCAGATTTTCACCAAAACAAGAGCCGAGCTCATGTGACCCCTCCGTACTACAAAAAACATGATTTCTTATAAAGATATATGAGGTACAGGTGCAGGGATGAAGTTGGACTCATGGACACGTTACTGAGGGTAAATGCTGAAAGAATGAATTCCAATTGCTGACCCCATGGGAGTTTGGCATAGTTTAGGCTTAGTAAACAAATGCATCCATAAAAGTTAAATGACTGACAACATTTAAACTCTTTGATTAGGGAACAGGCTGACAGGTTAGGAATGTGTGATGAAATATGATTAGGACCATTTAACATTAGGTCTGATATGCATGCCATCGGCTAAGTTGATGATTATGATCATTCTGATACACAAGGTTTGTAGACAAATATTGCAAAAGAAATAATCATATCTTAGTAAAATAACAATCGTTGTGTGTGTACTGATTTCAGGGTACAAGGATAGGGTTCCATTTATCATCACCCCTGCAGCTAAGAGATTTCCAGATAGGTTTGTCTGACTCTTAATAATCCCTCCATCTGACAGAGCATAACTTTCTAGAGGGGGAGTTAGCGACAACAGACAGTCCTCCTTTTCTTGGAAAAGGGTTAAAGGGATCTATCCAAAAAATTGGGTTGGGAACATAATGTACCCAACGTCGAACTGACCCCGCGGGCTGGGGACCCCTGAAAATAAGTTTCGCGCACAATCATTCTGGATAAATCAGGAAGTGTTTATTATGCAAATCTCCTCAGTATCAGCAAAGCTTTCCCTTTTTCTGACATTAATTTGTTGAGCACTTAAGAGTTCTGAAGGATCTGCAAAAGACACTTGTACCAATTTTTGAGTCTTTGTGAACAATGGCAGTAGAAACAGTGGAGGTAAAGCAGTAGGTATACCGCAAAACTAGGGGTGGGCGTAACTCGTGTAATTCTGTGTAGTGAGATTAAGCATGCGGAATTACACGAGAAGAGTAATTCTGTATTCACTGCTATTTTTGTAGTGCAAGAATGCCCCTTGTGCCTGTAATGGACTTGAGGATGCATTTTGCGCTAAGAAATCGCAGTAAATGCAACAGAACATGAATAGTGAGTGTGAACAGCTGCTCGTGCTCACTAAATGTGCACTTGGGGTAGGGGTTTTCACCCACCTTACTCCTAGCATTTATCACTAGTCTCTTATTGCAACATGCACCCTCATGTCCAAAATGAATGCAGGAATCTATTTTGTTCTAAGAAAATAGTGCTAAATGCAACATAGCTTAAACAGCAGCAAAAGCAGCCTTTTGCGCTCACTAAATATACCTTTGCAGTAGAATTTTTTCCTCCAAATTACTCTTAATTACACAAGCAGGCATAATTGCATTATTATCAGTAATTCTGCATCAAAGAGTATGGAAAATCACGAAAATTACTCTGATTACTCTGGCGTAATTGAAACTCCACCTAGGACTATAGAAAACATGAGCCCCACCCTTGCAGCCCATTTAATCGGAAGGGGATTTCTATGAACTAGGGGGAAAATCACACTGATGGTCAAAGAAGACTCAGTAATACTACTGAATTATTTTATTCATTCTCTTCCATTCAATTTATTCTAATATATTCATTCTCATTCATTGGTTGAGATGGAAGCTGTGGATGCAATAGGAATGTTCACAAAGTATGCAATAATAGGTTCTCCAAACTGGTATGATCCAATTGTTTTTATTGAGGTGCCTTGAACTTATATAGAGAACATGACCATATTTTAAAGGAGATTACTGAATGTGACGAAGATTGTCCATTTAGGCCCTAAGACATTATTCAGATAAACATGGCCGACATTAGGTAGATATACACCACACGCAGATAGAGACTGACTTTCCATAGCAGAGAATGGGAAAATATTGACAGAATAAATATATATATGTATAGATGTTTAGGCAGTTAGGGATTTCCCATAGCGGAGACTAGGAAAATGTTGAAAGAAAATGTATATATATATATATATATATATATATATATATATATATATATATATATATATATATATATAATCTACTGGCGGTCGCCAGTAGATAGTTATAGTTAGGACCTATTATCCATAGGAAATCCGTAACATTCTATTCCCAATAACTTTGGCGCCGTTTGACGAATCATCGCGAACTTTTCAAAACTAGTGGGGCGTTCCGGTCCGCTCCTGTCTTGAAAGTTTCGGGGTGATTCATCAAGCGGGGGCCGAGAAAAAAGGGGGGTCCCAAAACATGTTTTCTCCATGTTAATTTCCATAGGAAATTTTAGCCACGGCTACAGCCCGAACTGCTGAACGGAATTACACCAAATTTGGCAAAAAGGTAGCGCTGGTTCAGAAAGCGACCTTTTTTTTTAAATGGTGTAAATCCGTTCAGTAGTTGCGGAGAAATTCAAAAAATAAGAGTGAAAAAATCAATTTCCCATAGGAAACTTTATGCAAGGCTACAGCAAAAACTGCTGAACGGAATTACACCAAATTTGGCAAAAAGGTAGTGCTTGGTTCAGAAAGCACCCTTTTAAAAATGGTGTAAATCCGTTCAGTAGTTGCTGAGAAAATCCAAAATAAAAGTTTCAATATCTATGGCCGCGGTGGATCCGCGCACCCTCCTGACCACGAGCTGCATGCTAATTGGCTGTCAACACTCCAAACCAGGAAGTGTTGGCAGCCATCTTGTTCCTCGGTAGAACCGAGGAACAAGAAAGCAGTAAAAGAAGTGCGCAAAACGCAAAAAGGGGGCAGGGTCGAAACACCCTGACCCCCTAGGTCTGCTCAGGGGGTCCCACAAGGACCCCCTGGGCAGAAAAAAGCATTTTCTTTTTAAAAATCGGCGGGATGCGCTTAGGGAGCGCGGATCCCACTGATTAAAAAAAAAAACACAAGAAACAAGTGCGCAAAACGCACAAAGGGGGCAGGGTAGAAACACCCTGACCCCCTAGGTCTGCTCAGGGGGTCCCACAAGGACCCCCTGGGCAGAAAAAAGTAAAAAAAAAAAAGACCGGCATGGTGCCGGAGGCCCCGCCCCCTCCCTGCAGCAGTCTGCAAACACGCCCCCTGGCGCGTTTTAAGAAGGGGAAGTAATTCCCCTTGAATACTGGGGGTCCCTGGGGCCAACTAGCCCACCAGGAACCTCCGGTATGCGCCAGGGGGCTGCGTTGCAGAGAGGTGTACAGAGGCCACGCCCTTTTACACCTCTCTGCAACGCAGCTCTGTGGCGCTTTTGGAGGTACATGGTGGGCTAGTTGGACTCCAGGGACCCTCAGTATTCAAGGGGACTTAATCCCCCAACCTAAAACGCGCCACGGGCGCGTTTGCACAGTGGTGAAGGGAGGGGCGGGGCTTCAGGTGACATGTGTGCAAACAGGCCCCGTGGCACATTTTAAGATGGGGAATTAAATCCTCTTCAATCCTGAGGGTCCCTGGGGCCAACTAGCCCACCAGGTACCTCCAGTAAGCGCCACGGAGCTGCGTTGCAGAGTGTTGTAAAAGGGGCGTGGCCTCTGAACACCTCTCTGCAACGCAGCTCTCTGGCGCATACTGGAGGTATCTGGTGGGCCAGTTGGCCCCTAGGGACCCTCGGGATTGAGGAGGAATTAATTCTCCAACTTAAAACGCGCCACAGGGCGTGTTTGCAGACATGTCACTTCAGGCCCCACCCCCTTCCTTCACCATTGTGCAAATATTCCTCTAAAATCAGCCGAACTACGAATTCCGATTTACTCACCGGTTATCAGGAGAGACCTCAGTGCTGTATCTTTGAGCCCAGTACTGATCCTGAAAAGTAATTTTAACCGTACTTACCAGTAACTTGAATTTCCTTCCATAGGCTAACATTGACTGGTTTCACTTGGAAATTCTTCTAAGTGTCGATTTTTGAAACATACAAATATTCCTCTAAAATCAGCCGAACTTCGAATTCCGATTTACTCACCTGTTATCAGTAGAGCCCTCAGTGCTGCATCTTTGAGCCCAGTACTGATCCTGAAAAGTAATTTTAACTGTACTTACCAGTAACTTGAATTTCCTTCCATAGGATATCATTGCCTGCTTTTTGCTGAAAAAGTTTCTAAGTGTCGATTTTTGAAACATACAAATATTCCTCTAAAATCAGCCGAACTACGAATTCCGATTTACTCACCGGTTATCAGGAGAGACCTCAGTGCTGCATCTTTGAGCCCAGTACTGATCCTGAAAAGTAATTTTAACCGTACTTACCAGTAACTTGAATTTCCTTCCATAGGCTAACATTGACTGGTTTCACTTGGAAATTCTTCTGTGTGTGGAGTTTTGGAACTTTATAATATTCCTCTAAAATCAGCCGAACTACGAATTCCGATTTACTCACCTGTTATCAGGAGAGAACCCAGTGCTGCATCTTTTAGCCCAGCACTGACCCTGAAAAGTAATTCTAACCGTACTTACCAGTAACTTGTATTTCCTTCCATAGGAATCCATTGTCTGGTTTTCAGCAGAAAAGTTTCAAAGTGTCGATTTTCACAAACTACAAATATTCCTTAAAAATCGCCTGTATGACTTAAACGCATTCTTTCAACTGTTTACAGGAGATGCACCAGTGCTGGATCCAGGATCCACCACTGAGTAAGAAAAAGTAACGATAACACTACTTACCTGCTAAGTGAATTTCCTCCCATAGGATAACATTGGTGATTCTATGTGAAAAAGTTTCTGTCAACTTTTAAAATACAATAATATTCCTTAAAAATCACTACTGTAACCAAAACGCTTATACTCAACTGTTTACAGGAGATGTCCCAGGACTGAATCTAGGATCCAGTCCTGTGGTTAGAAAAGTAATCCATAAAGTAACTAATTGCATTTAACTAGAAATTCACATTGAGCTCAATGTTGCATTGTGTTTGAAATTGTGTTGCCCATTGCAACAACTGTAACTACTGTACTTAAAAGTCTATTGCCTATTTGCAAAGTATTTAAACTAAAGTAATTCATTCTGAGAAAGTATATTTTGTAATGTAATGTATAATGTAATTACAATGTAATTTAAAAAATAAAATATGTAAACATAAATAGTTTAAAAAATGTAGTAAATCAGTATAAAAAAATAAATATAACAATTAATACATTTAAAAATTGTCATTTACAAAACCTTTGAAATTCACTGAAAAAAACCATAGGTTTCAGACATGTTATAGTTAGGAATTAGCATTTAAAAAACCTGTGAAATTCACTGAAAAAACCATAGGTTTCAGGCACGTTATAGTTAGAAATTAGCATTTAAAAAACCTTACAAATTCACTGAAAAAACCATAGGTTTTAGGGACAGTTTTGGTTAGTTGGACATTGCACTCGTACAAAACCCGTGAAATTCCCCCGTTATAGTTAGTTCAGCTAACTATAACTCGCGCCCTCGTAATGCACTGCTGATGACATCACATATTACATCACTCATGACATGGTCAGTGACATCACTGATGACATCACTGATGACATCTCAAATGACATCACTGATGACATCACTGATGACCTCATCCACGTGATAATCTGATGCACCTCCTCACACCCTAATATAACCTTTGATACACTCACTCTAAATTACAGACTGCCATTCGCAAAACCATAGACACTCCAACACCAATAACTACATACCCACTCACTGATTCTTAGGTCTACACACACATCCACACACTCACCCGTACAGTCACTCATACTTACGGTCACTCAGTACAGGACTATCATATGCACTCATACTCCTATATAGACACTCAAACACCGCCACTCATCCATAGAGGTACTCACACACACATAGTCAGTCATGCAAATAATTAAACACACTGCCATTTACTCACCTATACAATTATACACACACCAGCTCACTTACTCATACAAATACTAGCACATTCTTACGCTCTTATACAATAACTGATACAAGCACACACTCATCCATACAGTCACTCTCACAATCACACACTCTAGCTTATAGCTATTTATATACTCCAACACACTTATATACTGCCTTTCACATATGTAGTTACTCACACATGTACCACTGGGACATACATTCACTCACTAACACACTCTTACACACACTTACCCACCCAAACAGTCTATCACAGATGCACTCTTGAAACCATCCACCCAGTGAATCACCCACTCACACATCTATGCACAGAGTCGCACACACCCCACCCACACAAACACTCAGGCACCCATACAGATACTCAGACAACCAATCAATAACTCATATAGACAGTCATGTAGCTATTCACAAACCCATGCCGCCACTTACACAGCAATAGACAGACGGATACAGACATTCACCCAGTTTAGTCACTAACCCATGCATTCAGTAAGATACGTTTAATTACTCACTTATAGAGTTAGTCACGCACCTACTAAATAATCCATACAGACACTTATACACCCACTCATTCTTCAATACGCCTTTCCCTATATTTATTAAAAATATTTAAACTTTACAGAAACACACATTCACTGGATGATGTCATCAGTGATGTCATTTGAGATGTCATTTGAGATGTCATCAGTGATGTCACTGACAATGTCATGAGTGATGTAATATGTGAAGTCATCAGCAGTGCATTGCGGGGGCGCGAGTTATAGTTAGCTGAACTAACTATAACGGGGGAATTTCACGGGTTTTGTACGAGTGCAATGTCCAACTAACTATAACTGTCCCTAAAACCTATGGTTTTTTCAGTGAATTTGTAAGGTTTTTTAAATGCTAATTTCTAACTATAACGTGCCTGAAACCTATGGTTTTTTCAGTGAATTTGTAAGGTTTTTTAAATGTTAATTTCTAACTATAACAAGCCTGAAACCTATGGTTTTTTCAGTGAATTTCAAAGGTTTTTTAAATGCTAATTCCTAACTATAACATGTCTGAAACCTATGGTTTTTTTCAGTGAATGACAATTTTTAAATGTATTAATTGTTATATTTATTTTTTTGAAACTGATTTACTACATTTTTTTAAACTATTTATTTTTAGATATTTTATTTTTTAAATTACATTGTAATTACATTATACATTACATTACAAAATATACTTTCTCAGAATGAATTACTTTAGTTTAAATACTTTGCAAATAGGCAATAGATTTTAAGTACAGTAGTTACAGTTGTTGCAATGGGCAACACAATTTCAAACACAATGCAACATTGAGCTCAATGTGAATTTCTAGTTAAATGCAATTAGTTACTTTATGGATTACTTTTCTAACCACAGGACTGGATCCTAGATTCAGTCCTGGGACATCTCCTGTAAACAGTTGAGTAAAAGCGTTTTGGTTACATTAGTGATTTTTAAGGAATATTATTGTATTTTAAAAGTTGACAGAAACTTATTTCACATAGAATCACCAATGTTATCCTATGGGAGGAAATTCACTTAGCAGGTAAGTAGTGTTATCGTTACTTTTCTTACTCAGTGGTGGATCCTGGATCCAGCACTGGTGCATCTCCTGTAAACAGTTGAAAGAATGCGTTTAAGTCACACAGGCGATTTTTAAGGAATATTTGTAGTTTGTGAAAATCGACACTTTGAAACTTTTCTGCTGAAAACCAGACAATGGATTCCTATGGAAGGAAATACAAGTTACTGGTAAGTACGGTTAGAATTACTTTTTCAGGGTCAGTGCTGGGCTAAAAGATGCAGCACTGGGTTCTCTCCTGATAACAGGTGAGTAAATCGGAATTCATAGTTCGGCTGATTTTAGAGAAATATTATAAAGTTCCAAAACTCCACACTTAGAAGAATTTCCAAGTGAAACCAGTCAATGTTAGCCTATGGATGCCGATCTTTTTTCTTTTTTTTTTTTTTGTATGGGAGGGGGGCTGCGTGGCCCCCCTTCCCTTGGCCACTTTTGGCCCTGGGGACCCCATCCCCGGGGCCTGATGATTTTTTTTATTTTATTTTTTAAACAAAACAGGAAGGGGGCCGCGTGGCCCCCTTCCCTGGGCCTCTATTGGCCCCGGGGACCCCATCCCCCGGGGCATGCCCACTGTTTTTTTTAAATTTACATTTTTGGAGGGGGGCTGCGTGGCCCCCCTCCTCAGGCCATTTAAGGCCCCGGGACCCCATCCCCCGGGGCCGGCCTTAATGTTTTTTTGGTTTTTAAAAATGTTCTTTATGGGGAGGGGGGCTGCGTGGCCCCCCTCCCAGGCCACTAATGGCCCCGGGGACCCTATCCCCCGGGGCCTGGCCTCTGGTTGGGGACTGTGGGGGGGTCCCCAATCCCCCCACAGTCCAGCCGGCTCCCCGCGTCCTACGGGAGCCGGCATTGCCTTTCCATAAGGGGAGCTGCTGACATGCAGCTCCCCTTATGGAAAAGCAATTCTGCTTTGCTTCATTGGAAGCGAGAGCAAGTTTCCTGCTCTCGCTTCAATGAAGCAAGCTAGTTTACAATGGCAGGACGGGAGCCGCAAGGCTCCCGTCCTGCCATTGCAAGCAGGCAGTGTCCCGGGGTAGGCACCCGGGACACTGCAGGAGCCGGCCCTGGGGGTGGCGGTCCCCAGGGCCACCACAGGCTCCAGGAGGGGGGCCGCGCGGCCCCCCTCCCATGTCTTTAAAGCCCCGGGGAGGTGGTGGTCCCCGGGGCTTCGGGGGTCCGAAACGGACCCCCACATTTATTTTGTTAGTGCCCCGGGGAGGTGGCGGTCCCCGGGGTGTGTGGGGGGGCTTGAGCCCCCCCACACAGGTACTATTAAATTTTAAGAAAGAAGCCCCGGGGAGGTGGCGGTCCCCGGGG
This sequence comes from Calotriton arnoldi, assembly GCA_963921515.1. Taxonomy (NCBI): domain Eukaryota; kingdom Metazoa; phylum Chordata; class Amphibia; order Caudata; family Salamandridae; genus Calotriton; species Calotriton arnoldi. The sequence goes on along the minus strand of CAWUFW010013840.1, from coordinate 309,307 downwards.
CTGCGGGAGGGCCGAGAGCCCTCCCGCACCATTTATTTTTAAAGCCCCGGGGGGTGGCAGTCCCTGGGGCTTGGGGGGGCCTTAGAGGCCCCCCACATATTATAAATAACCCCCCCGCATGCCCCCGGGACTTGGCCTACCCGGGGGCCAATTAACAACGAAGCGCGGGAGACCGCGCTTTGTTTTGTTTATTTTGGGCGGGATCCGCGCACCCTAAGCGCATCCCGCCGATTCTTTTTTTTTTTAAATGCTTTTTTCTGCCCAGGGGTCCTTGTGGGACCCCTGAGCAGACCTAGGGGTCAGGGTGTTTCTACCCTGCCCCATTTGTGCGTTTTGCGCACTTGTTTCTTTTTTTCTCGGTGGGATCCGCGCACCCTAAGCGCATCCCGCCGATTTAAAAAAATGCTTTTTCTGCCCAGGGGTCCTTGTGGGACCCCCTGAGCAGACCTAGGGGTCAGGGTGTTTCTACCCTGCCCCCTTTTGCGCTTTGCGCACTTGTTTCTGTCCCTCGGTTCTACCGAGGGACAAAATGGCTGCCAACACTTCCTGATTTGGAGTGTTGACAGCCAATTAGCATGCAGCTCGTGATCGGGAGGGTACGCAGACCCTACTCGGCCATAGATATATATGTTACTTTTGATTTTCTCAGGAACTACTGAACGGATTTACACCATTTAAGCAAAAGGCACGACACTGAACCAAGGGCTACCTCTTTGCCAAATTTGGTGTAATTCCGTTCAGCAGTTCGGGCTGTAGCTGCGACTAAAGGTTCCTATGGAAAAATGAATGGGGAAAATGCGTTTTGGGACCCCCCTTTTTTCTCGGCTCCCGCTTGACGAATCACCCCGAGACTTTCAGAATAGGAGCGGACCGGAGCGCCCCAACAAGTTGGAAGCTTTCGCGAAGATTCATCAACCGGCGCCAACGTTATTGCAACTAGAATGTTGCGGATTTCCTATGGAAAATAGGTCCTAACTATAACTATCTACTGGCGACCGCCAGTAGATAATATATATATATATATATACACAGACTGTTAGGACAGTATTTAGTACAGCAGTAATGCACTGAGATCACCAGTGGCAGTCAGCTTCTTTGTCACACTAGCACACAACATGAATTCACTGAGTATAAATGCTATAAAGAGCCACTGCACGACTAAACTAAATGAAATCCCCTTTTGGGTAGCCAGGAAAACCTATCAGCTAGATGTGGTGTATCCTCACTGACTCTGGATAATGAACATATACCTTCTAATGGATCTGGTACCAAACCTATAATGCCCAACGTCTGGAAATATATTTGTCAAATTATACATCACCACACATAGCATATCTTCAATAGCTGTATTGTCTGAAGTCCTGAAACAAATACAGGAGGATCATGGAGCTTCACCTGTGATGACTTGGTTATGAAGTTAATAGGTAATATTCATACCATAGCTGAAATCATTCTTGCAAAATATAAAGCAATGCAGCTCTATTTGCCATTCTTCTAAGGTATGCTATGACACCACAAAATCAGAAAGAAGTGGAGTAATCGAAGATTATCTCTTAAGATTATGCTTACATGGAAAGACACACCTCGGCTACAAAGCCACAGAGTCCCCGGTTAAAATCCAGAATAGAAATTGAGAATAATATAAAAGCCAAGAAACAGGAGAAGCAACAATCCCAGGATAGAGTACAAAAATCGCTAGTGGAGTCAAGAAAAAGAAAACCCAATAATATCGAAGGGATGAAGAGTAAAGAGGACATAACTTAAGAGATAGTAAGGAAGTTAGGGCTACAGAGAGATATCAGTTCTCTGATGATCATTATTCTCATTCCTTATAGGATAAGAGATTGGATCCGATTAGAGATGCCCACTCTTCCAAATGATCTGAGAAGGGACAGAGCTCTAAGCAGGTACAAGAGAAGAGCCAGAGTTCAGGCTGCCTAAGCATCACTTTTGAAAGAAGGCAGCGGCCACTACTAGGAGACAGAATGCTTAAAAAAAAAGAGGGTTCTGTTAAAGTGAGTAGTGAGCAATGGCAATCGTAAACAGTGCGGCAAAAATAACAATAACTCACTTGAAGCTCAAGTTCCCACTAAACAACATAGAACAGACTGATGACTTTGTTCAGTTAGAAACACTGTAAAAGGACATTTTGTTTAATGAGCCGAATTTAGTTTCTAAAGGTTGGAGTTAAATTAAAAGGAACACTGAAAAGACTATCTTGATTTTTTTCTGGACTTAGTTGACTGATTCTTAAGATATATCACTTGTGGAAGAAGACTGGCCTCCACAAATTATAATGCTGTTCCTCTTAAGGAGGAAGTTATAAAAAGAGATTTGTCTTCTTTAGTGCCTCAGCCACTAAACGACCAGTACGCCCAAAGTGGGGGGCTATAAATTGCTCCAGCACCAAACAAGAACCAAGCAGGCTGGGCCAAGACACAATTCCACATGGAATCCCACAGTGGAATGAACCACAAGTTCAAAAGCAATATCCAAAGAAACCAGGGGCCAATCTGGCCCTCAAACAAGTTTTGGTGAATAACACTATCAGAGAATCATCACCCTCTGCCAAGCAACCATGAACACCCTGATGTTCCCAGTACTGATGCTAGATAAATCTTAGAGAGTAGTACTGGAGTACAGTAATTTGAATTACTCTGTAAAACCTATGCTCTTCAAACTGCACATAGTCCAGGATTAAAGACACAATTCACAAAAAACAAAACCACAATAGACAAAGTGTAAGACATCCTTCCTTTTCTGCATAGCCCCCTCAGATTTTTCAACTTTTTTCTGGACCCTAATTTTTCTTGACTTGGAACTCTGTGTACTGTTACCTCTGCTAAACAGCAGTAGAGTTCTTGTGCTCCCCCTTTAAACATGGCTAAATTGGCTTAGCCCTTATTGGCATATTTAACATGCCTATACATTCCTAGTATATGGTGCAGAAAATGCACCCAGAGTCTGGAATTTAAATAACACCAGTGGACTGCAGCAACTATTATGCCATCCATGGAGTGGACCTGTAAAACATAACTACCATGTGTAGCTTAACTGCAGTAGCCTAAAACCCTGATGTGCACACCAGTCAAAATAACCCTTGAGGACAGGCAGGAACTCTGATTTTAAATGTTAACAAGTCACCTCTAAGAACACCTTGCCGCCCCGAATGTAGGGTGTCTGACATTTAAAAGTAGGTAGGACATGTGCAAAAATTGTATAGACATGTTCTTCAAATGACTAGAGCCCAAAAGCTATTTTTACTGGCTGGGCTGTAGCTTGATCCTAGAAAATGTGAAAGTCCGAATTATAAACTTTAATCTGTAACTTTTGAAAGGAAACTGCTAAAATATTCTTTCAGAGCAAATTTTGGTCTTTGAAATAAGAACAATGACTTTCATGTAAGCCTCACAATATGAATGTCAAAGAGTTCAGTATGTCACATAATGAGCTGTAAAAAGATTAATACAATACTCTTAAATCACAGAATATATAATACTGTAATCAAACTAGGAACATAGATTTTTTTGTCTATTTATTCTTCCCAATGATATATGGGGATTTTGTGCTTTTATTGTAAAAAAATATTTGCATATTTATTGTAATTGTAAACTGTACTTGTATACCATTTACTACCCATAATTACCTTTTTTCTCTCTTCTTCGGGATTAGCGATGGAAATTGTGTTAATTAATTGCTCATTGAGATTTAAGTGTATAGTATGGAAGGGAAAGACTGGTTTTGGTGTATTAGTAGTGGGAAATGTAAATTGTTTTTGGGAGTGGTAGATATGTGCGTCTGTTGGTTGGATGCCTAGGATAAAGGAGGGATAAAGAGGAGAACAGCTTGGAAAGGGTTATTTTGGAGTTACATCTAAAAGGTTACATTGTCATTTCATATTAGAGAGGGCACAATGGCAGGGTGACCAATTTTCAAAAACGGCTACCAGCAAGACAGGGAAACAGCATTGATCACAATTGTAACTACAGCAGGGACCACAGCAACACTGAGAGCTGCCTCCATAGCAGGGGTGACAACTGTTAAAACAACTTCCAGAAAGGCAGGGACAACATCATTGACCACGGTTGTAACCACTAAACAAACGAGACTGCCAAAGCCAATAGGTCTGACATTTGCTGCCAGCCATGAAAAAACGATTCTTTTTTTTTCATAGTTTCTGCAAAATGTTACTGCTGAGGGACTGCTGGTCCCTCGCAAATACAAAAAACATTGGCCAAAACCCAAACTATATCCCTAGTCCCAAACATCACCCCCGCCACAGCAATTCCGGCACCCATTCCATGTGAGAATCAGCCGCCTGCCCAAGAGCAGAATGTGGTGACTCACAGCAAAGCCAGCCAAAGCGGGCCAACCGCCCAACCTGTTGCTGCTCGCTCTAGGGTCAAAAGTAAAGTGCAAAAGATACAACAACAGATCAGCGAACGAAGAGGGCTGGCTAAAAGCCCCTACAAGGATACTATATATTCAATTTTATTGAAATCAAAAGATCTTCGCTAATAGCAGATCTAAAAAGTGAACACAGAAATGCTTGAATTTCCGTTAGCCATTTCTAATTATTCTTGCACTGCAAAGCCATGTCTCCTCTGAACGGGAACACAAGCAACTCTAGACTGGTTTTGGTCTATTAGGATTCATAGTTGGGGTTCTATAGCTCAGACAGCCTGGGAATACTTTTGCACTTAGAGCGCTTAGAGCGCTTCATTGATAAATACTAACGAGCACTGGCAAAGCTGATAGTCCAGATCTGATGAGCCAATACAAGCAAAACAAAACACAGGCATCCACACACATGGACAGACTATCTGTTATTTGTCTGTGTAACCTGTTTTTATGAGCCTCTTGTCACATGTCCTGTTTTTTTCTCCCAAGCTTTTGGTGTCATGCAGCAGGTTATAAAGTGGCTTGACACAAAAAGTTTGTGTGTATTTGCACATGCTTGTGTTTGCATGCAACTGCACACCAAAGCCAGACCCATCTGCCCTGCCAATGCTGGTATTTTATATGAAAGCAAACTCCACATCATGTCTGAGTAAACCTTTGTTACTTGACTTGACCACAGCTACCCCATGAAAGTCATGGAAGTCAAGGAAATGGTGAAGTGCAGTCCTTGTATAGACTATCTTGGGCCTGTGTGGAGAGAATGTGAAAAAAAGGGTGTCCCAAAACAAGTTTTCGCCATTTATTTTTCCATTGGAAAAGTAGACACAGCTACAGCCCAAATGGCTGAACCAATTTACATCACATTTGGCAGAAAGATAGATCTTGGTCCAGAAAGCATGATTTTTGGTGTAAATCCATTCAGTAGGTTTTGAGAAATTAAGTCTCGAAAACTTTGTATCTATCACACTGTGGACGATCCGTGGTACTGACAGATCTCAAGATGAGATCTGATTGGCTGCCACTACATCAACAATGATGCAGTAGCAGCCATCTTAGGACTCAGTCTGAGTCTTCGAAAAAACATTGAAAAAAGATATAAGGCAGGTGCAGTTAAACAGCGAAATACAGAAAAAACGGTTTCACCGCTCATATCTTACACAAAGTAACATAGTCCAAGGTCGTTCCATCCGGAGCCCACCACCAGACAAGGGGGAGAGGTCTCTATCTAGTGAGAAAGCTAGGTGCTAACATAAACGGTATGCTTATTACTAAAACAAAACAGAAGAGAAGAAACGAAACTCACAGGGGAGCATTTCTCTGAATTGAACTAGATAAGTTTCGAACAGCCTAAAATGGCGCCCAAACAGAAAATGGCGCAGCGAATGCTAACTTACATAGAGCTTCGCGTAAGCATAAAAAATTTCTATTCTAACAGACCCTCCTTTTAGCATGAGCTAAAACATTTTCTAACAACAACAAGAGGAAACAAAACTACAAAGAGTAATAAGAAATTTCATTAATAAACAGTTATGAGCACTCCATACTATCAACATCAGGAAGTGAAACAGTAAGGAGGGAGGAATTCTCGAAAATTCCATCATCAATGTTCATCAGATCCTCAATATCCTTTTGAGTCATTATGGCAGCATTGGTGTCATCAATTGATATCTTCTGTTTAGGTGTGAGAATAGTGGTACAATAGGAGCAACAGAAGGGAAGACACTGAATAAGGGCACAGCAGAGCTTCAATATCACAATCAGATAAATCACTTTTTCAAGAATCCAGCCCCAGCTGCCAAAAGAGAGACCAACTCCAATTCCCACTTTCCATTCCTTTGACGTTTTCAATGATATCTAGTATGTGTTTAGTAATATTCTTTTCCATATTATTGATCCCGACCACACACTGATCGCCCACTACTGTGCATACACCACCACTCTTAGGCAAAATAAAATCAATGCATATCTGGTCTGTTCCGAATATATTTGCATACTCTCCAACTGAGTGGTGATGTCATGTAAGGCTGCTACTGTGGTATTAGATAAAATTTGCAGCTTGCATCCAAAATATTCTCTAGCTTTCTCACCCCTGGCCATAGAGGTACCACCCAAAGTGAAAATGGAAGAAAGGATGTATCCAAAAGTGATCCCATTACTATAATTATTGACCTCTATATCGGTCACTCCCTCACAGAATTCTTTCGTTAGAGTCCTTTTAACCCATTGTACATTAGGCTTAGCATATTTACAAGGTACACCTAAGTGCAACACCATTTCGAGGGCTACATCGTCTGTACCATTGTGGACATTGGAATATGTCCCGTTGGACAAGAAGTAAAACCCTGGGTGTGCATAAATCGGTCCTTCATAATCCACTGCTGCATACCTGGAGTTCATTCCAAAAGTACTTGGATCTTTGTCATTCACCAAAGGGATCGTGTTTTTGTACAGCACTATTCCTGAACAATTTATATACAGTGAATTGTTAGTGCTATTCACAATGGGGTAACAAGCAGGATAATAACCAGGCTCCCGGGTGACTATCAATTCCTTGTAATGCCAACCCACCAACGTGACATTCTGTTTTTCCATATAGACGTTGTCGCAATATGTATTGTTATCACAACCTCAATAACCCATTCCCAGTGGTTTTATATGTGATAGGCATGGTCCCGGATAACCAAAACCAAAGACTCCTTTCACCTCAGTGAATTGGGGTGGCCGAGTATAAGTATAATTCACAAGTGTCAATGGATATGCAGTCCACAGACTAGTGATGGATTGGGTGGGGTAACAAGCTGTCCCTTCTCCGAAGAACCTCTTATGTGTCTCCAAGAATACATTACTCAGGGCTGTTCTTTTGTTTCTCTTCGGGGAGATAACCTTACCCTTTTTTGTTTACATTTGTTTTATTGATTTCAGGTTTGTTTCGCATATCAGGTTTTTTAACAAAATTTACAACATAATTTACCTCAATGGTTAGCACCAGAGGCACAATTAGCATGTCAACATTAGCTGCAGTGTCCTAGTGTTTCATATTTAGACAGTTTTATACATAACATTGATGCAACAAGGAAAAAGCAATACATTTACCCTCTCTCACAGACTTGAGTCATTTAATTAGTGCACCACATTAGCCTACATATGCCACTAGCATTTATTGCCACCCATCTCCCACTTTCGCAACACTTTATTATGGTTTAGCCTGGACCTATGTCCTCGTCAATACCCGTGCCATTTAAAGTGCCTATTTCGTGTTTTGTTTGTTATTCTTTTATTGCCTGGCTAACTGTCAGGGGATGTGCCATGCCTGTCACTTTATGTGTACCTCTGGTTGATTATCATGTGCGTAGACCTACGACCTGCGCTCTGCCTAGTCTAATAGGTCCTACATTTCTTCTCACTCAGATGCGCTATCCAGCATTTCGGAGTATCTCTGCCAGGATGCGCAAAAATCTGTCAGGATCGGGTCCCACTCTGCCGCCAGCGGCTGCTTCCGTATTCCGATCGCGTCTTCGAGACGGCGTGCTATACTTTCTGCCTGTGCCCAGCAGAGCAGTGATTGAAACCAGGCCTTCGCCGCTGGGGGCTCAGAGAATTTCCAACGCCGCGTGAGCAGCCGCTTGGCTACTATGAGCCCCAAGTCTATATAGCGAGACGTCACTTTGTATTTTCTGGGTCCCTGGTATAGCCCTAATATGCATACCTCCCATGACCAGTCTAGAGTGCGTTCTGTACATTGGGTTAGGTATCTGGTGACCATTTGCCAGTATGACTGGATAATTGTGCAGGACCACAGCAAGTGTAATAGGTCGCCACCTATCACCTCACATCTTGGGCATTTGGCGTCATTACGGTCGAAGTACTGATTTATTTTGGCTGATGTCAAATAGGCTCTATGGGTTATATAATATTGAATGAGTCGGAATCTGGCATTGCGGGGGATTCGTGAAAAAGCTTTTAAGGATGTCCTCCCACTCCTTCTCTGTGCTGGGCCGCTGCAGGTCCGCATCCCAGTGGGCGCGAAGGGAGAGTAACTGCTGCATCGTATGTATCCTCAGAGATTCCGCGAACCACCTAGTGAGATGGCGGCCTGCGCCTAACTCATGTAAATACTGTACGGTTAGATGGGTGGCAGGTTCCTGCGCTATATTTCCCCATGGCGCGCTCAATGCGTACGTCACCGCAGCATGAAGCAAGAACTGGCCCCTTGGCAAGCCTGAATCTTCAGTGAGAACATCAAACGGCATGAGTTGCCCATCATTGTATAGGTCCCCTAGTGTCTGCATGCCCACTGCCTCCCAATGGGAAAGCTCTGCGCTAGTGACCACCCAGTGCCTCCTGGGTGTGCCAAGTATAGGGATAGACAGTGCATATGGGGCTACCTGCCGTGTGATGCGCAGGCTGCGACGGAAACAGTTGTTGGCCACCTTTACCAATAACTTTGTAGGCGGCGGTTTGCTCCTTCTGCTAGGGTGGAATAGCATCACTATCTGGGGGTGTGTGAGCCCCGGTATCTGGGTTGCTGAGTCTTCTAGATGGTGCGTGCTCAGCCTTCTCGCCACCCATTGGAGTTGCGCTGCAAGATAATATTGCTCCATGTTGGTTAACGAGAGGCCTCCACAATCGGTCGGGGGATACATTTTGGACAGGGCCACTCTACTGCACGCCAGTGGCTCAATGGCTAGCGCGAACAATAGCGGGGAGAGCGGGCAGCCCTGTCGCATGCCTCGCTCGATCTGGAGCTGTTCTGATAGGTACGGGCCAGTCTTGATCCTGGCCATTGGTTGCGTGTACAGCAGTTTAACCAGACCTAAGAATTCATCTCCCAGATCGTACTTACATAGCGCGGCGAATAAGAATCCCCATTCCAGGGTGTCAAACGCCTTTTCTAAATCCAGCACCAGACACCCCGAGTGTGGCCAGTCAGCCCTGGAATAATGCGCCACCCTGAAGAAGCGACGTAAATTCAATGACGTGCTGCGAGCAGGTACAAACCCATTTTGGTCTGCATGTATTAGTTCCGATGCCAGTGGGGCCAATCTGCATGCCAGTATTTTGGCTACCACTTTATAGTCTGTTTAGGAGTGCCAGCGGACGATACGATCCTATCAGCTCTGCATTCCTGTTTGGTTTAGGTAGCGACACCAATAAGGACTCACGAAGTGTGTCTGGCAGCATCCCTGTCTCCTGTGCGCTGCGGCACCAGGGCCTGCTGGTAGGCTTTGTAGTATTCAGCCGGTAGTCCATCGGGCCCCGGTGCTTTGCCTGTGGCTAGTGATCGTATTGCATCCTGTATCTCTTGTAGTGCAATAGGTTTGCTTAACTCGTCTCTCTGTTCTGCTGTGACTTGCTGCAAGGCCAGGGGGGAGAGAAAGGGAGTAAGTCTTGCTGTCTCAGCGCAAAGGGGAGATAACCTTACCCTTACTAAGTAAAGGTACACTTTGATCATTTTCCAAAACCCATGATACCCCACACAATATTATTATCAACAAAACCAAAAGAACAACACTTATCATTTTGTTTTTCCGTGTCCACATCGTATTATGCTATGCAACAAGAACCATTGGTTGCTCCTCTTCAGCAACCTTCCTACCAAAGGGATGCATAATGAATGGCAAAAAGGGCAAGATGCAAAGGAAATATACAAGCTCTCAGTGTCCGTTAGAGCCTCACTTGTACAGGCTCCTATGGGCCATCAATAAGTTGGCGCTCTTGTGCACCGGCAGTGGAGACTGCTCTGTCCTAAGCTCTTTTAATCTATCCCACGTCGATAAAGATGGTATACCTTGGAGGTATACTTCTGGTCTCCCTAGCTAATGTTAAAAAAACAAAGGCAAAGTGAGTAAAAAATTCTTCATTAATTTCAGTTAATTCCGTTGGTACTATGACTCAGCACTACCTATCTTGCGCAGTCCATCCCTAATCTTTCTTCTCCTTCGACTCAGTATCCCTCAGCCGTAATTTGCACCTGGTAGCCCCATGCACCGTGTGATCAATAAACAAAGGCTCCTGGATAGCTCTTATTTCTTATTTCTGGGGGAACAGCCTCATTCAAAACATCATCATTCTCCTTATCTGTCTGGGTCCAGATCCACAGGGAGTCGCTAGAAAAGGGAACAAACCTGGGCACCTGCTCGCACTCTGTGTTGCCGATGCCCTCCTTTACCGACTGATCGTATGTCAATGGCAAAGGAATCCTCCTGCAGTGCGTAGCATGAACCCAGTTCGTTCGGCCAGCAACCTTTACAGCCATCCGTGTCACCAACAGAACCTGCTCAGGACCTTTCCAGCGTGGCTCCAAACTTTTCTTCCGCTGGAAATTCCTGATGAGCACAAAACCCCGGGCTGGATGTCGTGGCTGGCCCCTCTGGTACAGAAGGTAGGGATTCCCGTACCTGTTGATGAATAGAACGCAAACTTTCTGGTAACTGGCCAAGATAATCAAGCAACACGGGATATTCAATTTCTGAATATTTACGAGGACGTGGGACGCCCCAGACATTCGCCGGGTGCCCGAACACAACCTCATAAGGAGACAATCCTGTTCTAGAATGAGCTGTCGTTCTTGTTGACAAAAGAGCTAATGGTAAAGCATCTGGCCATTTCAACCCTGTTTTCTCTTGAATTTTTGCCAATTTCAGTTTGAGATTACCATTGTACTTCTCAACAAGGCCAGCTGACTGGGGGTGATTGGTAGCGTGAAATTTCTGCTGAATGTGCAATCCCTTCACAAATCAATTTAATCACTTTCCCATTAAAATGACTTCCGCTGTCACTCCAGATAACTCGGGGCAAGCCAAAACGAGGAGAGTACTCTCTAAGGAGTACCTTTGCAGTCGTAATGGCCGTATCTTTAGTGGGGTAGGCCTCAACCCATTTACTAATTGCACATACAACCACCAAAACATACTTAACATTTTTGCATCTATCTAATTCGATGTAGTCCATTTGAAGGACTTTAAAAGGAAAAGTGGGTGGTGCAAAATTGCCAGGTGGTGTAGGGGTACCCTTCCCTGGATTATGCATCATTCACCAAATGCGCAGCTGTCTTAGAGATGCTATCATTATGTCACACAGGGGCTAACAATTTGCAAATGCCTTTTGCACTAATATGAGCTGGACCATGTGCCATAGCAACCACAGGCAGAACATAGGCATCCGGCAAAATCCATTTCTGTTGCCCCGATTTGTCAATCCAACACCCCTCCTCATTCAACTGTGCTGTACTCTCCTGCCATTTCACCAATTCCTCTATCGTGGCTTCACTCTGTATCTCTTTTACACTCTCAAGGGTATTTTCAAACATGACAACTTCGGGAACCCACCTAGCTGGACCTGCAACAAACATACGTTTCGTTATACTTCGGGACGTTTCCTTAGCTACCTGATCTGCAAAAGCATTTCCTCTACCCACATCATCTGTTACCTTTCTATGGGCACTGCACTGAATCATTGCCAATTTCTTGGGGAGCGCTAAAGCAGACAAAAGCCGCAATATCAGGTGGCCATGCTGGATCTTAGTACCATGGGAGGTAAAAAACCTTCTCTCTGCCCAAAGCCGGCTGAAATTATGTGCAACCCAAATGCGTACTGGCTGTCAGTATAAATATTGACAACCAACCCTTCACTCTATTCGCAAGCTCGAATAAGGGCAGCAAGCTCAGCAGCTTGAGCCGACTGATAGGGAACTCGTGATGTCTCTACTACCGTCCGCAATGTAGTAATAGCATAAGCTGCTGTGGTGGTGCCATCTGTTAATTTAAAACAAGAGCCATCGACATATTGTTCCCCTTGAGGGTCAGATAAGGGAACCTCAGTCAGGTCTACCCGTCCTTTCGTCTCTTCTTCTGTCCGAAAAAAATACAGTCATGTTTGTCGACTACATCATTCTCAGAAGGGAGGGGTAGTAACGTGGCTGGATTCAGAGTGGCACATCTTTTGATTGTAATATGCTTAGCAAACAATGTCAATTCATAGCAAGACGGGCACCGGTGAGGTGCTGTGTCTTCGTCTTATTCAAAAGTGTATCCACAGCATGGGGTACCAAAACTGTGAGGTCAGTATCAAGTACGAGTCCAGCCGATTGCCTGATTGAAGTGGCCACAGCCGCGACCGCTCTCAGACAAGTCGGGAGGGCCCTAGCAACAGGGTTAAGCACAGCAGAAAAATAAGCACAAGGCCTCTCTTTATCCCCAAATTTTTGTGTTAGGACAGAAAGTGCGCAGCCAGCCATCTCGTGGACATAGAGCACAAACGGTTTGTTAGAATTTGGTGTGCCAAGTACCGGAGCCGAACAAAGCGCAGTTTTTAATTGCTCAAAAGACTGCTGGCATTCGGGCGTCCAAGGCAAAGGCTCATGCACTGCTTTCGTTGTTAATACAAGCAAAGGTTTGATTAGTAGCGAGTAATTTGGTATCCACTGTCGACAGTAGGAAGAATACCTATAAAAGCACGGACGTCTTTCTGGGTTTGTGGAATGGGCATTTTAACAATAGCGCTGATACGCTCAGGGGTCAATCTCCTACCCTCCTTGGACAGTAGGTGACCTAAGTAGGTAACCTCCTGTCGACAATACTGAAATTTGGAAAGAGAGCCCTTATGACCATGATGTGCAAAATGCAATAACAATTTCACCGTACTGTCCTTACAGCCTTGTTCCGTATCAGAAGCAATCAACAGGTCATCGACATATTGCACCAATACATTACCTGGAGGAAGCGTAAGTGAATCCAATTGACTTTTCAATGCTTGACTATAAATACTAGGAGTCTCCGTATAGCCCTGAGGAGCGCGACAGAATCTAAAACTTCTGCCAGCCAGAGTAAACCCAAACAAATACCTACTGTCTGGATGGATAGGAATGCTAAAAATTGCATTTTTCAGATCTATAACAGAAAAGAATTGAGCACTCAATGGAATCATCGTTAAGAGCATAGTGATATCAGGAACCACTGAGAAATGCGGAACTACAATTTTATTAACCTCTCGCAAATCAATCACAAAACGATAAACATCATCAAGAGCATCAGGGGAACCCGAAGGCGTCCTCTTAAGAACCAGAAGAATAGGACTACTACAAATGTTGGCAGACGTTTCCTCAACTACTCCCTTGCATATCAAATCTTGAATAATCTGAAGAAGAGCCCGTTTGCCTGCCTGCAGTATCTTATACTGAGGAATGCGGGGTAGAACAGTGTAGGAAAGTGGGTTTCTGTTGCAGTAACTCCCCCACTTTTTGCCAGACTACTGATGCACTTTTACTTGGTGTGCCCTGGGGCCCTGCCAATCAGGTTCCCAGGGCCTGTGTTCTTTCCCCAAAACTAAACCCAATTGGCATCTCTGGCCACAGGTCAGCCCCTGGTAAATGGTACCACAGGTACCCAGGGCACTGTGACCAGAGAAGGCCTCTAAGGGCTGCAGCACTTATTGTGCCACCCTTAGAGGTCCTGTACCACCACACTCACACACTGCCTTTGCAGGCTGCGTGTTTTGGTGCAGAACAAAGTGAAGAGTCGACATGGCACACATCCCTGTGTGCCATGCCTACAACCCACTGCCCTGGCATAGATCAGTCACCCTTCTAGTTGGGTGCACTATACCAGTGGTGAGGGTACAGGTGCATGAGCCCTATACCCCTACAGTGTCTAAGTCCATTCTTAGACACTGCAAGTGCAGTGCTGCCATTAAGAGTATATGGTGCTGGGAGTTTGTTATTACGAACTCCACAGCACCATAATGGCTACACTGAAAACTGAGAAGTTGGGTATCAAACTTCTCAGCACATTAAACCCACACTGATTCCAGTGTGGGATTTAATGAAAAATGCACACAGAGGGCATCTCAGAGATGCCCCCTGAAAGCTAACCCACCTCTAGTGTCCCGACTGAGTGGCTGCTTAGGCTGCCATCAACAGACATGCTTCTGGACCCCTGGGTCGAGAGCCTGCTGCTCTTGGGGGCCTGAAACAATACACATCCTGGGGCGAGGTGCCAAGTCTCCTCCCCCAGGATGGGCAAGGTTCACGAAGGGGAAGCTTCAAAGGCATGCCGCCTTTGTGAGCTTCCCCAGACCACTTGCTGCTTTCAGCAATTGGTCCCCACTGGTTCTGCCCCCCACTGTGGGTGGGTGAACCGGCGGGAAAAACAAGTGAGGGAGAGAGGTGTGCCCACCTCTGCCAACTCCACCCCTCAGGTGGGGAAGGCGAGGTGAAGCACAACTCTGAGTCCCCGCCATCTTGAGGATGGGGGACCCAACCAACCAGGGACAGGCTCCTGCCCCCCTCCCACTGGAGGGTGGCACCATAGGGGGTGTACCCACCCCAGGGAAGGGACCCATTGGTCCCTGCCCTCTACCTACCTGTAATGCCCCTAAATCTAGTATTTAGGGGGCACCTTGAACCTTGCTTCCTCAGATCCAGCCAAGAAACAAGAAGAAAAGAAGAAGGACCGAACAGCCGTGCAGCCAGCTAACAAGAGGAAGACGCCCACTGACTTGGCCACAGCCCTACCGGCCTGTCTCCCCTCAAACCTGCTCCTGCGAAATCCCGGTGTGTCCTGCAGCCAGCAACCTCAAAAACCCCGGAGGACCTGCCTGCCTTCACTTCCAAAGACTGCTTCTCCCGTGAACACCGGATTTGTTCAAACTGCAACCTCTGGCAGAAGCGGGAGACTGCGAACCTGCCCCACTTTGCACCCGCCGTCCACGGCCCGAGCTCGAGTGGGCAAACACCACGAGGAGGTCACCCCGGCGATCTTGACCTGAGATCCGGCGACCCCTGACCTGCCTCAAGCCTCCAGCTGATGCCTGCAGTCAAAATCCAGAAGGCCTCCCTAACCGCGACCCGGAGCTGGTAAGCCGTTCCGACCCCAAAAGGCACCCCAGCACCCAACGCCCCACGGCCCTGTGTGCCCAAACCAACGGTGCCTAACCAACCCCTAACTTACCTCTCGAAGTGGTGGTTGCACCCAGAAGTCCTTCGTCTCCCTGCCTGCAGTGCTTTTGCTAACCGGAGGTTCTCCATTGGAAACAGGCCTCCCGACGACGAAACAGCCCCCTGCACCCGGCCGCCCTAGTGTCGCTGAGGGTGCATCTTTTGTGCTAAGCTGTTTCCCCATTTGCCCTGAGCTAAAGTCTAGGAGCTTTGCTCCCACAACCCAGTGGCCTGCTTGCCAGCAGCCACCAACCGGAGATCCCCTATCCTCCATAGGATAATATTGGGCCTCAACGCTCTGCACCCGGCCGCCCTAGTGCAGCTGAGGGTGTAACAAGAGTGCATCACTGACCCTGGGGGACCCCTGAGTCTAACCCCAGAACCTTAACTCCCACAGTCGATAACTTACCTTTGAACCGATAACCTGTTTTTCCTCCATAGGATAACATTGACAATTTTTCTTCCAAAAAGTTTACTAAGTGTGGAGTTTTGAAATCTAAAAATATTCTTTAAAAATCGCACGAATAACCAAAACATATTTACTTACCTGTTTGCAGGAAATGTCCCAGTGCTGAATCTAGGTATCCAGCACTGAGTTAGAAAAGTAACGTGAAAAGTAACTAACCTGTAATTTACTGAAAAAGACTATTCATTTCAATGTACTGTATTTGCTAAGTATTGCAACCTACTGCATCCCCTGTAAATCAAACAAAGTACAATTCCTATTGCATTTTCAAACTGTTCTACAATCAGCAACTTATTACTGTAAAGTATTTAATGCTTACCTGTGCCAGGCTTGCTTGGTTCTAAAAATAAAACAACAGTATATTGTTTTATACAAAAACAATTGGTCTAGAGTTCAGTCTTTGAGCGTGTGAATTCATTTGCTGACTGAGTGGGTACATCAAATGCTTAACACTGTCCTCTGATACTGCCTTACTGCTCGACCACTCTACCACAAATAGAGAGTAAGGTTCTATCTAACTTTAACCTCTGCCTACCTCTGGGGACACCTGGACTCTATACACACTATACCTCATTTTGGTGTAGTATATATAGAGCCAGTTTCCTACAAACAGCATTATCTTTAACTTGTATAGAAACTGGTGGTATTTTAAACAAACCCACATCCGTATCACCTGTGGCCCATAGAGTGGGTGGTACCTGAGCAAATTCAGCTGGGAGGGGCGCGTCCTGAGACAAACACTGCCTAGTACTCACATCCGGAACCATAGTAATATAAACACCTGCAGGGGAGCAATAGATAGTAGCATGCAATTTCTTAAACAGATCCAAACCCATCAAATGTTCCCCACAATTAGATGTTAACAAGATCAGAGATTCCACAGTGAAAGGACGAACAGTCAACGCAAGGGGTCGAGAAATGGGGCTTACAACCGGTACACCTGAAAAACCTACCGAAACATTATTGTGGCCAGACAGAGCCGCCCCGGGTACCATTTGTCGAGAAATAGAACTCTTTGTCGCACCTGAATCCACCAAAAATTCCTTAGTCGAGCCTTGCAAATCCGCTGTGACAGAAGGAACACGCGGATTTACAGGTATCGGAACTGGTCCCGCGCTCTGCCCCTGGCTGTCCTAACTGTAAGACGTACCCGTAACCTCATCCATGTCATAATCATGATGATAATACTGTCCATCTCGTGGGTCATCGAAATAATTATTGTCAGAACGGCCCGCAGAAGTCGCAGCATTCTGATTTCTATCGGTCCCACTGCCCCTACCACCAGAACCTCGTCCGCTAGGGGACGCAACCTTCTCTAACAGCACCGGACCCTGGCTGCACCAATGACCTGCCGCCTTACAATACGCACACTGATTCGGGCATAAAGGTGTCGCCTAGTATGCGGAAGTTGTCTAGAAGGACCACCTCGTCCCCTACTATTTCCCCTAAATGCTTGCTGCAGCAACACCTTCGTCTTTAAATCCTGGTGCTTTTTATCAGTTTTATCTTTCTCCTCCTGATTGCGGTGTTCATAATATTGGGCCATATTCAAAATAACAGAGGGAGAAGAAGTAGACCAAGTACTCTCGGACACCTGCAAACTAATGATTATTTCAGAAAGGAGGTTAGTAACAAACTGATCAACAAACAAACAAACTCCTCCCTCAGTGGACATATGCTGTCCACTATAATCCAAAACGTGTCTTCAAACCGAGTAAAGAAATCAGACCACACTCTCATCCTTCTGCTGTCGACAAGCCGTTAATCTGTCCCAACTTACCTTCTTAGGTGGAATAAGAGTGTACATATATGTAATAATACGACCAGGCAAAGCAAGTATCTCCGCACGGGGTTTATCTCCCGGCTTCCTTTCCTGATCCCATCCTTTAATCACATCCCATGTACCGCCCAATTCTGCAACATGATATTGAGTATGCACCTGTCTCCAAATATCGACCGGAACAAGAAGACCAAAAAACATTTCGATTTCAGCAAGAGTCATTACAGTAGAAGAAGCAGCCTCTGTTAATTCCTTATAATAAGCTGTGGGATTTTTCCTAGGGTCGGGCAACGTAGCCTTAAGGGCTAAAACCTCACTTCTTTTCCAAAAAGTGTGTAAACCCATTGCTCCTGAAAACGGGCAGCTACAGCTGGTCTAGTGACGTTACCCAGCTGGACTGTTAACTCAGGTATCTCTGGATGATATATTGGAGGGTCCTCACGCATAGGGAACTGAGTAATTTTAGTGGGACTCTTTTCATACAACCAAACTCTGTAAGAAACTATAGTGGCAATATTTGCGAGCACCTGTCCTGGGGTTAAATCAGCTACATAAACACGGTCATTGATATCAAATAACACTTGTGGAGCCTCAATTATAATGTTATGTTAAAGAATCTTGTAAAGCGCACGTACACCAAACGGTTTCATGGCGCTGGGGTCCGAAGGGGGCTACTGCTGCTTGAGTGCTCAATCGTATGCCTGACGAAATAGCCAGGTCTTCAAGAGTTTCCTGAACTGGGCGTAAGAGGTAGGTGATCTGATGTCCAGAGGGAGAGAATTCCAGAATCAGGAAGCCAGGACCGAAAATTTAAGGCCCCCAAATTTCTTGCGTTTGAAGAATGGAATGACAAGAAGATTCTGGTGGGAGGATCTAAGCTCCCGAGAGGGGGCGTAGCGCTGCACCCGAGGGGAAACAAACTCTGGACTGTTGCCAAGAAGAGCTTTAAAGATGATGCAGCCCAGCTTAAAAGTGCTGTGTTCGGCTACCGGTAGCCAGTGTAATTCTTTCATTAACTGGGTTACGTGATGCCATTTGGGCTGGTGGTAGATTAGTCTGGCCGCCTGGTTTTGCACCAGTTGCAAACGTTTTAATTGATATGCCGGGATTCCCACATAGAGTGAGTTGGCATAATCAATATGAGAGATGACAAGGGCCAATACCACTTGGGTCAGAGCTTCAGTCGTAAGGATTCTGCTGATCTTCCTAATCCTACGAAGCTGGAAGAAGCAAGAGGAGACCACTGTCCCAATCTGGGCTTTCATAGAGAGATCACTATCAATAGTGATACCCAGACTTTTGGTTGAGCTCGAGGGAAGGGGGGGTTTCCCAATTCGGGTGGCCAGAAGTTGGAGTTCCAGGGGATAGATGGCCCGCCGATTAGAATCAGCTCCGTTTTATCCGGGTTCAATTTCAAATGGTTGCTGTTCATCCAGTTGCTTATAAATCGCAGGGTGGACTGGAAATTGAGGACAGAGGAAGACGACTCATCGATATCAAATATTAATTGAAGATCGTCAGCATAATTGAAGGTGCAGACCTTCCTTTCTCTGAGGGAGCTAATGAGGGGCTGTATGTACAGATTGAAGAGGAGCGGTGAGAGGGAAGAGCCCTGCGGCACCCCACAGGTCAGCTTAACCTTGGGGGAGGAAAGGTGGGCAAGACGTACAGCTTGGGAGCGGTCATCCAGAAAGGAAGATAGCCACTTAAGGGCCAGGCCCTGGATTCCGGCGGTACTGACACGGTCGATCAGAAGATCATGGTCGACCGTGTCGAATGCTGCAGATAGATCAAGGAGTACCAGGGCCTGAGTCCTGCCCTTGTTGGCCCCCTTTTTAAGTTCGTCTAGGACCGTAAGGATGACGGCCTCAGTGGAATGGGCCGGACAAAAGCCCGCCTGGTGGGGATCAAGGTAGTGAGAGTGTTCAATAAAGGTGCTGAGACAGCTAGCTACATGGGTTTCCAGAACCTTGGCTAAAAAGGGGAAGGGGAGATGGGGCGATAGTTCATCAGAGCTAAAGGGTCTGCCCCAGTTTTCTTTAAAATGGGGATGATTTCTGCTTCTTTAGATACATTGGGGACAATGCCCTGCTTAAGGGTTATTCAGAAGCGCCAGAGGAGGATCCGGACTAGTGAGGAAGGCTTCCCTTAATATGTGTGGAGGGCAACAGTCAGTAGGGGAGCCGGATCTCACCTTCCTTAGAAGGCTAGAGAAAGCTACCCCAGTGATGGGAGGGATCTGTTCCAGCAAGTGGGGGTTCCTAAATGTTGATAGTTGAACAATGGAGGTGGAATTGACAGGTATGCTGGACTTTATGGTTACATTTTCTCGATAAAGTAGGCATTAAGGGAATTGCATAATGCTTGGGTAGGGGCGGGTTTAGGTGCAACTCTGTCAGACTTGGATAGTTCAGCCACAATGGCAAAGATTTCTTTGGATTTGTTAGAAGAACTCAGTATCTTGTTGGAAAAGTAGGTAGCCTTGGTTTGTAAAATGGAGTTTTTATATTGTTTAAGATGGTTTGAAAATACATCTTTTTTGTCTGGGGAGTAATTACGTCTCCAGTTACGTTCAGCTTGATGTAGGGCAAGTTTCTTAAGTTTCAGGTCATCGGAGAACCAACGTTGGGCATCGTGGGGTCTGACTATATTGACTTTCTTGATGGGTGCAAAGTTATCACTAGCGGATTCCAGCCAAGATTTAATGCTTTCTTCGTGTTTGTTAACCAACTTCTGTTCAGATGGGACTGTCCTGGACAGCAAAGTGCAGAAGTCTTCAATGTTAGAGTGTCTCCAGTTTCTTGCCATGCGGCTCACCTTTGAGTTTGGTTTGGCTAAGTACATGTTGGTAAGGGAGAATTTTATGAAGTAGTGGTCCGACAAAGTACGAGGGGAGATCATTAGATTGGAGACCATCAAGATGGATGTCCAAACTTGGTCAAGAATGTGACCTTTAGCGTGAGTGGGGAAAGTCACGTGCTGGGTACAGTTCAGCCAGGTAGGCAGGTCCGTCAGTTCAGCAGAGCTTGTGCCACCCATAGGGTTGTTAGCCCAATAATTAAAGTCCCCAATAATTAGAGATTTGGCGTAGTTGATGGCTAGTTGGGAGATTGTTTCACCCAGTAATTGGGGAAATAGTGGCATGTGATTAGGTGGTCGATAAATTAGTACACACATAAGGGGGGAATGTGGGGACTCGAGTTTCAAGATAAGGCAGTCAACAGAGGGAATGTCCTTAGCTGCCAGGGAAATAAACTGTACCTTTTGATTAACTATGGCTGCGACCCCTCCCCCTACTTTCCCAGGGGTCCTGTTAGCTTGGAGGATATAATAATTGCTAGGGAGTGCTGATAGGATGTCTGGGGTGGAGTTACTGGTAAGCCAGGTTTCAGTGAGAAGGTGTATGTCTGGTTTATCACAGTCCAGGAGTTGAAAGATTTCTAATTGGTGTTTAAGCAAGGATCGGGTGTTCAGATATGTAATTGTAAGGGCAGTCCACCCTCTACAGTGAGGAATTGCAGAGTCAAGATTAGTGTAGTTATTTTGTCTGATAGGATTATCCAGGTGCGGGGTGCCCAAGAGTGAGTTCAGGGAAAAACTCTCTGTGTTTTGAGATGCCAAGGTCCTCAAGCTTGGAGCAGGTAGCAACATCAAGCATCAGGTCGCAGGAGTGCAAGGTTTTAAGCTGCAAAAGGGAGTAGCATCAAATTTGGCCATAATATCTGGCCCCAGACCCCGTTCGGATGCGGACAGGCGTAAACGGGCTTGCCTTTGGCGCTCCTTTGGTGCGCTGTCGGCGCTCCCGCGCCACGCCCGGCATTTAATGGGCCGGTGCGGAGCTAGCTCCTCCCCCCTCCCGCAGTGATTGGTTCCCCCAAGCAAGAGAATATCCGGGGCAAGAGCCAGCCACCGGAAGGAAAGCTGAAACGGAAGGCTTCAGGCAAGTGCAAAATAGGCGAGTGCCGGAATTAAAATCAAAATAATCAATACAATTTTAAAAATACATGTCAGATTCAATTAGCAGCAGAAGTTCTTAAAAACAAGCAGCAAGTAATTAAAAGATAAATCGCCCCACAAGGGGAAGCGGCAGTCAAACCTTAGACGAGCGCTCCCGCGCCACGGCCGGCATTTAATGTGTATGTGCCAAAGGTTAATCAGTGTAGAAGACATATGCTGACGAATGTGCTGCTATAGAAAAGGCTCAAACTCAAGCACAGCTTGCCAAATGTCCTCGGTACCATAAACTGGATTACTAGCCCACTTCATAGCCTGTCTTGCTAACACATCCTTCTCATCTTCTCCTACTCCGTAGCGCACCAATGGGCCCATTCGTTCCCTGAATTTTGCCCAATCCCTGTCCTCAAATCCTCGTACTGGAGACTCAGCATTCGAAAGTATCGGTGGATAAATAACCATAGGAGGAGAATCAACAGAGGTAGCAGGTACAATCGTGGTTAACGTTTGCATTGGAGGAGAAAGAACGGAGGACACAGGAGTTGAAACAGTAGATGTACTAGAGGTCACAGTCATCAAAGATGGCGAGGACAAAGAAGGAGCGGGGGCGCCGTAGCCAAAGATGTCAAAATAACAGCCGTAGATACGGGAACAACTGAAGCAGATGAAACAGGCTGCTGTGACTGTAAAAGATCAGTGGGATATATCCTCTGCAAGGCATAAGGAGGCGGAGGTCGAGTATCTAACAGCTCCTCTACAAAAGTATCATTTTCCTCTTTGGCCAGATAAGACTTGTCAACATGCAACCGAAATCTCCTATCTTCACATTCAATTCCTGACTCCTGTTTTTCTCTATCATATGCTACAGCTTTCTGCGTCAATGTTTGCATTTTCCCTTTCCGGGCGTCCCTCTCCATCTTTAACCGCCTCTGTCTGGCCTCCTTCTGCCAAGTCCGAAGGGAGTCAAACATCGACTGTCTACTTTGTCTCTTAAAGGCAGAAGGAATAACCTTTGAAATACGATCAGACGTTTCATCCATCACAGCAACTAAGCAGTGGGAGTTGGGGAAACTTCTAGATCCCTTTATAAAACAGGGTGCAACTGCCTAGCTAAAATTCCCAGCTACACTAAAAGTAATGTACAACAATAAAATGCAAACGTTTAGGCGAGTAGAAGAAGCAGAGGACTACCTACAGTCTATCTCGGGGGGGTAGAACAAGTTAAGTGACACTTATCATATTGTACGACATATAGTATCATTTTTTAAATTTTTTTTTGTACCCCGCTGGTTTGCAGTGAGAATTCTGTTTATATAATAACGAAAAAGTAGCTTTTGAATCAAACCCAAATCGCTCTTTAAGCTAGTTTAAAAGAGCTCCTGGGGAGGTCCTCGTAGGCCAGGGTAGGGCCAAAATGAGAAATAGAGGGGGTTCTCCGGGGGAGGGACTAGGTGGGGAAAAAGGAGGGAGAGGGAGGGGAGCACAGGGTGGGGAGCAGTGGGAGAAAATGTCAAAAAAATATGTCCGATTCGCCTGTGTTGGTTCCCAATATCTCTTGTTTTTATATTAACGACATGGCACATCTATTAGTTGATCAAAATGCAGATCTGAGGGTTCTGTCATGGAACTTAAACGGTCTAAGGTCAAAGTAAAGGATGGAAAAGATTTTTCAATATTTGAAGGATGCCCCAGAACAAATCCTCATACTTCGAGACTCATTTAACTGATACCGAGATGAAGAACCTGTTTAAAACCAGAAATTGGATCCAGGATGTAGTTTGCACCACGCAACAATTAACAACAAAGGGGATGGCCATATTAATCAAAAGAAACCCTACAATTACAGTAGAAGAAAGTAAGGTAGACAAGATGGGGAGATGGGCCATAGCCAAAATAAAATGTCACTCTCAGAAATTTACTGTAGCAGGATACTATGGTCCTAATATAGACGATCCAGCCCCTTTCAGAGGCCTGCTCTCTGAACTACTAAATTTTCCAGACCCTCTAATTCTGGCAGGAGACTTTAACGTGGTTCTGGACCCAGCTATAGATCGCTCATTAAAGAGCAGAGCAATACAGAATTGCAAGATGAGATCTACGATCAAGAACGCTATGAAACAGCTAGGTTGGCTTGATGTATGGAGAGATAAAATGGGAAATAGAAGAGGGTATACTTTCCATAACAAAAAATATGGACATAAGTCCAGATTAGATCTCTTTTTAATCAGCTTTGATCTGAAAAACTGGGTGAAGGACGTAAAACACATGGGGGGAACATCTATCGGACCACTCGGCAGTAACTCTAGCTTTAAAATTCCCAGCCAGACCTCTGTCTAGGAGATGGACACTAGATCGTGCCATTCTGCTAGAGGAGGAAGTGATAGAGAGACTAACTAGAGAGACAAGGGACTTCTTTTTAAACAACATTGATAGTGCCCCAATAGAAATAGTGTGGGACTCATATAAAGCCTTTGTGAGAGGGTGTATAACATTGTTGCAGATTGCCAGACAAACAAAATACAGATCAGAGGTGGGGGAGATCGAGTGCAGGATTCAGAAGTTAGAACAAAGGCATAATACCCAAAGAAACAACCTGTTGACTGAAGATATCTCGGCAGAGATGCAATCTCTCAAACTAGAACTGGCGGCGGTAATTGATGCAAGGTTAAAAAGGAAATGGCAGGCGAGCAAGCTTGCTCACTTCAAGTATGGGGAAGGCTGTGGAAAGCTCTTAGCCCAGAAGGCCAAACAAGACCTAGCAAGGGGTAATATAAGAGAGATAAGATGCGAGGCCTCAGGGAACATACTTAAGAATCCCGCAGAGATAGAAGAGGCTTTCCAAAAGCATTTCGAAAAAGTATACCGAGAAGATCAAAATGTTCGAAATGAAGAAATCACAAGCTGGCTTGACCAAGATGCCCCAAACAAAATCAATGAGGATGAATCTAAAAATCTGAGCAGCCCAATAATAATGAGTGAGATAAAAAAAAGCCATAGCGGCAGGAAAATCAGGCAAAGCTGCGGGACCGGACGGGTTACCTGCGGAACTGTATAAGTGCCTGATGGAACCCTCACCCCAGTAATGGGAAGGCTTTTTTCTCACATTTTCAAAGAGGGAGGGAGTATGCCGCAATCATGGAATGAGGCCGTAGTGGCTCTAATTCTCAAACCATCAAAATCACCCAGCTCCTGTGACTCGTATAGACCTATCTCTCTGCTTAATCTTGACTATAAAATCTTTGCCAAGATTTTGGCAGAGAGGCTAAAAGGAGTCATAGATAGGCTTTTACATAAAGATTAGAAAGGCTTTGTCCAAGGGAGAGGAATCCAAGACCTCACTTACAATCTGATTGGGGCAATTGATTTAGCAACGCTCCATAGAGTAACATTGGCTGTCATCACTCTGGATGCCACTAAGGCGTTTGCCCGAGTCAATTGGCCCTATCTAATGCAGATATTAAGATTGTGCAATCTGGGAGAAAATTTTTGTGGAACAGTAAACCTGATCTATCAATATCCCTTGGCTAGAGTCTTGGTGAATGGGAACATGTCTGCTCCCGTCAAAATCCAGAGGGGGACAAGGTAGGGGTGCCCGCTATCACCTTTGCTGTTCAATTTGTATATTAAGCCGTTTGCTCGCAAGATCAGGCGCCATGTCGGAATATTACCCTTCAAATATAAAAGCTGGGAGAAAAAGGTGGCACTATACGCCGATGATCTAATGGTGTGTACGTCTGATCTGAATACGGCGATCCCAATAATATAAAACTTGGCTTCTCGGTTGTTCGGGTATCTGGGTACGAGGTAAATGCTTCCAAAACTGAATGTGTGTCATGGAATATGGATACACACACACATCTAATGAAAAATGAAATTAGATACCTGGGCATTATGATCGCACAGAATATTGAAAAAATCACAGTTACAAATCTTCATAAAGTTAGCAAACAGATATGTAACTCTCTTACAAGCTGGGCGTATTTACCCCTAACAATAATTGGCAGAGTTAACTTAATAAAAATGATGGTCTTACCGAAACTTACTTTTCTATTTCAAAACATCCCCCTAATCTTCAAAGAAGAGGGTCTGAAAAAACTGCAGGCAAAAATAAACAGCTTTATATGGGCCTCGAAGAGTGCACGGATCTCGTGGAAGAAACTACAGAGGAAAAAGAACAGGGGAGGATTGTGCCTACCTGACCTTGTTTTATACGCATGGGTATTTCTAATGAGGGCAGGAAAAATGCTTTTAAACGAACCAGACAGCTCGGATATCGAGAGTATGTTTAAGGAAATGCTGACAGACTTAAAGGGAGGTAACCGAGAGTTTATTTACAAATTTGGTGATCCAAGATTTTTCAAAAGGGTACGCCTAAAGACTCTAAATAATTACCTAGAAGGGTAAACCCAAAATACGTCACTGGGACCTGGGTATAGGATAGTACATTGGAGCAATGGTCCCAGTAGACAATAAGTGAACACACAAAGTATATCAGTCAAAGACAATTATTCAAGAGACGCATATTATAATTAGCATGCAGTGTTGTTTAATCACATTGAGTACACATGGTTTCTAATATTAATAAATCTATACAGAGTGCCCCTAGCACAGAGACGGGAAGTGGGGGAAGTGAAGTGTTGGAAATTGGGTGAGGATAAGGAAATTAATAGGAAGTGCAAATCCCAAAAATACGTTATTTACAAAACACAAAGGCTCATATCTTAAGGCGAAAGATTTGCAATGTAAAAAAACAATAAATAGCCATGATTTGTAACAATATCACAGTGTTGAATCGCTGTTGATCAAGCTGGCTGGAAAAACAGATGTCGACATTTCGACCCCTAACAAGTAGGTTATTGTATCCCTTACGCCGGAGACTTCATCAGGACAGGGGTGGAGGGGA
This sequence comes from Calotriton arnoldi, assembly GCA_963921515.1. NCBI lineage: Eukaryota > Metazoa > Chordata > Amphibia > Caudata > Salamandridae > Calotriton > Calotriton arnoldi. Next base: position 282,870 of record CAWUFW010013840.1, on the reverse strand, counting down.
AGGGGCGGATTCCTAGGGATAGAGTATAAAAATACCTTAGAACTGAAATTTACATTCAAAATCATGAACCAATTACTGGGCATTTTAGCCTCGAAATTTACCATGAAAAAGCCATCCACTGAGCGCTGGAGGAGGAGTGTGGGCGCGTAGGCTCCAAATTGGCGAGAGCGAAAGCACCTGCAAGAATAAGGTGCAGATTCAGAAAGATCCTCCTGTAATTGGGGTTAAATAGGGAAGGGTTGGACCGGATAAAAACACTGACTTACATGAGGATTAATCCATAGTGAGGCAAGCAGAACCAGCTGGACCTTGTATAATGTCCGGTTCTAAAGGGGAAAAAATGGAAAAAGGGCACTAAGCAGGGCCTAAAGGTACCACCCCTACTGTAGCTGAAAAACACGGTAAGAATGTACCACCACTTGCTGTGGAAGAAGTAAAGTACCTGGAAGATGCGTGAAGTCGGGCAGAAAAGCTCCGTGTTAAATCACCATCTATACAGAATAAAAATCAAAGTTACGGTTATTGAACCAAAACCCGAACACTCTGAATTTGTGAGAGAGTGTTGGTATAAAGTTGCACGCATTGAAGGGACTCACCGCTACTCGTGAAACAAAACGTCTCCATCCGTGGAAAGGGGAACCGGAGCTCTAATCCTAGCGGTTTAAATAGGTAGGTTCATGCGGACAGTCGGCCACGAGCATGATGTCACTGTGCAGACGCTCGATGCCTGTCAAATATGACAGATGGTATTGTAAGGGAAAACAGACTGTAAAAGCCTGCTGCATCACCTGTTGTCTCAACGAGGGAAATATTAAAATACATGGCCAGTTTGGTATGCTGGGTGGGACCGCTCCGTTGCTAAATTAAATGACAGGGATGCTGCACTACTAAATTGCCGAGATAAAAGAAATTTATCTCTGGGGGGAGACCATTCTATTGCATACAGCCGTGTGGGTCCGTCTCTTGTAGCTGGCCCGTTTCGTAGTTGGCAAATCTCTGTTAATGAATCAAAACGAAAGATGCGTAAAAACCAGCATGGAAATGAGGTCAATGCAAGGAAGATCACCACTTATTTAACAGAGCTAACTGGTCAGAGGCCGTTGGGGTCAGTGTCTTGTGGCTGGTTGGGGAAAAACGGCCCGTTTTATGATATGGGTAGCAATTCTCTAATAGTGGAAATCTTAAACCTAAAGTGAAAAAGTTCCATTAACGAAATTATACATATTGTCAAGATTAACATACGCAGTTTTCGGAGAGACACATGACATTGTTCATATAAGGGGAAGACATTGCAAAAATGGAAACATTTCATTGTCAAAATCATACATATTGCCAAGATTAACATACGCAGTTTTCGGAAAGACACATGCCAATGTTCATATAAGGGGGAGACATTGCAAAAATGGAAACATTTTGCAAAATGCACTGTATATACGTAAAGGTAAACAAGCACACATCTATTGCCAAAAAGATGTTGAGTGGAACCAGAGAGGTTTGTATTTTTACACAGTGAGCAAGGATGTTGTACCGTGTATGTAATAGACCTATAGGAAGTCATTTATAGATGTATGGTGTATTACATAACCTGTGGAATGCCACCTGATGAATTATTCAAGCGTGAGACAAGCTAATTGAGCGTGGCTGACCTCGGATTCAATCAGGCCGTTCTGTATGGGGTCTTGGAGAGACATCCATTTACATTCCCTTATATTGAGAATCGTTGCAATGTTCCCTCCTCTACGGCCAAGGGAGGCCTTCTCAAGTACCACCCACTTAAGTTCATCTGGGCTGTGGTCTGCAGTTTTAAAGTGTTCGACCAAAGGTGCTCCTTGCACATCGCATCTTATTCGGCTACAATGTTGGAGAATTCTTGCCTTGATTTTCTGTTGCGTTTGGCCTATGTATATAAGGCCACAAGGACATACGATACCATAGATCACATTGTTCGTATTACAGTTTGTAAAGGATTTCAAAGTAATCACATGATGTTTGTACGTGAACTCTTTAGTTTGGCTGGTGGTTTGGCATGCCTTGCACTGGCCGCATTTGAAGTGGCCAACCGTTGGTGGTAAATTCCATAAGGATTGGATAGATGGCGAATCAGGGGTCTCAAGGAAGGAGCGTACTACGTGGTCCTTGACACTCTTAGCTTTCTTGTACGAGTGCATGGGAGGATTGTCTTGCTCTATGTCATCTGATATCAGTGCCCAGTGTCTATTAATCACTTTCTTGATGGCATGGCTTTGTGTAGAGAAGGTGGTGACGCATATCATTCTTTGCATAGACCCATCTCCTTTGTCTTTTGGTGTCAATAGGTTCTCACGGGGGCTGAACCAAGCCCTTTTCTGTGCCCTCTTGATCAACCTCCTTGGGTAGCCTCTCTCCACCAGGCGATTGCTCAGGTCGTCTGATTCAGCCATGTAATCGGTTTTCTTGGAGCAGTTCCTGCGTATCTGCAGGAACTGTCCAAAGGGTAAATTATCCCTGAGTCCTCTAGGGTGGTAGCTATTGTATCTCAAAAGGGAGTTCCTCTCGGCCGGCTTACGATACAACGTGGTATAGAGTAGGTTCTCCTCGCTTCTGATGGTGATATCCAAAAAGTCTATTTCTCTGGGATCCGAATGTATAGTAAATTGTATTCCGGGGTCCTTCCATTGAGCCATGAGTGAAAACTACCCAATTCGGTTGAGTCACCAGTCCAAATCATAAGTATATCGTCGATATACCTCCTCCACATAGACACCTTTTCGATATAGGGATTCAGTTGGTTGAATACAAAGGATTTTTTAAATGGTCCATAAAGATAATGGCCAAGTCCGGGCGAAGGCAGCCCCATCGCTACTCCCTTTGTTTGGAGATAGAAATGGCCATTAAAAGGAAAAAGTTTTTCATCATCGCTATGCGTAATAGGTCAATGATAAATTCTGTCGGGACTGCTGTAGGTGCCGGTCGCTGATCCAGTACTTCTCCCATAACCTCAAGAGCAGCTTGTTGTGGTATGCTGGTGTACAGGGACACGATGTCGCAGGTGACCAAGAGTTGACTACTGGGATCAAAAGGGCGCTGGTCTACAAGATTAATTGTTTGCATCGTGTCCCTCAAATAGGCTGTTGTTGTCTCCGCTATGGGTTTTAGGAAATGGTCTATGTATCTACATAGTGGTTCCAGCATTGATCCACATCCTGAAACGATGGGGCGTCCAGGTGGATTTTGTGGATCCTTATGTATCTTAGGCAAGGTGTATAAGGTAGGAGCCGAGGTTGTTTCTGATTGAGGTACTGAAATTCCAGATTGGTCAAGAAACCTTGTTCAAGGCCATGGGTGGTGAGGATGAGTATTTCCTGGGCAAGGTCTCTTGAAGGATCTGATCTTATCCTCAAGTAGCTGACTCCATCCTGTAACTGGCTGTTAATCTCTGTTTTATAGTTGGTGACATCTTGTATAACGATAGCCCCGCCTTTGTCGGCGGGCTTGATCACAATGTCCTTGTTATTTTTCAAGGATATCAGTGCTTCCTTCTCCATCTTCGTGATATTAAATTTCGTGTGCTTATGTTCTTTCAGTACTTTGGACACATCCCTCAGGACAACGTTCTCGTAGGCTAGGATTTTATTCGTCATGCGGTGGGCTGGCGGAACAAACGTGGAGGGAATCCTCAATCCTGTCTGTGAGATCACTGGGGATGGGGAGAATGTTGAAAAATATCTGAGACTAATTTTTCTAAAGAAACGATGGAGTTCCGTTCTGAGTGTAAATTAGTTGGGCGTGCTGTGGGCACGAGCAGAGGCCCTTGCTGAGGATGCTGGTTTCTTCATCTTTAAGTGCATACGAGGAGATGTTGATTACAGGGTTCTGTGGACTTCTCACCACCTGTAGATCCTGCGTCGGGTTTGGATTTCCCCGTGGTTCTCCGGTTGGAGCGGACCTACTTTTGTATTTTCGCACGCCCCTCTCCCAGTTGCCGCTGGACGCTGGCTGTCCTCTTTGGAGTCCTCTGGGCCAATTGCCACCGCGGCCCCTGGGTGGTCTCCATTGGCCCTCTCCTAAAAAGAAGGGTAAGATCTTGGGGTGGCTGCCAGGTGTCCTGGTAGATGTAATCTCCACTGGATCCAGGCTGCTCGTTATCGCTGTCTGTGCTGTAGGATGAATCCGAGAAAGTGGTGTAGTTCCTGCGTCCACGGTATCCTCCTCTGCCTCTATTGTTGAAACGTCCCTGATTGTCCTGCTTCTAGTAGTCTTCTTGTAAGTAGGGATTTAGCTTTGTTGCCAATAACTGCTCCCGGCACTGCATGGTGCTGGGAGTAGAGACAGCAGCGGAGCAGGTACAGATTCTCATAGGACAAATTACTGCCCTGAAAATTGAAATATCAGGGGATTCTGCACTCACTAACGCAAAGGACGCATTGGAACATCTGGGAAAAACACTGAAGGAGTTTGAGACGACTACTCAGACCAAGAAACTAGAGAAGCTAGCCAAGGACATCAGGTATTACGATAAGAAAAATACATACCCCTACTTACAAGAAGACTACTATAAGCAGGACAATCAGGGACGTTTCAACAATAGAGGCAGAGGAGGATACCGTGGACGCAGGAACTACACAACTTTCTCAGATTCATCCTACAGCACAGACAGCGACAACGAGCAGCCTGGATCCAGTGGAGATTACATCTACCAGGACACCTGGCAGCCACCCCAAGGATCTTACCCTTCTTTTTTAGGAGAGGGCCAATGGAGACCACCCAGGGGCCGCGGTGGCAATTGGCCCAGAGGACTCCAAAGAGGACAGCCAGCGTCCAGCGGCAATTGGGAGAGGGGGCGTGCGAAAATACAAAAGTAGGTCCGCTTCCAACCGGAGAACCACGGGGAAATCCAAACCCGACGCAGGATCTACAGGTGGTGAGAAGTCCACAGAACCCTGTAATCAACATCTCCTCGTATGCACTTAAAGATGAAGAAACCAGCATCCTCAGCAAGGGCCTCTCGTTCGTGCCCACAGCACGCCCCAACTAATTTACACTCAGAACGGAACTCCATCGTTTCTTTAGAAAAATTAGTCTCAGATATTTTTTCAACATTCTCCCCATCCCCAGTGATCTCACAGACAGGATTGAGGATTCCCTCCACGTTTGTTCCGCCAGCCCACCGCATGACGAATAAAATCCTAGCCTACGAGAACGTTGTCCTGAGGGATGTGTCCAAAGTACTGAAAGAACATAAGCACACGAAATTTAATATCACGAAGATGGAGAAGGAAGCACTGATATCCTTGAAAAATAACAAGGACATTGTGATCAAGCCCGCCGACAAAGGCGGGGCTATCGTTGTACAAGATGTCACCAACTATAAAACAGAGATTAACAGCCAGTTACAGGATGGAGTCAGCTACTTGAGGATAAGATCAGATCCTTCAAGAGACCTTGCCCAGGAAATACTCATCCTCACCACCCATGGCCTTGAACAAGGTTTCTTGACCAATCTGGAATTTCAGTACCTCAATCAGAAATAACCTCGGCTCCCTACCTTATACACTTTGCCGAAGATACATAAGGATCCACAAAATCCACCTGGACGCCCCATTGTTTCAGGATGTGGATCAATGCTGGAACCAATATGTAGATACATAGACCATTTCCTAAAACCCATAGCGGAGACAACAACAGCCTATTTGAGGGACACGATGCAAACAATTAATCTTGTAGACCAGCACCCTTTTGATCCCAGTAGTCAACTCTTGGTCACCTGCGACATCGTGTCCCTGTATACCAGCATACCACAACAAGCTGCTCTTGAGGTTATGGGAGAAGTGCTGGATCAGCGAACGGCACCTACAGCAGTCCCGACAGAATTTATCATTGACCTATTACGCATAGCGATGATGAAAAACTTTTTCCTTTTTAATGGCCATTTCTATCTCCAAACAAAGGGAGTAGCGATGGGGGCTGCCTTCGCCCCGGACTTGGCAATTATCTTTATGGACCATTTCAAAAAATCCTTTGTATTCAACCAACTGAATCCCTATATCGAAAAGGTGTCTATGTGGAGGAGGTATATCGACGATATACTTATGATTTGGACTGGTGACTCAACCGAATTGGGTAGTTTTCACTCATGGCTCAATGGAAGGAGCCAGATATACAATTTGCTATTCATTCGGATCCCAGAGAAATAGACTTTTTGGATATCACCATCAGAAGCGAGGAGAACCTACTCTATACCAGGTTGTATCGTAAGCCGGCCGAGAGGAACTCCCTTATGAGATACAAAAGCTACCACCCTAGAGGACTCAGGGATAATCTACCCTTTGGAAAGTTCCTGCGGATACGCAGGAACTGCTCCAAGAAAACCGATTACATGGCTGAATCAGACGACCTGAGCAATCGCCTGGTGGAGAGAGGCTACCCAAGGAGGTTGATCAAGAGGGCACAGAAAAGGGCTTGGTTCAGCCCCCGTGAGAACCTATTGACACCAAAAGACAAAGGAGATGGTCTATGCAAAGGATGATATGCGTCACCACCTTCTCTACACAAAGCCATGCCATCAAGAAAGTGATTAATAGACACTGGGCACTGATATCAGATGACATAGAGCAAGACAATCCTCCCATGCACTCGTACAAGAAAGCTAAGAGTGTCAAGGACCACGTAGTACGCTCCTTCCTCGAGACCCCTGATGCGCCATCTATCCAATCCTTATGGAACTTACCACCAACGCTTGGCCACTTCAAATGCGGCCAGTGCAAGGCATGCCAAACCACCATCCAAACTAAAGAGTTCACGTACAAACATCATGTGATTACTTTGAAACACTTTACAAACTGTAATACGAACAATGTGATGTATGGTATCGTATGTCCTTGTGGCCTTATATACATAGGCCAAACGCAACAGAAAGTCAAGGCAAGAATTCTCCAACATTGTAGCCGAATAAGATGCGATGTGCAAGGAGCACCTTTGGTCGAACACTTTAAAACTGCAGACCACAGCCCAGATGAACTTAAGTGGGTGGTACTTGAGAAGGCCTCCCTTGGCCCTAGAGGAGGGAACATTGCAACGATTCTCAATATAAGGGAATTTAAATGGATGTCTGTCCTAGACTCCATACAGAATGGCCTGAATGAATCCGAGGTCAGCCACGCTCAATTAGCTTGTCTCACGCTTGAATAATTCATCAGGTGGCATTCCACGGGTTATGTAATACACCATACATCTATAAATGACTTCCTATAGGTCTATTACATACACGGTACAACATCCTTGCTCACTATGTAAAAATACAAACCTCTCTGGTTCCACTCAACATCTTTTTGGCAATAGATGTGTGCTTGTTTACCTTTACGTATATACAGTGCATTTTACAAAATGTTTCCATTTTTTGCAATGTCTCCCCCTTATATGAACATTGGCATGTGTCTTTCCGAAAACTGCGTATGTTAATCTTGGCAATATGTATGATTTTGACAATGAAATGTTTCCATTTTTGCAATGTCTTCCCCTTATATGAACAATGTCATGTGTCTCTCCAAAAACTGCACATGTTAATCTTGACAATATGTATGATTTCGTTAATGGAACTTTTTCACTTTAGGTTTTAGATTTCCACTATTTGAGAATTGCTACCCATATCATAAAACGGGCCGTTTTTCTCCAACCAGCCACAAGACACTGACCCCAACGGCCTCTCACCAGTTAGCTCTGTTAAATAAGTGGTGATCTTCCTTGCATTGACCTCATTTCCATGCTGGTTTTTATGCATCTTTCGTTTTGATTCATTAACAGAGATTTGCCAACTACGAAACGGGCCAGCTACAAGAGACGGACCCACACGGCCGTATGCAATAGAATGGTCTCCCCCCATAGATAAATTTCTTTTATCTCGGCAATTTAGTAGTGCAGCATCCCTGTCATTTAATTTAGCAACGGAGCGGTCCCACCGAGCATACCAAACTGGCCATGTATTTTAATATTTCCCTCGTTGAGACAACAGGTGATGCAGCAGGCTTTTACAGTCTGTTTTCCCTTACAATACCATCTGTCATGTTTGACAGGCATCAGGCGTCTGCACAGTGACGTCACGCTCGTGGCCGACTGTCCGCATGAGCCTACCTATTTAAACCGCTAGGATTAGAGCTCCGGTTCCCCTTTCCACGAACGGAGACGTTTTGTTTCACGAGTAGCGGTGAGTCCCTTCAATGCGTGCAACTTTATACCAACACTCTCTCACAAATTCAGAGTGTTTGGGTTCGGTTCAATAACCGTAACTTTGATTTTTATTCTGTATAGATGGTGATTTAACACGGAGCTTTTCTGCCCGACTTCACGCATCTTCCAGGTACTTTACTTCTTCCACAGCAGGTGGTGGTACATTCTTACCCTGTTTTTCAGCTACAGTAGGGGTGGTACCTTTAGGTCCTGCTTAGTGCCCTTTTTCCATTTTTTCCCCTTAAGAACCGGACATTACACAAGGCCCAGCTGGTTCTGCTTGCCTCTCTATGGATTAATCCTCATTTAAGTCTGTGTTTTTATCCGGTCCAACCCTTCCCTGTTTAACCGCAATTACAGGAGGGTCTTTCTGAATCTGCACCTTATTCTTGCAGGTGCTTTCGCTCTCGCCAATTTGGAGCCTACGCGCCCACACTCCTCCTCCAGCGCTCAGTGGAGGGCTTTTTCATGGTAAATTTCGAGGCTAAAATGCCCAGTAATTGGTTCATGATTTTGAATGTAAATTCCAGTTCTAAGGTATTTTTATACTCTATCCCTAGGAATCCGCCCCTTCCGCTCCACCCCTGTCCTGATGAGGACCCCGGCGTAAGGGATACAGTAACCTACTTGTTTAGGGGTCGAAACGTCGACATCTGTTTTTCTAGCCAGCTTGATCAACAGCGATTTATCACTGTGATATTGTTACAAATCATGGCTATTTATTGTTTTTTTACATTGCGAATCTTTCGGCTTAAGATATGAGCCTTTGTGTTTTGTAAATAACGTATTTTTGTGATTTGCACTTCCTTATCCTCACCCAATTTCCAACACTTCACTTCCCCCAGCTCCCCTCTCTGTGCTAAGGGCACTCTGTATAGATTTATTAATATTAGAAACCATGTGTACTCAGTGTGATTAAACAACACTGCGTGCTAATTATAATATGTGTCTCTTGAATAATTGTCTTTGACTGATATACTTTGTGTGTTCACTTATTGTCTACTGGGACCATTGTTCCAATGTACTAAAGACTCTAAATGGCCTAGCCTATACCTGGTCCAAAATTAGGAAGTCTTTAAAAATAAGCTATTATAGTGCACTGGCTCCTATTTGGGCCGCTCCAGGGTCGCAGGGATGGACCAAAGATTCCTTATCGACTCCCTTAAAAACAGCAGGAATATTATGTTGGGTCCAACTAGCACCAGAGGGTGTGTTGCTCTCTTGGGAAAATCTGAGGAACATTACAGATAATGAACTATCAAAGTTTAAATACCTGCAAATCACAAGCTGACATCAAGCTGTCGTAACAACTGTTGGTGTATCCAATGATCTGGAGAATGCACTCAAAAGAAAAAATGGGAAGAAGGAGGTGGCAATCTTATACTGGCTTCTGGTTGAACTGGCAGATGGCGATTTTAAACTTCCATCGAATCTATGGGGAGAGTGCTTGCCCGGTCTACATTCAGAAGAATTATGGCAAGTATCTTATAACATCTTGTATTCCACTGTTCAAGCTGCAAACCTAAGGAGAAATCACATCTTTTGTCTCCACAGGGTGTACTGGTCTCCCTTAAGGATCTCCAAGTTTGCGAAAGGAGCCATCCCGAAATGTCCGAAATGTTCCCAGGAAAAGTCAGATGACGTACACATGTTTTTAACCTGCCCAATGTTACACCATTCTGGGTTAGTTTAAGCAAAGCCATCAAAGAGATGCTTGGGAGGGATATACAGGTAAGCATAAGGGTAGTATTTTTTGGGGTTTCACCAAATTACTAGTCTATGTCTCAAGAAGAAAATAATTTAATATTTTATCTAATTTTACTTGCACGGAGAGAAATTTGTAAATATGGGGTTAAAACCATATCTCCGAACCTTCTTGATTGGGTAAATTCTATTAAATACACGATGAAGTTGGATAGAGCCTCGAGAAATAACGAAAAGAAGAAAGGCGATTATTGGTTACCATGTGTAGGATGGCTAGATACCCTTGACAACGGTATAAATACTGTCCAAGGATTATGCCTCTACACTGTGATACTTTACCCCTCTGGTTGCTCTCTGGAGATTACCAGCGAGAAGGGCAGAGCATACTAAGTACGGGAAAGAGAGGTTCTGTGTAAAGTGCATCCATCTGGATACAGAGCTCTCTAGTTGGTGCCAAACAAGAGGGGGGACCACGGAGAAAACTTTAAATCGCTCTGTGTATATTTGATGGCGAATGAGGACTAAAAATTAAAAAAAATTAAAAAGTGCCCATCAAAGGCCACTGCAATTAGGCATTGTCCCTTGTATATTTGTGCCATAATGTACTAAATATAATAGGGCCAAGACTGTGTTTCACATACATATCAAAATTAGGGCTGCCTTCAGGAGACGCAAGCTGAGCTTCTTCCAATCGAGCATCTGCAGAACAACAACATCACAAATTCCAAAGTTTGCTTAGGCCAGGCATTTCGAAAGAGAAACAAATCGTTAGTTTTTACCTGGCAAAGTATTTGCAAATACTTTTGTTATCAAGACAGTCCTTAGACCGTACCAAGCTTTAACCCAAACAATACCATATCCACAAAGAACCAAAACAAACTCACCTGATATCAGTGGTACAACGAACCAGTTCTCCACTTCCGACTCTTCAAACCAAACAGTCAGATCCAAGGGTTTCGCCGTTCAGGACTCCAGTCGGGATGACCACTGCGCGAGGCACCGTCCGGCGGGACAGAAGGAACAGCTGCGAGCAACAGACACTCTTCTTGCATGGATCCCTGAGCCGTCGGTCCGAACCGACGATGTCCTCGGCCTCCGCCCCCTGTCTGCGGATAGGGGATGGATCAATCACCCGAAGGAGCCCCTGTTCGGGTGCCAACTGAAGGAAGTAACCCTTTTAGAGCCACCCGGGTCACTAATGTCCACCTCTCAGCCTTCCGTACTAAATGAAGAGTCGGTCAGACAGTAGAGAATACAAACCAATAACTGTTTATTCATATACACTCAGAGCGGAGCCCCATCTGCCCAGTCGCTAGGAGTGCTGCAGAGGGAACTGAAATCGACAAGCATAAATATACATTATGTACATTTCGTAACCGGGCGAAAACACGCCCACAGTGGAATTTTCCAGGCAGGTGCAGTTAAACAGCGAAATACAGAAAAAACGGTTTCAGCGCTCATATCTTACACAAGGTAACATAGTCCAAGGTCGTTCCATCCGGAGCCCGCCACCAGACAAGGGGGAGAGGGCCTCTATCCAGTGAGAAAGCTATGTGCTAACATGAATGGTATGCTTATTACTAAAACAAAACAGAAGAGAAGAAACAAAACGCACAGGGGAGCATTTCTCGGAATTGAACTGGATCAGTTTCGAACAGCCTAAAATGACACCCAAACAGAAAATGGCGCAGCGAATGCTAACTTACATAGAGCACCGCGTAAGCATAAACAATTTCTATTCTAACAATTGGTGTATCTGACCCTGAGCTCCATGGTGGTCAGCCTGAAATCGTGACTAGGACCCAGTCTACCACTTCATCAACTGGCATTGGTGCTCAGGGCTTTTTGACATTATTTTTACTTAAAACTTAAAAAAAAAAAATGTTTGATTCCTCTCATTGGATTTATGTCATTTTAGTGTCATTTTGTTTATTACATTTTAGTCTAATTTTATAATGTGATTTAGAATTTTTTTCATTTGGTGCTTTAACCTTATTACTGTTTGTGTACTGCATAAATACTTTACGCATTATCCTAAGTTAAGCCTGTCTGCTCTTTGCCATAGCTACCAGAGGATTGAGCTCAGGTTAATTTAGTGACTTTGGGGTTCACCCTGACAAGTTAATGTTATTAATCCTTGAGATGGACAACTTTACAGCCCAAATAACAATCTACTTTCTTACATGTTACAAATGGGTTTTTACTCAGAGCATCACCCTTGAATCATATGACTTACCCTCAGTTAGCCTTTCTTTAGTTAGTCACTTTCATGAGAACACAGTACAGCCTTGAAAAATTGCCTCAGCGTATAAGAATGGCCCAGGGATTTTCTCAGCTTGAATAATTTAGTTATTTCAAGATGAATTGCGTGTAGTCTTTTATATCAATGACACACAACACAGATGATAAATTAGGCAAACATCAACAGCATGGAGACAGAATTGTTGCAACCCTTGCTGAGGCGGGTTGGAAGATGCATTAAGAAAATCCAAAATATGATTCTTGAATGTAATCCTTCTGGGATACGAGTTGTTCAATGAAAGAAAGGGATTCGCTCTGAGATTCCTAGCAAATTGAAGGATGGTAGAGCCCCCAGACACACTAAAAAAAACTGGAACCATTGATGGCAGTTCTGAGTTTTGGGCAAACGGTTTGCGCACATTATGCAGTGAGAGTGACCCTTGAACCAGTTGTTAACCCCAAAGCTTACAGGCAAGATCTAGAAAGTAGGGCATACTGAAATCTTTAAAGACTTGTAAAAGGATATGATTGCAACTGAATATTTGCAAACAAAGAACACCAAGCATAATCTTGTGATATGAATACTTCCAAGCCAGTCAGGATACACATATATCATGTACAATGAAGGGCAGGCTAGACCAATTCTGTTCAAACCACATTTAGGTTTTGTGGCAAAAGAACATTTTGCTCTAATAGAGAAAGTTCTCAAATCAGTTCAGACAGCAATCATTAAAGCATTGACCATAGCACAAGGTAAGAAAATAATTGTGGTGACACCTATCCCATCCCAGAAGACTGCCGCTAAAGCAAGCATACAAAATGTTTAATGCTTTACAAATGCACTAGGTTCAATGGACTGTGATTCTGCCTAGTACAGCTGTACAATTTGAAGATATGATCCGCCATTAAAAACAGAGAAATTTCTTCAACATCAACAAACAATGCTAGAGTCATTGCAGGTAAAGCCATTGCACAAATATTGTTTTACATTTTACACAAATGAACTATCACAGCCTGTTGAGAGAATTAAATGGGGGTATATTTACATATGAAGCTCTTCGGTGACTCAATTGCACAATAGCTTATGTGTTGGTTCCTTCCTAGTATCCACTGCTTCATTTTGTGATAAAGGACACAATGTAGATATAAAGCATTGGAAATCCAATGATTTAAAAGACTCATGAGGGAATACATCAAGAGCTAAACAGCTCTTGACATATATAACTGGCTTCAAAAAGCAGCTTCTGATGGTGGGCGTCCAGTAGACGCTGAACCACCAGAGTGAGGGAGTCAACTCTAAAGGCAATTGTGCCACTGATCAGGATGCGAAATCCGTGGTACAAATGCAGATACACAAAGTAGCAGCCATTACCCCATCACAAACTAGGATTGGCCTGGAAATAATATGAGCAGTCTATTCATAACACAAACAAGAGGCCCCACCTCCTGGCTTTCCCACGAAGTAAATCCACTTTGTGGGACAAGATGGACTCCATAAAATCGGTATTTAAAAAATAAGGGATCAAGAAAGATACAATCAATCAAACCGACACAGCCAAATTAAAGAGGCTCATGAAGTGACAGGTAATGTGCATGCAAGAGATTCAGCTACAGTGCGAATTTTCCAGGAGCATTACTGGTGGGTGTTAATGCCTAAACAAACTAAGCAATACATTTTACACTGTGAAATTTGTCAGCAAATAAAACATTCGACCATACTGAGGCTTCCACAAACTCATCTAAAGAAGGAACTACAGCCTTTCCAGGTTGCTTACCTAGATTACATCAGTCCATTCAAATGAATAAAAAAATGCAAATATATATTGGTGATGGTAGATTTTTGTAAACGTTTTATGTGAATGTGTATGTAGCACCATCTCGCAGCTAGTTACTTCACAAAAGGTTTGTTGTACTTTGTAGCGATGGGTGAACTTTGTTCCTTTCACTCATACTTGGAGCGTTTACCTCAAAAGTATTAGCGGAAGTGGTCACTAACATGGAAGTAAGTCTCCAATTTTCACACCCTTTTAGACCTAGTTGAAAAGGGGTCATCGAGAGAGCCAACAGTATACTTCAGCAAGGTTTGACTGTGAGGGTCTTAGGTAATGGTGACTCCGGCCAAACAAACTTTATAGTGCACAGACATATTTTGTTGAACCATGCACCTTTTCTTTTGTTTGCAGTCAGTAAGCACTAAATCTTCCAGAAGGGAAGAATCCAGATTATCAGTTTCATGTTGGCCTGTTACAGAATTTACAGCTTACTTGGCAAAACCTTACCAAGGCTGCTGCACCCCATTGCCATAGCTGTAGTTGACTGGCTCCAAAAGTAAAAAAACTAATGGTAAAGGGACTGGGAAAGAATGAAGAGTTGCGCCTAGCCTATCAGAAGCCTGTGCCAGTGAAGAGAATCTTACCACCATTACCAGGGAAAAACAAGAGACAGGTGCCGATTGTAAGAAGCTGGCTCTCTATATAGTGTACTAAGATGAAGTACACTGTGCAGAGAGTCTAGTGGGTCCCCAGTTGGTTTACAGAGGCTAAAGTAGATACTAATGCTCTCTTTTGTATTGTATTGTATTGTATTGTAATTGCATTTATATAGAGCTTACTACCCCTGACGAGGCGTCAAAGCTCTTTTTCGGCGAGTAGCACGCTACTTTGGAACCCAGAAAGGATTGGTGATGAATTAGTATAGTGAAAATAGTAAAGTAATTTGAGTGGTGGATCAGGAATTTGGATTGAGAAGGATATTGGAGGGATAGAGAAGGGAAAAGTGTTTGCATTTATATAGCGCTTGCTACCCCTCATGGGGTGTTGAAGTGCTTTCTTTTTGGCGAGTAGCACGCTACTCTGGAACCCATACAGTGTTAGTGGTAAATTAGTATAGTGAAAGTAATTTGAGTGGTGGATATGTTGGTCAGTTATTTGGATTGAGAAGGATAGCGAAAGGGTAGAAGAGGTAAAAAGGTTTGCATTTGTATAGCGCTTGCTACCCCTGATGAGGTGTTGAAGTGCTTTTTTCGGAGAGTAGCACGCTACTCTGGAATCCATAAAGGATTATTGGTGAATTAGTATAGTGAAATATGAAATTAATTTGAGTGGGGGACATGTTAGCGTGTTATTTGGATTGAAAAGGATAGTGGAGGGATAGAAGGGAAGGATTTAGATTTTTTTTCTTTGTAGCTCATAGCAGTAGGAGGAGGCTTGTGATGAGTAAAAAGGAGGTGGAGGGGGATGAGTAAAAGGGAGGTGGAGGGGAAAGAGTCAGAGGGAGGGTTTAGAAAGGCTTGTTGTGGGGGATCGGAATAGTAAAAAAGAGGTATTAGATGATGCAAGGAGGAGTGGAGTATGGAAGCGTCTCGAAAGAGTTATTTTGGGGATCATAGTAGTGGTATGGAGTTTGGGATGAATGAGGGAGTGGAGGTAATGGATATATTGATAGAGGTATAGGGTGAGAAATAGGCTAGTGCATTGGAAAGAGTAGTAGAAAGAGGTTTGAGATGAGTCAGAGAGTTGAGCTGGAGGATATATTGAGAGAAGTATAGGGTGAAAATAGGGTAGTGCATTGGATATGCTGAGTTAGAAGAAAAGTAATAAATAAGTAAAAGTAATAAGTATATAGATCCAAAAGTGATAAAGATGTAGATCCATAAGTACATTGAAGGTATATAGATGCATAAAGGAAGGTAGTATATGTAGATTAAAGATGTATTAGATAAACTCTGGCTTTCAAGTGTTGTACTTAAAATTTGTTTTATTTATTTTTATATACATATATATTTGTTTTTTAGATCAATAGTGAAGCAATTAGTGATAAATATTTATGATAAAAAGATTTAGTTATTTATGCAGTCACTTATATACATGTTAAAAGCATAGAATAATGTAACTGTCAGTAATATGAAGGGGTGGGAGCACACTGCTGACCTCCCAGCACAGTTCGCCCCTTAGCATTATGGTAAATGCAGTTTGTAGTACACGCTTACTTGGTATTTTGCTGGAGTGTCAGTAATATATACATTTGTTAAGCAGAACTATTGAATATCTATATATAATAATTTTTTTAAACATAAGTATTCTACACGTTTATACAAAGCAATACATATATATAGGTACATATCTATAGTACAAATAAATGCTTATATACAGAGAGATATGCTGTATATTTATCTGTTTGGATACGGTGGTTATGTGGGGAAGAGCCCATTCTTGAGTAGTTTTCTGAAGATAAGGTGGTTAACTGTGGATCTTATGTTGGGGGGTAAAGAGTTCCATAGTTTGGCTGCTTGAACAGAGACGGATGTGCCACCCATGGTTTTTTTCTTGTATCTTGGGATTTTGAGGCGAGGTGCCACTCTAGAGCGGAGGTTCCTTTGTTGAATGTGTTTGGTGATTGATTTTAACCCTGATGAAGAGCTGTCCCGTTCCATGTATTGCTTTGTGAGTGATACAAAGCAGCTTGAACGTGGATCTTCTGGAAACCGGTAACCAATGCAGGGTTTTCAAGGCAGGGGAGATGTGGTCTCACGGTTTTATATGTAAGAGTATTTTTGTGGTAGTGAGGGCGAGCAATTAGGTTTATCAGAGAGTAATGCTAAGCGTTTGTTGTACTCACAGAAGGAATAAATGACACCCACACTCAAAGAATAAATCCAAGACCAATTTAAAAAAATAACAATTCTTTTCATATATGTTTTCGAATCAGGAACTACAATTATAGGTAACTATTGCATTTCTTATGAATTTTCAAAGATAAGCAAATAGCCTTGTGCAATTACGCACCATGCAATCCTATGGGAGGAAATAGAAGGTAGGTAAAGCACACGGCACAGACAGTTGTAGGAGTTCACCTTCCGGGTTTAGAGTAGCAGGAAGCCAAGGTCCAATGTTCTACAAACAATTCGTTGGGTGAGCTCCGAATTCCACCGGCAGCAGGGAGTTGGTAGCTGCCACACTATGGGGAAGGGGGGCCCTCTAAAGACAGGCTGCACAAGGAGACTTGTAGACAAGTCTGAGAGCTCCAAAACGGGAGCTAGAGTCACAAGGGCCTTAGGGACAAGGGAGAACAGCCAGTTCACTGCTACGCAGGCTGGGTGGGCTGGGTCTGGGTGCAGAGCAGGTAGGTTGGCCAGCCCCAGTGCGTAAAGGTGCTCCTAGCGGTCAGGGGCCAACAGCTGGCAGGAGCAAATTCAGGACTGCTGGGACACTCTCGAAGTTGGTTATGGGGGTCTTGAAGTCCCTCAATGGTTGCTGGGCTCTGGTACAGTTGAGACCTGAATGGACTCTTCGATGATGGTCTTGGTTGCAAGGCATCCAGTACCCCAGGAATTGGTATTGCACAGTTCTGGTCAGTCCTGGTGCCTCCACACTCAGTTAGGAGACAGATCTGATCTTCCAGAGCACAAGTATCTCTTCCTGGTCAGTTGCTATGCCGGTCGGGCCAGGGAGCTGCAAGATTGTGGACCCGACTCTGCAGTATCAGTGCCTGTGGTCTTCAGGGGACTTGCTCCTCTACTCCGAGGTATTTCTTGGGCAGTTTGCAAAGGCTGGTGGTCCTCTGGTGTTCTTGGAGGCCACATGGCAGCAGGTTGAGCCAGATCACCTCACTTGTCAAATTTTGAAGCGGCAGGCAGGGGTTTGCACTAAAAGTCCGCAGCAGGCACTCAGTTCTCGGATTTAGCAGCTCTTCTTTGTCCTCTTCATCTTTAGGTCCATTGAATCTGAAGTTGTGAGCTGAGCGTTGCCACTTAATTACTCAATTTAGGAGTGTTAAGGGGAGTACCCGGTAGTAGCCAATGGGCTGCCTACCTGGAGGTTGACTACACACTCTAAATGACCACTTCCTGTGAGAAGTGGGCATAACCCGGACACTAATAGGCTAATTATTTCCAAAACAAGATTCAGGATTCTGAAACGTGGGGCTCACATCAGCTGGCCCAAGGGTGGTGCTGGCTGAGTGTGGGCATACCTCCTAATCTAACTAATTTTCCCATTGGTCTTGCCACCAAAAGTGGGGTCAGGATATGGGGGGTTGGCATCTTCCACTAACTAGAGAGTCCTGGGTCTCATATCAAAGGCGGCAGGACCTTTGAAGCTTCCTGCTCTGGAATGCCCATCCAGCTTGGAGGAGGTGTGAACACCTCTGCCCAGAGCAGACTATGTTCCTGAACTCCAAGAGTGAAGGCTCTCACCTCAGGGGGTCAGAAACCTGTCTAGGGTGGCTGGATGGTCGAGACCAGTCAGTCAGCACACTAGCAGTCGGTAGATTTTCAGGGGGCCTCTAAGGTGCCCTCTGTGTGCATTTATTAATAAATCCAGCAATGGCACCAGTGTGGGTTTATTGAGATGAAGTGTTTGGTACCTAACACTTTGGGGTACAGTGAAGCCATCATGTAGATGGGAAACTCGTAATCATGAGTGTCCAGCCCATGTGCTCGTCATGGCTTCCCTGTGCACTGATAATATCTAAGGATGATCTTAGATATCACTGTGACATATCCACTCTTGAAGATCTTGAAGATATGCCCTCAGATGGGTATAGTGCACCCTGCCTTAGTGCTGTAAGGCCTGACGTAGGGGTGACTTACCTATACCACATGCAATGTTTTGGTGGCATGGCACACAGAAGTGTGTGCCATGCCTACTTTTCGGTTTTCTGTGCACCAAGGCACGCAGGCTGCAATGACAGTTTGCATGAGCTTGGTGAGCGATCCCTTAGGGTAGCACAATTCGTGCTGCAGCCCTTAGGGACCCTCTTTAGGTCCAATGGCCTAGGTACCGGAGGTGCCACTTACTAGAGACTTATAATGGACCCTAAAGGGGTGCCAATTGTGGAACAATGATACCGTTTAGGGAAAGTACACTAGTGCTGGAGACCTGTTTAGAGGTACCCAGCACAGTTTCAGTCAAAGTTGCACCAGACACCAGGCAAAAAGTGGGGGGTACTGCAACAAAAACCCAGTTTCCTACATGCATGAATTCAGTGAAACCATATCATGTGGCCTATCCTGTACAGCTGACTGCTGCTGTCTCAGAAGCTGTCACAAACTGTGCAATCGACAACAACACAGAATTTATCCCAGGTGGAACCTCCTCTAAATGAAGAGCCTCCAGGTTCAAGAACAGAATCTCGATAAGTAAGCACTGATTGACTGAAAGTGCTGGAGTGACACCATCAGCACCACTTTTGACATCAGGTTTAGAACATTACTGAAAGTTTGCTAACACGAGCATTAGGCAATTCACAAGATCCTGATTCAGATTTGTTAGACTATGAAATCTTTGCAATCAACGACTTCTCCTCTGAAGATCCAAGATATGAGTTCAAAATAACTGTTCTAGAAAGCCCACAGAGAAATATGCGGGTAGAATTTAGATGTGCCATGGAGACTTATGCAAAGCCCTCCGGCCATATGTCTGGATAGTGTTGACACTGATCTCGTTTTCGCTTTGGTTAACAATGATGGTGTTCTTAGTAAGGATGGTGCATGGCAAATATGTTTCCGACATTGAGGATCCTGAGCTAGCAACAAGAACGCTGAGCAAGAAGGAAATATTGCACAGAATCGCCAAGAGCGTGTTGAACAAGTCTCAAGAGAATCTGATAGGCTCCCTGCTGCAAGTGGGTGCCTATTGGGAGGACTTGGAGTTTCAGTTCCTGGGTCCAGCAGAGCCTGTTCAAATGCTGCACACTGTCAGTTTAAGCATAGATGATATCACATCGCTCGGGCTATTCACCAGTGGCTGGGATAGGAATACTTTAAAGAACTTGCTTGCAAATTTGAAGTCCCCTATATCCATGTACAATGCAGCTTAAAGCGAAAAAACACAATATTTGTTTTGCTATAATCAATATGATGAGTGGTTTATACATTTATCCAATGCAACAAGGACAGTGTTCCTGTATTATCAATGGGTGCACTGCTCTGTGCCAATATGGAAGTTTCCAACTTTTTGCAAAATACTTGCATTTCAGACCTCTTTCAAAGTAGAGGTTTGCCCTAACACTTACTTCTATAACCAGAATTAAACAAGCCTGAGTTGTGTGCTTCTTTCTAGACAAAAGATGGTTTATTCACTTGCATTTTTAGATGGATATAATGAACAAGGGTTTGTGGTTTGGAATAAAACAATACTGTTGCAATCAGTGTGGGGAAATGAGAGCTGTAAACTTTAGGAATTGGGCACATTGTTTCCTGCATGTTATTTTCTCAAATATTTTCTGAATGACACTGGACAAAAGACCACATATTTTGTTTTTAACGCACATTAGAGAACTGTTAATTCCGCTTGTGCCTAGAAAAATTACTTCACTTTACAAATTAGGTGTGGATAGCAATACTGAGCAGTAATGAAATACATACATTGGTTGCTAATGATCATTCATCAGACATTAGTTGGGCAGGGTGTGTTGCTTTCAACATGACCTTGATTTATCTCAAAGAGAGCAGAATAAGAGGAAGGCTGTGGTTTGGCCACATTTCACCTTCCTCGCCACCACCATATCATAGCTTATACCGATGACCACAACAGCTAAAGTTATGCAGGCTAAGTACAGCAGACCCCTCCTGAGACAGTACAATAGTGTAGGCGTTGCAAGGAACCAACCTTCAACAATAAAATCTTGTGCTGTTTTTGAATGAGAATCTAATCATGATACCTTCAAGCCATGAAACAAGCCGAAGTGTTCACTCCAGATGCAGCAAGCTTTGGATATGAGTTGTATTTGTGGGATTTGATTTTCTGTGTCTTTTAAATGACAGACTGTTATAGCCCTCTTGCTTGCATTCTCCTTACATACCACTATACACAGTTCAAGAACATGATATGGTATTGAACGTATAGCAATACAGTAGCCCTAACCAGCACTCCCTGCAGGGCTTATATCTGTTTGGTATGAATGTTAAATCAACCACTCATCCACACCATTGATAGCCTGGCACCACAGACTGTGCACACACCACTCCACCAGGGCTAATCCGGCACTTTTTGAATACACATCTCTCTTCCTACTGGACACACAGGCAGAAGCAAAGACCCATTATGGTCCAAGCATTTTGATTCTATTAATCTCATTTGGAAGGTAATTCCTGCTGTAGTCAGTTGTGAAATGTATATGCAGTTTTCAATATTTGATATTTCTTACTGATCTACTGGGTTCATCTCTGCAGAAAACATGCATTTCTGCAAAGAAACCTTTTGTTTAGCTTTCCTTTTGATTGTGAGGCCACTTTACATTTTTGCAATTAATGAACTTAGTTGCAGGAATGCTCATGAAGACAATACTTACGTGGGTCGACAAGTTCTTTAAACACAATTTCATTTGTTCCCTGGAATGCTAACTATTTAGTTTGTAAACATGGTTGCCTGAGGACCAAACTCCCTTATGCCATAAAACTCCAAGGTTCACATTTTAACAGCTTGGCAACATTTGGGATTATTCAAAACATGTTTCCCGTCTATCAAGGGACATCTGCAGAGGTGCTTAGTGAGAGGGGATATTTGCTCAAAAAGCTCAACTTTTAATCAATGGCTACTACAGCTACTAGAGACGATGTCTTGATCACTAAGACATGATCTGCATCACCCAAGAATGGAAAGCCTCTCCTTTAAGGTAGTGTCAGAGCTCTCCATCATCATCTGGTGGTAGTTGTGGGTACTATAATTCCGAAAAAGCTGCATTTGGGTTCTCATCAGCAATTACCAATGTATTTAATTATGAAATCATATTGGCAGTTATAAACAGAGTGAACTCGCCCCGGATGGTGACAGAGTAAATAAAATAATGTAATGGTTACAGGTTACAATTCAAAACATAAAGACAAATGCAGCCTTATCCTAGGTGTTACAATAGTGGTATATAATTTAGCCTTCTGGAACGGGATAATGTAAACAAACGTCTTGAACACATTTCATGTCACAAAAATTATAACGTTTTCAATCCGGTTTAGTTTTAAGGCAGTCCCAGATCTGCTCTTTCAAGAACAGAAGTGCTGCTGAAAATGTAGGCTTTTTATTTCATTTTTGAAAGAGAGGTAGCAAGTGCTTGACCTGATGTGGGAGTCTGTAGGGAGCATGCCACACTCTAGGGGTACTTCAGCTGCATGTTAGGATTTCAAGATGGAAAGTGTTGACACTCATGAGTTGTCATTGACCCCAGCAGGAGAGAATCAGTTACTGTGCCAGACAATCTGGGATTCCAGAGCAAAGGGCCTATGGGCTATGAAAGCCAATGTAAATATGTTTTTTGACTCGATGGGTAGCTTTCAAGTGTGATCAGGTTTGGGAATAAGTGCTGATACCTGTTACCAGGCTTGCTGCAGTAAGAAGTGTTACTTTATGAAGGGCTAGATGAATCTTTGGGGCTGCAATGAGTAGAGGTTTCTATAGTGAAGTCTTGATAGCACCAGTAATTGCACCACTTGCTTAAAATCATATATAGGGTGGAAAGCTTTTATACCATGTAGCAGCTTTAGTTGTCCCTTTGGACAGTGCACTGATATGCTCTTGTAGATTTCAGTTCTTATCCAAGTGGGAGTCAAGTAATTTGGTGCTTTCCGTTAAGGCTGTCATTGCGAGTCAGGTGGATTGGAATTACCTCATGGAGATCTGCCTCAACTGATTCCAAGTTGGCTGAATGTCCACACCCGGTGCTTCCTGGTGAGGAGAGCTAGAGCCGATTTTCTCATATGGTCCTGGAGACATTCCTCATGGAAATCATATGTGGCTTTTGGCTGTACGAGCAGCCAAGCCTTGTCCTCTATTTCTGCTAGAAGGAAATATACACTGCTCCTGATGCCATTAATAACATACTGATTACCTCCACTACTCCCTCACACACCTCTCTCACCCTCCACACTACTTAACAGTCCCCCACATACATCCACCACCTCCTCACATGTTTTTGAGAATTCGAAGTACTATTACCAAATTATTTGCATGTGGTAATCCCCCATTCCAATGGGTTTAACTTGCAATGGTATGGTACAGTAAATTTGCATGGAAATTTACCATGCTGTAAATACACTGCAGTGCCATCCAAATTGTAATTAGGACCTAAGGAGGGTTTTGTTATCAGCACATTGATTGAGTTGAGCTTGATTTATACAGGAGGAGTTTTGGTTAAAAGAGGATTGAGCTGGAGATTTTGTTTCATTCAAGACTCAATTTCAACTTAGATTATAGCTACAAATGGAATATTTTGGGGGGAGAGGTGATTTTCAAACATTGGTCCGCATCACTGTTGTAGAAATGGTAAGAGATGGTTATACATATTGGAGTTTTTGAACCAGGCGGCAAGAGACTCTATTTAGAAGTGGAATAGTGAGGCTAAGAGAATGGAGCCTTGAGGGAATACTTGTTGAGGAATGGGTGGACTTGAAAAAAATTCAACAATTTTATTTACATTGGCAGTGATATTAAAGTTAGGATGAGAACCTACTGAGAAGAACACCATTCAGTCTCATTCTTTATTTCAAGGTGTTGATGAGGTGTTTGTGGTTTACCATGTCAAATCCTGCAAACAGCTTGAGGTACTACAAGGCTGCAGGCTCTTTGTTTACCATGTGAGGTGCATGTAATTTTAGAACAGCAGTCGCTGTGCTCCAGCTAGCCCTGAAGCCTGATTGAAGATCATCCAGTATATCATTTTCCTCTTAAGCAAAGTATTAGCTTGGCTTCTATGCATTGTGCCCCTTTCAATTACTCTCACCATGAAAGCAGATACTAGGCAGCTCACAAGGAGAGAAACGTGATCTATTTCAGACAGTCAGGTATTTGGCCTTGTGGTAGAGAGATATTAATCATTTTCAAGCAGATGTGAGTTACTATATTGGCAGCCTCCTTTAGAAGTAGAGAGTGGATAGTTTTGAGAATATAAGGAGGGTCTAATTTTAGCAAAGATGTTTAGGGTTTCCTTCGATGTGACTGTTTTGTAAACAAAACATGGAGATTTGGATTTTTTTATGGTGTTGTCAGTGTTGCTCCTTGTATGGGATTATCAGTTGTGCTATTCATTCACTATTTCAACTTTTGTTCACTATCATACACTATTTTTTAGAATGATTTTTAGCCCACTCAAGTTCTGATATAAGAGGATTTAGTTTCAAAGGTATTCTATTTGTAATTGTACCTCTCTTATCTTATACATGTGATGTTCAATGTCAGTGAATTTTGTCACCATAATCGCTCAGTGTTTCTGAATGATTTTCTTCCTCATTTGGATGTTTTAAGTACGTCTAGGTTGATTTTCTTGTTCTTAGAGTTCCTTAGTTTTATTTCTAGATGCATTGATAATCAGGGTCATGATCATGCCCTGTGAGCTTTTTGGGCCACAAGCATTTGTGTTTTTTATCTAATGGAATAGTTTGAAGTGATGCAACACTGTTGGCAACAAAAGAGTTTTGATCTATCTTTTAAGTCTTTTATGCATTCTTTGGGCCTTCTGAATCGACCTACGGTAACCGCTTTATTGAAGAGCAGAGAAGAATGGATAAAGAAGGGATCAGACAGTAAACATTGATCAGAGACTCTGCTTTAAGTGTCCTCTGACTTGCTATGATGAGGTCTAGAATTGAGTCTATGGTGTCAGTACGTAGTGCAAAGTTAAGAATGAATGTAGAAGTGAGGAGAGCTGTTTTACTACTGATTCTTTAGGGTTATCACCAATGAAACTGGACGTCTTAATTTTTGTGGGGGCCAGATTTCCGTGAGAAGTTCATTAAAGTGTTCAATAAATGTTGAGTTGTTACCTGGTGGATGATCATTTATGAAAATCTTGGTAGGTGTTGAGTCACCAACTAATTTTATTTTGCTAAAGAGCCATAGGAAGGTTGAAAATTCATCATTTTAGATTCCTGTAAAGTATGGAATCTTTATTGGTAATTGCTACACCAGCTCCAGTTTCAGATCCTGATGAATAATAGAATATTCAGGTGGATGGAGAAGATCTTGCATTAGCTGGGAGGGTCAGTCATGCACTTTTCTGTCAGTATTGGTCGTCTCAGTTTTTCTTCGTACTGTTTCACTGCTAACCTGAAGTTGTTTAGCATGAAACTGAAGGAGGAACAAGTGCCATTCCTCTCGGTGGTCATTGTTGTTCTAGTTTTTATCAAGTTATCTAGGTTTGCCCTTTGTGGGGGTGGATCGATCCTCTTTTCCTTCCACTCGACAATGGAAATGTTGGAAATTCCTTGAGTCCTACCTGACTCTATTGTAGCCTTACACCCGTAATAAATTCTCAACGGACATCCTTCCGCTGATTTGGGCACAAACAGAAGTTTGCACCCAAACAAGGATTATAACTAACGCAGTTAGACTGCACTTTTCGCTCCACAAACTCCACATTCCATTTTTTACAGCTCAGAACTAGACAACATATTAGTTTGTATTATAGCAGTGCAGCTTTGATTCTCTTTCATTATCTGACATTTTGTGACATTAAATCATTAAACTAATCAGAAGAAATGTTATTAAATAGTGGTAATCCCAAGATCCTTGCCATCTACTTATTGTAGATTAACTGCACACACAATAATACTGAGGCAGCAAATCATTTCATGTTTCTAGCTTACCTTCCAGGGAATCATATATACCAGTCTGCTTTTTGTTTCCATTGATCAAGTTTCTGTATTCTGTGTCACTGTAGTATTATTTCGTCTCGGCGAAATCCTTGTACAATTTGCGGAGAGGGGATAAAAAATTAAAACCAATTGCTGCATTTCCCATGAATTCCGCTTTAGATATTCCAAATGTTCTGGGAGATTTACAGATCTTTGCTCAGCTTATTTGTGGCCCACGTTCTAGGAGAGCCTAAACCACAATATTGATGGTTGAAACATACAATGTAAACGGAGCTGTTTTGAATACTTTTCACAATTGGAAGTCTCTTGTATACTGAATGAATAAATGAATGAACGAAAAAGTGGTAACTGTATGCATTTTCTTACCAGAAGTATCAACCTTTCTCTAAAATCAGCGTAAACAGAGGAGATCAGAGGCATGATAACACGTGCAAAAATGAGCAACCAAGGTACCAAGTGGTGAAAATAGACTTTTAAGCCTTTAACTCGCTCAGCTATTTCACTAGTATAGAAATCGACCCTCAAAAGATATGTTAGGCTATTATGAACTGTGCATGCCCTAATAATCTCAATTTTCCAGACAGTGCTTAGGGGAACCAGGAGTGAAGAAATATTTTACAGCTATTTCTATGTACTCCTTTAAATATATTACAATACATTACACTGAACATACTGCATACATGCCAAAGGGCCCGATTCATGTGGGAGACTCCCGATTTTTAAGGGCTTTATTTTAGGTGTCTCCCGCCGAAAATCTCCTTCTCTTCAACGTAAGTCGATGGGGAAAATCAATTCCCCCGATTTTATTCCCCCAAAATTTCCCGTTACCAGGTTCAAAATGTCATGTATGATATTGGGTGAGATTCATCAGGTGCACAGAGTGCCGAGAAACCACAGAAACTCGTGCTTGGCTTCATGATGGACAAACGTGAAAGTAAAAATTAGATATGAGCTTTACAACAGAACACGTTATTGAGTTTAAAGCAGTACATCATGGGCTAAAATGTTGAAAGAATAATGGTGAATGTATTTACAAGAGAATCAAAATGTAAAGGTATAGCGGTAGCAAACACTTGTAGTTGACAACTGCTCCATAATTTTGGTGGCTGAGCTGTGCCACAACATAAAAGGGAACACCCATATAAAAATAAGTGAAACCCCCCTCCAAAACTGGTATTCTGACTCTAAGGGGGATATGTACAAGGAAGTGGCGGAGAGTGGTGTTAGCCTCCTTGGCTTAACGCCGCGCTCCACCACTTCTGAAACGCAAGGCTGTACCATATTTACAAGAATGTGGTGCAGCCTTGTGTTTCCCCCTGCGATGGCGCTAAGTTTAGCAACTTAGCGCCAATGCAGGCACCCTTGCACCAGAGTGCAAGGGTGTCTGCGTGCAAGGGAGCATTGGTTATGTGTAGGAAGCTGTCCCTTCCTGCACATAAACAATCCTAAAATGCCATTCTGTCACTTTCATGTGGGCTGCTTCATGCAGCACACTTAAAAGTGACAAAATGACTTTTTTTTAAAGGTTTGTTCATGTACAGGAAGGGACACCTTCCTGTACATAAACAAATCATGGCATTTTGCTTTTTCCATGTGTGCTGCACAAGGCAGCACACATGGAAAAAGCAACAAGCATTGGCATAGCCAATAGGTCTCGCTTTTGGGACCTTATAAGTATTTAGTTATGCAGCACAATATCCTTGGTGCAACAACATGAACTGTTGCATGGTTAAACATTTATAAGGTCCCAAAGGCGAGACCTATTGGCTATGCCAATGCTTGTTTAATTCTGTATTCGAGCGTTCCTTCACCAATAAACTGGTTATTGTAGTATTTTTCCATTTTGTTTGTTTTTGTTTACCGCTGCCTTTATCTAAAATAACATTATTTCAACTATGATGGGGATATGATGGGTAACTGTGGGGGTGGGGGCACTGTTATAGGGAAATAAATGCAATAAAAAAGTCAGACACGAGCAATTCTTCTTTAAAACCTGCCTCACAGTGGCAGTCGTGTTTTTTTTATACTGCTGTTTTTGTTATTTTCATTAGTAAAGCACTCATGCAGACATATTTTGCAATTGTAACGAAACTGAATCATCCCCCTACTGTTAAATTCTCCTCGAAGTTCTGTTTTGTGTTTGGAGTTCTCACGGTATGAGCATTTGGACGCGGCCTCGCGCTGCAGCCTCCCCGGGGTCCTAGAGTTGGCCCTGGCACAGTCGTCTCGGCGCCTAAAAGGGGCACAGGCAGCACCTTTCTGGGACGGGCCACAGGGGCAGCTTCGCCATTCTGCGCGGCTTATATGAGCGCACCAACCCTGCGGAGGCACTACTTCAGGTACATGGAATCTTTTTTGTTACATACTAAGCGCTAGTGGGCGGCCGATAGTACATCTTGGCGCTGCAGAGCGCAGCATAGTCACCCCCTCCATAAAAATAATGCCAGGTTAGGGATCAGCCAACACATCAAGGTGGGCTTATGTCTGAAGCGCGTGCCACCCCCTCTACAGTATCTCAGCTCGGAGACGTGCTCAGTCTGGAAACTTTACCCAAACTCATCTTAACAGAGCTTTTCCTGATTTTTTTATTCAGAATCCCACATCTCTCATTAGATAAAGTGCCGCGCTGTTACCTGCAGCCAAGGGTTTCGAAAGCACCTCTGGCACCAGGGGTGGGTAGAGGACGCTGGGAGCTTTGTTTTCTGCACCAAAACTGGTGTGTCAGATACTGTTCCTGCTGGGGGATGCTTGTGAATGATAGTAATAAAATTAAACGCGAGTCAAGGGTGCAGGGAGAAGACATGCGTTTGAAAGAGCAGATTCACTGCCGTAATCATTTTATGGAACAGAAAAAGCGCCTTGGCCATGTCTTTGAACATACACAACACCCGTGAAGGGCAAGTGGATACTGCAGAGAAGCATGGCCGCCGGACAGTGCAAGACGCGCAGCATTTACCTTGCCACTCGTGCACGTTTGGCATTTCCCTTGCGGGAGCGAGCAGCGGCGCCATCTGTTTTGAAAGCGCGATCAAGATAATTAAAAACAAATGGCGCCGCTGCTCGCTCCCGCAAGGGAAACGCCAAAGTGCACGAGTGCCAATGCAAACCAATGGAAAACATGCACGCGTTTAGGCAAAAGTCCTGAGCGATGGCTAAAGGTCCCCTCCTATGCAGCGCTTGCGCGCTGCGTAGGCGAGACCTAAAAACGAGGAGAAATAATGCATTTCTCCTCATTTCGCCAACTTAAGACCAGGATTTACCTGGTCTTAATTTTGGCGCTGCCTCCTATGTACACCACCCTTGTACATAGGGGGCAGCGTCAAAATGAATGGGTGTTGCGTTGGAACGCCCACCGCAATACCCACTGCCCACCCCTTTCACGCTAACCATAGCGTAAAAGGGGGCCTTATGTACAAGGCAGCGTTAAGCCACGTTAAGTGGCTTAACGCTGCCTTGTACAGAATGCGCTGCCCCTATCGCCACCACAACGTCGGTAAAAGTGACGTTGTGGTGGTGATAGGGGCTTGTACATATACCCCTAAGTGCAGTAACAAAGAAAACAAATTGCAGTCTGCTTTCAAAGTACTCGCCGGTTGACGTAGCCAGGGTTGTTCCTTTAAAGTGGGAACTGTAATGAAGCAGTCCGGTTTGCCACACGAGATCTCCCACACTTACGTAAAGATAGCAGAAAGACGACATCCTGCTATGACAGGTATATAGATAACGCGAGCAGATGGCGTTCTGAGGACAGAGAGGGAAAAGTACAGACTGTTATGTACTAGTAAAGAAGACATGCGGGATTCTATGTTTATAGGAGAAAGACAACTAGATACAGCAGTGTCACGCATAGTCCCTACCTTTCCAAATAACACACAAAGGGGGAGATTTACTAAGATTTTGCGCAGTGTTTGCATCACAAATGTGACGAAAAAAAACTGCACAAAATCTTTTTTTCCTAATTTACTTTCCAGTGGTAAACTTTTTTAGCGCTGGAAATAACGTAAAAGTAATGCGAAGCAGCGCATAGCACTGCTTCACATTACTTTGCGCAATGGGGGCGTACCAAGGGTGGTGCCTGGGCGTTCCCATGCAACTACCCAAGGTTTCTCACACTAAACCCAATTTACTAAATACAGTGGATTGGATTTAGCAGGAGAAAACTGCTCCCTTTAAAAATAGGCACAAGTAGGGAGAAATGCTTTCATTTCTACTTCCTTTTCTGACTTTGCATGCTTGTTGCACTATGCAGCACGCATACAAAGTGGGAAAAGCTTTCCCTCGTGTCTAGGCATAGTATTTTGAACAGGAAGGGTACCCTTCCTGTACAAAACATATGCTGGACTCACACACACACACCCTAGCGCTATGGTGCTAAGGTGTCTGCGTGGCGCACGGCAGCTGTAATCAGCGCCAGCGCAAGGGAAATGGGAGGAGAGAGCCATATCTTTGAAAATATGGTGCTCTCTTGCTCCTTCCCTGTCACGCAACGCAGCGCAAACTCGCGGGAGGCTGCGCTGCGTTGCATCGAAATTTGGTAAATCTCCCCCAAAATGTTCAACAGAGACTTGCGGTAGAGCTCCCCGGCCTACATTTCTTTAAAAAATAAAATGAAATGCAGAACCGCCATCAAGAATCTTACTATTTCCTGTAGTTCATTAATTTTTTTCTAGAAAGGTCTGCCCACGCACGAAAAGCAAAATAACTGAAATGTCGCAAGAGGATTATGTAGTTTGTTCATATATACTTTCCCTGACTTATTTTGGGGCTGGGTATATGTCATTTGCCCCGGTGCAAAGGTGTGATGGCAACGTACAACGTATTTAATTTGTGCACAATTTTACACAATGTTTTTGCGCTGTCGTTACGCAATTAAATATCATCTAAAACGCCAAATAATCAGTGCCGGCTCGCCGAGGGAGTGCCGCGGGGAGGGGCAGGGTGGGGGGGTAGTGGACGCGGACATACGACGGACAGAACTCAGAGGGAGTTCTGTCCGTCGTAAGTCCGAGTCCACTAGCCCCCCACCCTGCCCCTCCCCCGCACCGCCTCACCGCCCCGCGGCACTCCCTCGGCGAGCCGCCACTGCAAATAATCCTGAATCAAGACTTACATAGTCTGCAGTCCCTATACACATATCTTTATATTTCCTACGTTTTGTGTCCAAGTATGCTAAATATATTACGATCTTTAAACACATATGTTAGCATGTCAACCTTCCAGTTTGATAATAGCAACTCAGCGTGTGTGAATTCAGTTTATTTTAGTTTGTTTCTGCAAATTAGCTTGCATATGTAGTTCCGTTTGAACGTTAGTCCTGGTTGCTTCCTTTCGCCAGCCATGTGGTCAACATTTTATCAGATTTCAGCATTTGCTGGAAACATGCATCCTACTGTCAGTATTTTGTTTTTGTCTTTTATTATTAGTATTTTGTACTTCAACACAAACAGTACATAAACCGAGGCAGATGGACATAAAAGAACACAAATGTTTAATCGTCTCAACTACATTTTGTTAAATCTTCAATCCAGCAGGATCCTATTGTCAGTTGATTGGTTCTTTCTCCAGGTTCTTCACTCTGACATATATGGGAAGTGATGATCTCCGGGCTCCTAGCAAGACTAAGCTGTTGGCCAATAGTTTTCTGGAAGAGGGACTCATGAAAATTACATTGAGACAGGGTTGAGTGATACATTTTACTGGACCATAATAGTAGCTGATATGCCTCTCTGCCTATCCTCTTATGAACTTACAAGATTTGGCCAAGCGAGGTCCCGGTAGACAGTAAATTGCATGAAGCTGTAGAAGATGACACACCCATCCCTATATTGAAATCATCTAAGGTGGTGAATTTGAATGCCCCCAAAACCAGAAGTGAAATATAATTTGGAAAATATCGACCAAAATCTACAAAGCTGTTAGGTGGCCAATAAACCAGTACACCTGAGAACATGGAAGAGGTCAAGGGGCGAAAAGGAAAAGTCAGCATCTCGACAGAGAACACACAAAAATAATCTTTACCTTCAACCACTCGCAATATATAATTACCATGCCCCTGTCATTCATTCTCGCATGGAGAATTCTAAACGATGAGGGAACTGCCAGATGAGAACCTTGCAACAACGTACCTTGGATGCCACTATAAAGATTTGAATATATCAAATTTTTGATATTCACTAAACTTAAAAGTGCCTATAGTGACACAGCACCTTTAGCAGGGAGTCCACAGGGGCCAGACAAGACCATTTCAAGTCTTACCCGCTGCAAGGAAGCGTTCAGCATTTCGGCGGGTGCTTTTCCAGATACCAAATGTGATTTCAGGTCTGGGTGTTTGACATTTTATGTTGGGGTTCTGCTTCTTTTGAAGTGTTCACTATTCTCTCTCTTCTACCTCTTGAAAGGCTGTCTGTCACAGCAAGAGAGACCCCGCAGCTGATAGTCCCACAACACAGGCAACAGGAGTGACTAGAGTTCACAGCTAGAGGTCAGCCTCAGTGGCATGTGCATAAAAAGGTTAATCCCGGGCTCCCAGCCCTACTTCATATTATTCCCTTATCAGCCCCATCTCCTTCCTGAGATGTGTCCAGGCCCTTTCCTTGTGATCTATCACTGAATCAAACAAAGAGCACCCTTTTGAAGTGTACAGGGTGAGTCTCTCTCTCTCCCTTTCTCTAGTGTGTCCTACCCATCTCACAGGAATGCACCAATATATAAATCTGTGAGGGGGATTCCTCTATTCCTCATGTCTTTACTAGGCAGGCCTGGGCATCCCAAAATGGAACCCAGGGTCCTGCACGTAACCTACCATTGCAGGCATACTTGCACTCAGTGAATGGACATAGCACACACGCTATTCTGAGCTGTTATCTTCATGCATTGTGCCCTCTCAGACACACATACATTCAGCACAGACATTCGCTCTGCGCACTCTTCAGTACTGTAACCATTCTGTTTTCTGACATGGTGTGCTACTTGCAAACACACACTGCCGGTACACACGTTCATCATGCGCACTGCAAAACACTTTTCACAACACCTTTCATATATTACCTTTCATATATTGCACTTTTCACAAGCACATACATACCCAGCACATGCCTCCACTGAGCATGCTCTGCACACCACTACATCTCTCATGTAATGTATTTCTCGCAGGTATATATACACTCAGTACATGCACTCACCATGCATATACGGCAGAGAACAGCTCTATCCCTGTACTGTACCCTTCTCAGGCACACATACAACCAGCACAGAGTCACAACTCCTGCGCAGCCTTTACATCAAACTGATGGAGGCCAAGGGTGAGTTGAGCACACAGCATCTGAACTTTCTTAAAAGGTGAGTGAGCCTGTAGCCCTCACTGCAGTGACAGAGGGTAAAAAGAACTTGTTCACTCCTAATGGTAACTACACGGTATGCTGCCACCACTGAGCTCATGCTGTTTAACTCCTGGTGAAGGCAGTATCCTTCCAACACTATGAAGAAAGCGCTTTGAATGCCCCTCCCGGTCCAACCATCAGGGGGTTTATAGATCCGGAGCCGCTCCCCTGCTCCCGACCCCCAGCGCCTTGAGACCCTCACGGATGAGTAGCGCGCTCTATAAATCCCCTAATTGATTGATTGAATATCTTACACGGCCTGCACATACAAGACCTTAATTAGAGTTTGGTAGAAGGGAAACTCTGACTTAAAAGATGCCCTGTTTGCTGCATTATTGCCTTTAACACTTATAAAACAGTGAGCAGGATATCCTCCAGATTTGAACGGAGTATCTCATCTGCCAAACTCTCAATAAAGCCCATAGTTCTAAAAGCAAAAATGAATCCTATTTTGAACAAATGATGCTTACACTAGAACAACCCAGTGCCTGCAACTAATCAACAGAGGCACAGAACTGTCTACATTATTAGTAGAGCTGCACATACTAATTTAGCAAATACATGGTCGCTATTTTTTTACTACGATGTTATGCCCTCACGAGAGTGAAATGCCATAGTGGCTGTTTTTTCCAGGTAGATATGTAGACCCCTGGCCAAAGTGACACACTTCACTAATACCCTAAGGCAGTGTTTCCCAAACTGTGGTCCGCGGACCCCCGGGGGTCCGTGACACATCCCCAGGGGGTCCACAGGCAGCAGTTTTAAATGCACTGCAAAGTTCCTTGTATAATTAGCAGTCTTCGAGCAACAATAAAAGTGTCAAGATAACTCTGGTGATTAATGTACCTGCTGGAGAGAGATGAGAGTTTTGTCCAGTGGCAGCTTTGACTTATCTAATGTAGCACAGAGGGTTAATATGCCTACTGCAAAGAGCGTGTGCCATGCATTTTAAAAACAGTATTTTATGTGCATAGGTCAGTGGGTTACTGCTTTTGTCACAGAGATTCTTTTGTTACTGTGCAGTTCATAAGTGACAATCGTAATCTAGCACAGTGACATATAAACTGTCATCAAAGAACTTCTTGCAAACTGCATGGTACAAGTTAGTAACTTATGTTTTTTCCCAGTCTTTCATTATCCTGATGCTGCTAAAAAGGTTTATTTGGGTGGAAAATCATTTTTATTGTTAAAGTCAATGCTAACCACTGTGTTATGTTCTGAATCCTGAGTTTGTGCTTCTCCAGACCAAGCACTCTTTAAAAATGCCTACCAGTATGAATGACATGTGAATCCTACACCTTGTAGTCCCCTTTGCCTTATGTAAAATTTTCTATACACTGATTTACACGTATGATTCATTGTCTCTATATGTATGTGATGTAAAGTGCTCTGACATCCTACAATTGTATGAGAGATGCTATAAAAAAATTAAATACATGTGACAGAGGGGCTATGGAGAGATGAGAGGCACTGTTGAAGGGTGATAATAAGGGAATCATTGAAGAACCCCAACAAAGATTGTCGTATCCTGGTGCATAGTAAAGTCTTCATTTACTATTCTTTAAAAGCTAATACAATTCAATATATAATGATAAATGTGTTGTAGACTGCATCATTGTTTCCTACATTTGTTGAGGGGGGGGAAGAGCCTCCCAAAGCCCCCTTTGTAGTTGTCAGGCTCACTCACTGCACTTGGTGTGCACCGCATGGGGACTGGTCTGAAAACATTTGCCAGGGCTGCTTTGGGTTTCCAGTCTGGCCCTGGAATGAGCAGGGGCCTCGTACTGCGAAATGAAACCAATCACATGGTTTTTTGCAAATTCTTTTAATATAAAATACTAAGAGGGATATTTACAACAGAAGTGGCGGAGTGTGTCGTTAGCCTCCTTGGCTTAACGAAACGCTCCGCCACTTCAAAACACAGGGCTGCACCATATTTACAAGAATATGGTGCAGACCTGCGTTTTCCCCTGCGCTCGCGCTTCACTTAGCAGTGTAGTGCCAACGCAGGCACCCTTGCACCATAGTGCAAGGGTGTCTGCATGCAGGGGAAGATTGTTTATGTGCAGGAAGGTCACCCTTCCTGCACATAAACAATCTTGAAATGCTGTTTTGTCACTTCTATGTGTGCTGCTTAATGCAGTACACATGGAAGTTACAAAATGTCATTTTTTTAAAAAGATTGTTTATGTGCAGGAAGGGTCACCTTCCTGAACATAAACAATCCAAGGCGTTTGCTTTTTCCATGTGTGCTGCACAAGGCAGCACACATGGCAAAAGCTAAAACGAGGAGAAATAAAGCATTTCTGATCGTTTCGCCAAGTTAAGACCAGGTTTTCCCTGGTCTTAATTTTGGAGCTGCCTCCTATTTACGCTGCCCTTGTAAATAGGGGCAGCGTCAAAATCAATGGGTGTTGCGGTGGAACGCCCACCGCAACACCCACTGCCCACCCCTTTCACGCTAAGCATTGCGTGAAAGGGGCCTTATCTACAAGGCAGCGTTAAGCCACGTTAAGTGGCTTAACGCTGCCTTGTAAATAAAGCGAAGCCTCTATTGCCACGGGAATGTCGCAAAAAGGGACGTTCCCATGGTGATAGGGGCTTGTAAATATGCCTCTAAAATCCTTAGTAATTCGAGTATTTGTTGTGTGTGCACACGTGTTTATTTGTTTCGAATTACTGTTTTAATGTTTGAAATTTAAATCATACAAATAGCTTGGGGGTCCCCGGCTTACAGTGGTGCTCAATGGGGGTCCTCAGGAGTCAAAAGTTTGGGAACCACTGCCCTAAGGGGTTTAATTTTAATTTCTATATTCTGTGTGATTTTCAGTTCTATCCCCCCCCATCAATTTTCCCTCATTGTCTTATAGTTGGAATGAAAAAGCACTCTGATTCTCCGGGGCTTTAAAACGCTATACAAAAGTGGTAATTACATAATTAAATAAATAAAATTGATATGACCTTATGGTATCATGATGTGCCAGTTTTGTGAGTGTAATAAACACGTAGAACCCTACAAAATATATAAAAATATATACAAAGATTCACATCTCTACCTGAACGTGCATTTGTGTTTTCCTCCATTCTTCCACCATCATTCCTATTCCTATATTGGAAGTATACAGCTTGTTCCTGAAATCTGTTTCTATCCCTCCATTAGTCTCACATATCACCAGGGTGACTCATATGGCTGGGTCTGGTCACACAGCGGGGTCTCTAATAATAGAAACATTGTTTTAGGGAAATAGGCACATCCAAGAATTCAATTTGGGTGGTGTAGAGAGGGTTTTGTCAGCCAGGATCTACACTCATTATGTCAAGCATTTAATATTATACTTGAGAACTTCATCTTATTCTATCACAAATATTAAGTGAAAGGAAATCCAGATTTTGGGACCACAAGGTCATTTGCCTCTCTTTCAAAAATAGGTGGATGTTACATACTCACATAAATCTTGCCTGCATCTTACCTAAGTAACCATGGGCCATATGTAGGTGGGCTAATACCGGTCGGTAACGGCCGAAAATCGGTAAATTTCCCGTTACCGACCGGTATTTAGCCCTTTGCGATGTAGGAGGCCGGATTTAAGGAGTCGGTAATTTACCGATTCGTTATTTTAAGGAATCGGTAAATTACCGATTCCTTAAATCCTATGTAGGGAGCACTCAAGTGAGTGCATTTTTGGTTTAAGGATTCGTTATTTACCACCAACTACAAGTTGGCGGTAAATACCGAATACCTTTTAAAAAGCAATTTTGTGCTTTTTTAAAGTGCCATGTGGCAGACATACATGCCCTTAGGGCATGTATGTGCGCCACATGTGCACACATGCACGACTCAGGGGTGCAACAGGGTGTCAATTTGACACCCTGCCACCCTTGAATATGCTCCCCCTATGACCGATTCGGTATTTACCGAATCGGTAATAGTGAATGGCTTCCCATTCATTCCTATGGGCCTCCAGGCCCATAGGAATGAATGGGAAGGTATTCCTTATTACCGATTCGGTAAATACCGAATCGGTAATAACGAATATTACCGAATCGGTAAAATTTACCGAATGTTTACCTACATTCTATTTACCGATTCTTAAATACCGAATCGGTAAAATTCGGTATTTAGGAATCGGTAAATAGAAATTACCTACATATGGCCCCATATCTCTTGGAAATCCAAGGTACAACCATAAATCGATTTGGTCATTTCAGCCGCAGTCACCCTAATTCTGCAAAAGTCAACAAAGTTCCAGCATTGTTTTCTGTCTTCCAGCATTCAATTCATCTGTCCCTGCCCGGATTTATAAAATGAAGGCTTGATTCACTGAGCATGGGATCACTTTTAGCAAATGAAGTTTGTGAATGTTGTCCACGTTAGAAACCACCACAACGCTCAATATGAGCTTGCCACAGACAATAAGGAGGAAGATGTGGGTCACCATCATTACAGTGATGACATTACAATGCAGGAAAGATATCAGGAGTCACTACAATCGATGCAACATTACACGGCGGGTAAGCATAGCCAGGCACAAATAACAGAGAGGACAGGCTCAATCTCTCACTTCAGCAAAAAGGGCTGCCAAAGTCCAGTCCCACTGCCTTGGCATTTGTCCATCTAATTTGCACTCTTGTCATTTTCTGACTGTGGACTTTATGTGTCCAGCTTCCCTGATCTTGTGAATAACTTGCATACTTTGTCTACAATAAAATACAATATTCAAGTCCGCAGGCAGTCTTCAGCAGGACAGAATAACTCAGAAAGCACTCAACATCTTCTTGTCTTCACTAAATACTAGCACTGTTTTCCAGATGGCAGGAACCTTAAGTAAGTGAGATAACACAGCAGTGGTTGACATATACCTGGAACTATAATTGTGAGTTCCCTGACCCTTCAGCATTAGCTCATAAGGCACCACCTCCTTCCAACCAAGGGGATGCTTAATGTGGGCCTATCTAAAAGTTAAATATGTAAATTAGTGTTTGAAATTTTGTTACAATGTTTAGGGCTAGAGCACATGCTCTGAGAGGTATTTTACAGCCTCTCGCTGTCCAGATGTGCAATCTGTCATCAATCTATGTCTATAAAGCCAAACTTAATCTGGTAAAACCACGCAAAATAGATAGATTCCAACTCCTGGACTTTTGGCACTTCACTTACTTCTGAACAGACCCATGCCTGAGATTGTGGGTTTATCTGAAAGAGGATCTTAACTGCGGGGAGGCATTCAACTTTCCCTTGGCACGACTGAGTGTGAATGATGTGAAGTAAGTTGAAGGAGTTCCCGTTTGATTGAGATTCATTAGGACAGGTTTTGTAGCCCTCTAACCAGACCTATTTGAGAGTTATGTCATGTGCTATCCCTGTGGGATGGTCTGCAATGGGGGTGCCAGGTATTATAACCTAAAAAGTAACCTGTTTCAGCACAGGCAGTATTTTTGTGCTCAAGCAATGAATCTTTTGCCTTTCCCAATGACCTGTGGGATTGTGTTTCAGAGCGCTAACAGTGCTGTGTTTGTAGATCTTATGTTTCTCATCTGCGGTTTATTGTTCATGATCTAGGTCTCCTGCCAGGCTAGGCTCTTGTTCCCTTCTTGTAGCTGTAACACATCAGTCCCTTTCTTGCATTATTTCAGTTGTTCTTGGCTCCAGCATCCCTGGTTTTAAGTGCATTGTCCGTCAGACCATTGTCACCCAGTGAGAATGTCTATTCTGTACCTTTATTGCCTGTACCTGTGCCTTCGGGCACTTCGTATCCTTTGTTCCCCCTCCCCCCACACGAACCCCCCAAGATACATCTCAGTGGTTCCCCTTTGCCAAAAGCCCTCTCTTTAGGGTCTCCATCCCGCTAGAGTTCTTGCCCTTTAGTCTTGTGTTTCAAGGTTCCTTGGGATGTTGTAAGGATGGAGGAAAACAGACAGAACAGACGGGGAGATTGATACAAGACTAATAATCACAAAGACATAATGTGTATATTCATGGAAAGATCTGTGGAGGCGGGACCAATATATATATTTAACTCTTCTCACTACACTACCCTTTGTACGGAAGTACATATGCATTTTCTCAATTTGCTCCACCCGCACTGGGCCCTCCTACGATTAGAGTCAAAGTTAATTGCATACATTTCTCTTGATGGATCTTTTAATGATGATAGGAGGGGTCATTCTAAACATTACCAAACATCACCACCACTAACTCCCCTAGACCCAAAATGTCCCCCACATGCTCAGTTTCAATGAAGAAACATAGACACACATAAAAGTCTCAATCAATTTGGAGTTTAAAGTTATTGAATTAGAGAATCAAAATTCATTAATATCAGCAATCTGTTTAGGATTTCTGTTAGAAATATAACGGTTTTAATAAGAGCAATCATCATTAGTGCGAAGGATAGTTGCAATCAGACTTACAGAGTTATAAAGTCTTGCTACCCAGAGGATATGTAGATCACAGAAGAGGATAGGTGGACATACCTCGTCATCTCTGGGGACTTCAACCTGCACCTACTAGGCACCTCAACCACAGACCTCGCAGTAGCCCAAACTACACACTAGGAGATCCCCCCACAAGGGAAAAACATATTTGGGTCCCAAACGAAAATTGGAAGTTGCCTGCTCTACGACCTTGAACACTTGTCTTTCAGGGTACTGAACTGCAGATTCACAGAAGACACTCCACCAGTGGCCATATTTCATTCTGATAAAACCAGCAACACTCTGGACTACACATTTGTGTCACTCTCATTTTCCATTTGTGGTCACATGTCAAATCAGGGACAGGACTGGAAGTGATCATCTCCCACAGGAGGTACAGTTAACTTCAAAACTATCCACTCCAAAAAACATGAAAGAGATAACTGATACAACCTACACCGTCAACTATAAATGAATAAAGATCACCACGGACATTCTCATGGAACTACCAGCTGCTGCAGATGGCATGCTTCAGGAACTTAGGGCAGAAAACTGCAAAGCAGTATCAGTGTGGGAATCATTCACAGAAACACTGTAGGTAAAGTATGCAAAAGTGATCAGACTCAAAACCATTCGCACTACCACCACACAATGAAAGAATACACCACAAGAACTCAGTCTTAGGCAGCACAAAAACACAGCAACAAACTTTGGCGAACCCTGCAGAAAAGACCAAGCAACCTTACTGCTCTGGCAGCTCAAAAACAGCACAAGACTGAGATAAAAAAAACTGAATTGGGCCAAACTGCTCTCTCAGACTTAAAATGCAATGAAAGTACAAGGTTTTGGACCACAGTCAACCGCCTCCTCCGTCCAAACCATGGAGGCATCGATTCATACATCTCTGAAGCCAACTGGGCATCGTTTTTAAAGGATCACTTTAATTACCCAAGGCCAGACAGCCTCCAGCAGGACCATTGAGAAACCACAGCCTCAATACCAACTAAAGAACCAAATGAGGTGGACATGGATAACATTATAAGGCAGATAGCCAAATACCCAGGGTGTTCAAATATGACCCAACCCAATGGGCAGCAATTCTAGTACCTGTTTTCACCCAAATAAGAAGCACCGGCATCCTGCTGGTTCGGTTACATCACTAATCTTCAAGGGTGGCGACATATCATCTCCAGCCATCTACCGCTTAATTGCTCTCATTGATAATGGCATCAAGTATTTCGCCGGGACCTTGCTCGAGGATCTAACACTGTGGGACTCTAGTAAATCAGGCAGGGGAGGGTAGGTCCTGGGAGAATGTCCCACGGCAACCACTTTTTCCCGTAGCTACGCTGGGACACTCTGCCTTGCCTAAGAGGTAATTCACTCAAGATTATCAAGTGGAATTTATCACATTACATCAACTCAGGTGTAGTATTTTATGCTCTAGTGGGCCCCAAAGCTGTGGAGGGTGACCTACTAGCTCATATAGGGTAGGATTATATCATCCCGGTCCTGATGAAAAGCCGACTGACCCTTCAGGCAACACAGGCATGAAACATGTCGACCCCACCACATTTTTCACACTTATAGCTATCTGGGAACATTGAGACCTTAGGGTAGCACCACTATTTTTACTGAGTCAAGGGACCATTACCCAATAAACACTTCTTCGGTTACCTTAGACTTTTAATTCTCACTCCTGTCACCAACCTATTTGTCAAAACAACCCTCTACATGCACTCATCTAATGGCATTTACAGATTAAAAGATCTCCGTTGAAGAGCCCCCAGGCCCGTCAGGCATTTCAGTGCAGGCCTGATGAGGAGCGCTCTATGATGAAGCATGGCACCCCACCAAGTGTGTGAGGGGATTAAGATCTGACCACCCGGATCCCCTGTGATCCCTCCGGTCGATCTCGCTATTCCACCAGAATTAGGGTTTGATTTTTCTCTAGAGAGGAACTAAGCCAGTTGAAGTTTTCAGGAATATACCTCTAGTAATTCCATCATCCCATTCAGCCAGACTGGATTCTCAAAAACATCAGGCTCAACAACAAATATAGTGGCAGTCTCACTCCTAATGGATGCCACCCGAAGCTCAAAGTCACTGTTATATCTCTGTTTCATCAACGTCAAAGTGGCCTTCGACAACATTGATCGGGAAAGGGGCAAGCTAGCAAGCTGGAAAATTCCTCAAGGCTTGCTGAATATGTAAATCATGCTCCATAAACATACATGGGTTCGGATCAAGCTAGGTGCAGGAACGCACCTCTCAAGGAAAACTCCAACTACCCGTGGTCTAAAACAGGGATGTGTCCTGGTACCAACACTTCAATGTTTTTCTGGCTGACCTGACAGAGCAACTGCAAACATGTAACTCGCACACTCCAAAACTAGGGGGCACGGCGATATCTAACCTCCTCCACACTGACAATGTGGTTTTGGCCAGTCGCACACAGGTGAGGCTGAAGCGGCTGCTAGACACCATCAAGCCCTACTCCCTGGTAAATGGCCTGTCCATAAATCTAGGGAAAACCAAGACCATGGTATATAACAAGGAGAAAGCACAAACACATTCATGGTTTTGGGGAAATACCCGTATTGAAGGCGCAGATTAATACAAAAATCTGGGGATTGTCATCGACAAAAAAGGCTCTTTCCCAGCCCAGAAAGAGGAGTTACAAATGAAAGGGCTGGCGCTGGTGGTTACACTTAAAAACCCAAAGAAAAAACTGGCTGGTCCTTTGCTGGCACCCCTTCTCGCAGTAGCACGAGCAAAACACATACCAGTAATCTCATATGGGAGCGAGCTGCTTAGAGGCCGGGATGCCAGACTCCTGGACAGTGTAATGGTGCGAGTTTATAGAATCATTTTTTCCTACCACAATTCACCTCAACGGTGCAGTTCCGCCTGGAATTTAGTTTATTAAAACAGACGCTGGCCGAGCGAGGAACATATTTAATATGCTAGAGCAAAATAAGAAAAGTGGAACCAAACACACTGAATCATCTGCTCCGGAAGGAGTTACAAGAATACGACCTGTCACCGGCACGGGCCTATCTGTAGGAATCACTGGGAAGCACAGAACTTACACATCCTTGGGACACCCCCATAAGCCACCAAGTTTTTAAGAAGATGGTCTGGTAGGCCGTAAAATTCGCTCAGCTACCGAGGACAAGGCCTCAGTAGCAAAAAGAACGCACCATTGGATGACATTAAACAGTTACAAAAACCTTGTGCCACAACAGTACTTCACCACAGGATACCTGACTATGGTTAA
The DNA here is from genome assembly GCA_963921515.1 of Calotriton arnoldi. Lineage (NCBI taxonomy): Eukaryota > Metazoa > Chordata > Amphibia > Caudata > Salamandridae > Calotriton > Calotriton arnoldi. The sequence continues at coordinate 240,068 of CAWUFW010013840.1, read as the reverse complement.
GGAGCAGGTTTTCAAATACAGACTGGGTCTGTACCCGCAAAGGCCCACCGACCACCCTGGCTCAGAGAACGACAAACGGATACTTGTCTTCTATGCGGGGCAGAGAAAGAAGACCTAGTATGTTCCTGCAAAGAGACACAGGGCGAAAGGAGACAGTTTTTAAAAACACCCTTTGATCATAGGGCAATACATTCCAGAAGGCAGGCCGTGTTGGTCTGTTTTAACCCAGAGGACCCCCAGCTGAACTGCCGTCTGGTTAAATTTCTGCAGAAGGTGGAAAAAAAAGATGTTCAACAGCACCCCTTATAATGCTTGATGAGATAAAGCAGCCCACTGGTAGAAGTACTCCCTACTAACTTGATTTTAAGTGGCTGAGTTCGGCTGCATTGCCTTGCACTTTCTTGCACCTGCACCTTGTTTTATCGTACTTACATTTTAAAGCCAACAACCAAGTCAAAGTACAGGCATTGCCAGTATGAAGGGACAACCTTACCAGTGGCAACTTCATCCACACTCAAAACTGTTCTCAAGAGGTCAACATTAGCCGCACTCCTTTCTTTGCAATTGCACCTTAATATAAACACATGGGGGCATATTCTCAAGGAGAAATCGCTGATTCATCGGCACTTTAGCGCCGCAAAAGTGGCGATAGACTTATCGCCCCATTCACAAGCTGGTGCAAACTGCCGACATCGCCAGTTTTCCCGCGATAGCTGCCGCAAAACACATCGCCATGGATGAGAGCGACAACTAACGCTAATGATATGCAGAGTAGGCGTTCCCGTGCAAAAACACACGAAAACACCACTTCGCGATATTCCCAACGAGCAGCCAGATCAGCGATGCGATCCAAAAACAGGCGATAAGGCGCGTTAGCAGCAGGTATTCAACACCTGCCTCTTACTGGTGTTAAGCAGGACGACAACCTGCAGTATGAAAGAGAGCCCAGCCTAGAGCCACATCTGAAGACCAACAGATGCCATGGAGACAATGATCATGCAGCCTGGAGACCCAAGAGGGCCACAACACCCACCGTAACCAGCCCCCAGACCCTCCCCCCCAGGTCATGAAGTCCAGCAGTCAACGGTAGTGGAAAAACAGAACTTTATTACAAATACATAAACAAGACGAAAATCTCAGCCAACGCGTTCCATTCCCAAAAGTGAACTTCACCAGGGCAACGTGTGGATCCAAAAACTGCAAATGCTGCGGGAACTCCCCAATACCATTCCATATCCCGAAATCAGTAGTCAGAAACCTGTTGGAGAAATGGTGACAATGGTCAAGCGTCCTCATAGTCACAAACGTAATCTGGCACAGTGTATTGCACTTGGACAAACCGGAATGCATACAGGTATGATGAATCCAGTCCAAACATACTGTAACAGAAGTCCGTGTGCTCGTAACCTCCGCAGGGAAGAAAAGGAAGGCTACGGCCACACAAACATCTGTTACGGTCTCATCATGCAGGATTCATCATACCTGTAAACATCATGGTTTGTATCATCTTGATACCCCTGCACCTTCACTTCCCCCATGCTGTGCATGAACAGCTGGAGACCATGCAAGGGAATTACGCCATAGCTGCCTTACTGCACGTGTCGGGGGCAATTGACTGTACACATGTAGCACTTGTGCCCCCTGCCGACCCTGCACACAATTACCGCCACAGAAAGCACACGCATTCCATCAATGTGCAGGCGATAGTGGACCACCGGGGACAGCTCACCAATGTCGTCACCAACTTCACAGGCAGTGTGCATGATACATACATCTTCCGACAGTCCATCATCAACCAGCGCTTCCAGGATGGCACCCATGGCAATGCACTGCTCATTGGTAAGTACTAACTGAACACACCACACACCTCAACTCCACAATCACACAACTCACAACTGTGGGAGAGCACACGTAACAAAATCACATACAACATGCCCAACTACCGGACACAACAACACAAGTAACCGTGGTAACAGGGGCCAGGCATGTAGACAAACCATCCACAAAGGCAGAGCCCCTCTGCCACACAATTGCAATTGCAGAATGTGGGGAGAGGTGGGAACCAAGAATGTGTGAAGGAGGCAAGTGACCCAGCAGCTTTGCGGTTGTTTGCGAGTTTCTGCTTGGTTTTGCGCTTCACATCATTCCAGCGCCTCTTGACCTCGTCCATTGTCCTCCTCAGCATTCCGACTGCATTCACCTTGTCCACGATGGACTGCCATGTTCCATTTTTTGTTGCCAATGACACAGTGGAGGTGACGAACAGATATTGATGGTGTTCTATCACCTCCGTAATCAGGATCCTGTTTTCCTGCGGACTGAACCGCGTCTTCCTCTTCTGCTTCTCCTTGCCCTTCCCTGACCCCAAGGTCCCAGGCTGGTCCTCCGTGGGGTTTGTGGGGTTCGGGTTGTCCTCTGTACTTGCTCCGGCTTCCTCCATTGTGCTTCGCATTTGTTATGTTTTTTTAAAATTTTATTTTTTTGCTGCTTTTATGGTGATTTTTTTCGCCTGACGTGGGAATTGCAAGCCTGACGCTGCTTGTCGCCGATTTTTCTATTGCGGTTGGGCCCATTGCGACTTTTTTCGCTTTCGGGTTTCCTTTTTTATTGCCGTCGCCGTAGTTGTATCGCGGACATTTGAGGCGTTATCGGGAAACTATTGCATGTTACCGCCGTGTTGGGAATACGACGTTGACACGGAGTTATTTTCCCGCGATAGGCGGCGATATGAAAAATTGCGTTAGCCTATTTTGGCAATGTTAATCGCACGTTCCTGAGAATATCCCCCATAATTGTTTAAAGTTACTACAAAGTGTTGGCCACAATCTTTTTACCCTTGAGAGCACAGATCGATTGCTGGGGTCCAGCAAGTCAGAAATTGGTACTTTTGCAATGTGTGCCCTCAAACCAGCAAACAATGCTTATTTTTTCTGTGCATTTATGGAACATGTAACGTGTATTTCAAATTTGCTGTTTTATTTGCACTATGTTTGCCATAATACTTTACCCCAGAGGGCAGAGACCGAACTGGCGGGAATTCATGATCTAAATATCTTACTCTTGCACATGCGTGTTTTTAAATTAGGGAATAACACTTGCTTTTACTGTGTATTTATGAAACATGTAACTTGTATTTTAAAATTACTGTTTTATTGCAATGGTATATGTAGGTTGTATTTAAAAAACAGTTTTATTGCAATGGTTTTAAGTTACCATGCAATTTATCAATAAACTCTTACTCTTACTCACATCAGCTGTCAAAAGAAACATATTTGAAAATACGGAGGATAGAAAAGGTACAGTTTATGGTCCATTCATTCCCATGGGAATAGAATTATGCATAAATCATAGAATGTGCATTTGCAATACAAGAAGCAACAATATTCATAGTCACTAAGCCATGTTTTAGAATCTAGAGTAGAGGTTAAACTAGTTCTGTATTAACATGAAGCATTTAACTTTGCATTCATTTCATCTAATACATTTGCAATCATTACCAAGACCGATATAAATTCATAATAACTTCTTAAGTCATAATTAATATTCATGTATTATCATCATAATGCACTACTTATGCTTACGTATGCTATATTTCTGCTAATTGTATCAATTCTACGAAAGCTCACGTTATACTATTTTCAATTTATAAAAATTGTTTTAACATTTTCACAAACTATATCACTTTTAATATCATTCTCATTGTTTAGTATCAATACCACCACATTTTCTATCCCAAGCTATTTTCCCCATAGCACTCTTCAATGAAACTAGGCTATGTTTTCTCTTCGTAATATATGTAAATGTCTACAATTGCATGATTACTTATCTCTTATGTTTTAAAGCACACTTTTACTATGCTTCTGCTACACTAAACTTTATTTTCCATGATGTTTCCTATCCAATGTGTGCAAAGTGTAATTTCCAAATTCATATTTTTAATTTTTTTAACATCTATATGGTTTTAAGATTTACGCTCTATCAGATCCATGTGTCTGACCACACATGCACACACATCTTAACTCATATCTGAACTCATATCTTGGCTTTTCTCCAGTGGCCAATGAGTCCTCTCTGCTTGCATTCTTGCCCATGAAGCACCTGAAGAGAATAGAGCTGCACCTTCTGAAACACAGAGACAGAGTCAGACTGACCAGAGACAGACAGGGAATGTTTGTCAAGTCACAGAGGAAAGCAAGGGAAATTGCTCTGGAATATTGCTCTGGCAATGACGAGTTTTATTTTAAACTTCTCCTGTTTAAATAGTAAGTAGGTGACATTTAGTTTTGCTAATCTTGGTAACTTAATGGAAAAAACATAATTCACTTATCAGAATGAGTAGCCAATTTTTTTATTGTCTCAATATCTAGAAATCATAAGACAATTATCCTTACATTGTGGTGCAGGGACATTTCAAAGTACAGCAGATGCAAACTCTTCAATTCTGCTGGCTAGAAATTCCTTTAAATTCACCTGTCTCTGGCACTCTAGAGACTACAAAGTTTCAGTAAGTGACAGGTACTTTATGTGATTAGTATAAATTTCAGCAAATTGTAAGGAGAAATAATGTTTGCAACCAACCAGTAGTATCAATCCCTATGCAATCAGGCAATCATATGAGTCAAGCAATTTAGAGCCTGATTTAGAGTTTGGTAGCCAGGGTACGCTGTCGCAAAGACAAAGGGGGTATGCTGTCAGCCAAACTATAGGTCTGCCTGCCTAATTTAGAGACTTGCAGACCCATAAGATTTCTGTCGATAGAGCCCCCAATGGAGTAGGGGCCTTTTTCTGACAATCACCGCCAGGTAAAACCTGCCAGTTAGTGACAGAAAAAAATAATGACCCTAGCAAAACTTCCAGGGTGTAGGGTCATTAGTTTAGAAAAACAAAAAAATGTCAAAAGTTTGGTTGTCTGCCATCAAAACCAACAGACGCTGTCAACCAAATCTTTTGTTCCTTGAAGGTAACCACCTTAATGGCAGTTCCCTTCAAGGTACATAGATGACTGCTATGCCTGTGGTCATGTCTAAATGTAATGGTCAGTAGTCCATCAAGATGGCGAAGGTAATGTTTACCACAGATCTGACAGATGGAGTACCATCAATCACACCTTAAATTAGGTCTTTAGTTGTTTGTGTACAAATGTAGCATATGTTAAGCTAACCAGGGCTAGAAGCTTGAGGGTTGAAACAAACCATTAGCTGATTTTGTGGCACAACAATATATGCTGGCAGCACTCAAAGTCTGACACCACTCTCCATCAACAATGTTCAGTGCATCTCTGCATTCTGTTCAGTATGTGTTATAGTTTAAAACAGATATTTCAACATTTTCTATAATTTGAGCTACTTCTGATAAACAGAAGTCGTCCTGAGAGGCTAACAAACATTATCCTTAGAGCAGTCGCCATATGAGGTGAGATTTCATTACTGGCTATCCCATGCAGGATTAACAGTAGGCGCTAACCATGTGCATCAGGCAGATTTAACAGAAGTAACATCATAAAAACCTCAATAGGAAATGAGTACAGTGATGCAGTCCCTAGTGTCTTTAAAATTATACATATTCAAAGGAGTACCATTTGTTAATCCCAATCAATATCCAATCTGGCTCATTATTTATCTCGTAAAGTACTCCTCTAAGTAATATTGTTGGACCAATATTCATTTACAGAAGAAGGGTGGGAGCACACTGCCTCACATCCCAGCACTCAATTTGCCCCAAAGCATCATAGTAAATGCAGTGCATTGCAGTCCTTGTTGGTGAAGCTTGTGCTATGTAACTCTAGATATGTTTCTGGATTAATTTCTTCGTCAGTAGAGAGCTACAAGTCATTTTGGGGGTGCTGATAATGCTGCCAAAATTCTTCTCAGGTCTCTGTACCACTCACTGGGCACAGGTGCATCAACACAATCTTGTCAGCTCAAAAGAGCCTTTTCAAACAGAAGGAGGGTGGGAGCACACTGACCTATATCCCAGCACTCAATTTGCCCCAATGCATCATGGTAAATGCAGTGCATGATAATACTTACTTCAGTAGTAATCTTTAATTTTTCACACTTGTTGGTGCAGCTGGCGCTATGTAACTCTAGAACCATGTTTCTGGATTCGTTTCTTCATCAGTAGAGAGCAACAAGTCGTTTTGGTGGTTCTGGAAATGCTGTCCAAAGTCTTCTCAGGTCTCTGTAGACTCATATGTGGATACATCACTTCTTCATCTATATCAAAGTGTATCTTTCTTTGTTCCAACATTAAATGTGACAAAGAGTGACATCGTTAAGTACAAAACTCACTTTTCCACATGCATTATGTAATGTACAGTTAATAACAGTAAGCAACTAAATTTAAAGATAAGGCCATATGGCAATGGTGACCTGAGCATTTTTAAGTAACACAAATGATTTTTCAGTCTCAAGTTCCTGAGTGCCAACTGTGAGGAATGACATATCTTTTGTCCTAGTCTCCAGATTTTTTCTGTCTGATTTTACTGTCTTTAGAACTCTGTGTGCTTCACACCTGAAAAACTGTAGAAAGCACTTCTATTTCACCTAAAACAGGTTCTGAACATTAATAACCAAAAAATAAAGCTAATACAGCACACCAATCATAAGTTCTAATTGATCCAATAAATCAAACTGTATTGCGAGTGGCTAGTAATCAATACTGTAAATCTTTAGTCCATATAGTCCTTTGATTTCTTGTGCCCCATATACAGCACATAAAAGATTTTCCAAAGCAACTTTTTCGTAGAAAACGTTTCTTTTATTGATTTTTTTCTTTTTCTTAATGCCAATTCCCAGCAAACAAAGCAGCCAACACGTGTTTCGTCTGTACAAATAAGCACCGAGACTTTCTCAAGGCTGGAAAAACAAACATACAACCAATAGTTAAAAATCCATATCAGTCATTAGTGACTTGATAATATGGACATAAAATCATTAATAAATTGAAAAGACAGTGGATCATAACCATAAACATTAGTGCTGGCCGGAAGCAGAGGACATAAAAATACATCATGACTGAAGAGACATAACGATAAGCACCATATTAGAATAGAAAAAACAGAACAAAGACCAAAACCACAAAGTAATGACTACCCGAGACGGTGAAAAGATATTTCATCCCTAATTGGAATAGTGTCAATGGACAGAAAGAAAATTCAACAAATTAAATATATAACACCCACCTAAAGTGATCAAATTTGTCGCTAATACTGTTATAATCAAGAAAAATCCACACACTCTTAGTGTAATGAATGAGTTTCGTTCTTTCTATAAAGATAAATGGGAGAAGTGTAAGTATATATCTCATTACAGATGTCAAATACAGATATTAATACTAATCATCCTAGAACGATAAACGAGCACTAAAATATATGTGCTCTATTATGACCAATAATCGCCATAGCAAAATAAGTATCTGATGTTAGAATAACGTAAAAATTAACATTTTCATTGTTAATAATTTTACAAAAGTACGTAAAATGAATCATGAGAGAGGAACACCATATCTTATCGTTACCGATGTCAAGTAATCATCCTAAAGCGATGAAATAATACTGCAATGTAGAGGCTCCATAGTGACTAATATTTGCCATTGATAAATCAATGAAAAAGACACAACCTCGAATTACGACAAAATTGTAGAATAGGCATGATTGACACATGATGTAAACTATATTGTCACACTCACCAAGGGAGGAAATAAAATTCTAGAGTATAGATCAATAGTTAAACAGTTTAAAAAGGGCATCGATAGTCCCAAGCAAATCCTAAACTGAGGAAAGGGCATCGATAGTCCCAAGCAAATCCTAAACTGAAGAAAGGAACAGGGAATGCAAAGAAAATACAAAAAAGGATAATACAAAAAAAGGAAGGATAATACAAAAAAAGATAATACAAAAAAAGGGGCCGGCAGGTGGGGGAGGGGGGGAGAGGGAAAGAACACAACGTGAAATACGTATAAAATATGGAGTCACTCATCCGAAAGCAAACTGCTTATACCAGATGCTTTGGATCAATAAGAATTTCACCATAAATTGTCGCTAGTGGTGGTTGAGAGTAATGGTTATTATCCCATGGAGTCGAATCCAGAAAAAAGATAAATATACAAAGTAGTGTATAGAATCCTATTAGGGACAGAAAACACGTTACCATATTATCAAGCTATCACTAAATATGGTATATCACGAAGTCACAACAACCCCATACCTCACCAAATATATGACGTAATTAATATAAATGTAATTACCAATGTTAAGATCTAAAACCTTATGGCGGAGCAGTGCTGTTGTCTTACGGTCTCAGCGGTTAAGTTCTAAACAGGACAAAAGTGATATGAAAAGATGGAGGCTAAAATATTATCAGTATAAAAATACAAATACTGAAAGCGACATTCCTGTGACTCACCGCCTAAGTTGGAATCTAATCTCAATATATTTTTTCAGAGTGGTTAAGTCCCACCACCTGGAAAGTTCAGACTTACGAAGTCTCTCCAGTTTAATGAATAACTGTTTCAATCCCTGTGGTTTTACCTCTGCTGGTGGACCTTTAGTGGACTGAATACCTTGTCCTAAAAAATGTCATTAAACAATTTGTGACTATCGTCATCAAATGTAGCCATCGTAACAAATAAGCTATTAAGTCAATAAAACTGATAGAATTAAAGATCAGTTTACGCCTCCAAATGAATTGAGTGCAGGTATACACTTAAACAAACTTGTAAGAAATGGGTAGTAGCGTTCCCTGAGAGGGAAATACCGCACATCAATGAACAACAGATGTAAAGAAGTAAAACAGTAAATGGCGTAGAAGTTAAACAAGACAGCTGTAAGTACAGCAGGGTGCTTAGCTAGCTTCAGTCACCCACTACCCAAGGGTGCCAATCGCATGTGAAACATGCACATAAATAACCAAAAATAAAGCTAATACAGCACACCAATCATAAGTTCTAATTGATCCAATAAATCAAACTGTATTGCGAGTGGCTAGTAATCAATACTGTAATTCTTTAGTCCATATAGTCCTTTGATTTCTTGTGCCCCATATACAGCACATAAAAGATTTTCCAAAGCAACTTTTTCGTAGAAATCGTTTCTTTTATTGATTTTTTTCTTTTCTTAATGCCAATTCCCAGCAAACACAGCAGCCAACACGTGTTTCGTCTGTACAAATAAGCACCGAGACTTTCTCAAGGCTGGAAAACAAACATACAACCAATAGTTAAAAATCCATATCAGTCATTAGTGACTTGATAATATGGACATAAAATCATTAATAAATTGAAAAGACAGTGGATCATAACCATAAACATTAGTGCTGGCCGGAAGCAGAGGACATAAAAATACATCATGACTGAAGAGACATAACGATAAGCACCATATTAGAATAGAAAAAACAGAACAAAGACCAAAACCACAAAGTAATGACCACCCGAGACGGTGAAAAGATATTTCATCCCTAATTGGAGTAGTGTCAATGGACAGAAAGAAAATTCAACAAATTAAATATATAACACCCACCTAAAGTGATCAAATTTGTCGCTAATACTGTTATAATCAAGAAAAAATCCACACACTCTTAGTGTAATGAATGAGTTTCGTTCTTTCTATAAAGATAAATGGGAGAAGTGTAAGTATATATCTCATTACAGATGTCAAATACAGATATTAATACTAATCATCCTAGAACGATAAACGAGCACTAAAATATATGTGCTCTATTATGACCAATAATCGCCATAGCAAAATAAGTATCTGATGTTAGAATAACGTAAAAATTAACATTTTCATTGTTAATAATTTTACAAAAGTACGTAAAATGAATCATGAGAGAGGAACACCATATCTTATTGTTACCGATGTCAAGTAATCATCCTAAAGCGATGAAATAATACTGCAATGTAGAGGCTCCATAGTGACCAATATTTGCCATTGATAAATCAATGAAAAAGACACAACCTCGAATTACGACAAAATTGTAGAATAGGCATGATTGACACATGATGTAAACTATATTGTCACACTCACCAAGGGAGGAAATAAAATTCTAGAGTATAGATCAATAGTTAAACAGTTTAAAAAGGGCATCGATAGTCCCAAGCAAATCCTAAACTGAGGAAAGGGCATCGATAGTCCCAAGCAAATCCTAAACTGAAGAAAGGAACAGGGAATGCAAAGATAATACAAAAAAAAAGGATAATACAAAAAAAGGAAGGATAATACAAAAAAAGATAATACAAAAAAAGGGTTATTTTTACAGTAAACTTCCACTGTTGTTTACTATTTTCTGTTAGTATCCACCACAATCAAGACAGTTGCTTAGTGGTGTCGATATATATTACCAGCTCTACTCAGTCCCCTACAATATGGCGGCTGTTTCGACACAAATATTTACTTGATCGACAGGATACGAGTGAGGGTCACGTGTTTTTCCACATCACATGACCTCCGCCTTCTCCCTTTTATGCAGCAATGGCGTTAGCTTGCATTTGATCGTTTTCCATATTAGTTAGAACGAATGCGTTGGGGTCGGAGTTACTCTACGTAATCAGGACGGGTGAGTTCTCTCGGTATTTTCTATGATGCTAGGTGATACCTCCGCATTATTTGAAGCATAGAATTTTAATATTTTTACTTATTACAGGTTTAGGACGTATCATTGTCCGACCTGTTTACTTGAATTTCCTCAAATTACCACTCATTGGAGATTTCAACTTAGGCGGTGAGTCACAGGAATGTCGCTTTCAGTATTTGTATTTTTATACTGATAATATTTTAGCCTCCATCTTTTCATATCACTTTTGTCCTGTTTAGAACTTAACCGCTGAGACCGTAAGACAACAGCACTGGTCCGCCATAAGGTTTTAGTTCTTAACATTGGTAATTACATTTATATTAATTACGTCATATATTTGGTGAGGTATGGGGTTGTTGTGACTTCGTGATATACCATATTTAGTGATAGCTTGATAATATGGTAACGTGTTTTCTGTCCCTAATAGGATTCTGTACACTACTTTGTATATTTATCTTTTTTCTGGATTCGACTCCATGGGATAATAACCATTACTCTCAACCACCACTAGCGACAATTTATGGTGAAATTCTTATTGACCCAAAGCATCTGGTATAAGCAGTTTGCTTTCGGGTGAGTGACTCCATATTTTATACGTATTTCACGTTGTGTTCTTTCCCTCTCCCCACCTCCCCCACCTGCCGGCCCCTTTTTTTGTATTATCTTTTTTTGTATTATCCTTCCTTTTTTTGTATTATCCTTTTTTTTGTATTATCTTTGCATTCCCTGTTACTTTCTTCAGTTTAGGATTTGCTTGGGACTATCGATGACCTTTCCTCAGTTTAGGATTTGCTTGGGACTATCGATGCCCTTTTTAAACTGTTTAACTATTGATCTATACTCTAGAATTTTATTTCCTCCCTTGGTGAGTGTGACAATATAGTTTACATCATGTGTCAATCATGCCTATTCTACAATTTTGTCGTAATTCGAGGTTGTGTCTTGTTCATTGATTTATCAATGGCAAATATTGGTCACTATGGAGCCTCTACATTGCAGTATTATTTCATCGCTTTAGGATGATTACTTGACATCGGTAACGATAAGATATGGTGTTCCTCTCTCATGATTCATTTTACGTACTTTTGTAAAATTATTAACAATGAAAATGTTAATTTTTACGTTATTCTAACATCAGATACTTATTTTGCTATGGCGATTATTGGTCATAATAGAGCACATATATTTTAGTGCTCGTTTATCGTTCTAGGATGATTAGTATTAATATCTGTATTTGACATCTGTAATGAAATATATACTTACACTTCTCCCATTTATCTTTATAGAAAGAACGAAACTCATTCATTACACTAAGAGTGTGTGGATTTTTTCTTGATTATAACAGTATTAGCGACAAATTTGATCACTTTAGGTGGGTGTTATATATTTAATTTGTTGAATTTTCTTTCTGTCCATTGACACTATTCCAATTAGGGATGAAATATCTTTTCACCGTCTCGGGTGGTCATTACTTTGTGGTTTTGGTCTTTGTTCTGTTTTTTCTATTCTAATATGGTGCTTATCGTTATGTCTCTTCAGTCATGATGTATTTTTATGTCCTCTGCTTCCGGCCAGCACTAATGTTTATGGTGATGATCCACTGTCTTTTCAATTTATTAATGATTTTATGTCCATATTATCAAGTCACTAATGACTGATATGGATTTTTAACTATTGGTTGTATGTTTGTTTTTCCAGCCTTGAGAAATTCTTGGTGCTTATTTGTACAGACGAAACACGTGTTGGCTGCTTTGTTTGCTGGGAATTGGCATTAAGAAAAAGAAAAAAAATCAATAAAAGAAACGTTTTCTACGAAAAAGTTGCTTTGGAAAATCTTTTATGTGCTCTATATGGGGCACAAGAAATCAAAGGACTATATGGACTAAAGAATTACAGTATTGATTACTAGCCACTCGCAATACAGTTTGATTTATTGGATCAATTAGAACTTATGATTGGTGTGCTGTATTAGCTTTATTTTTTTGGTTATTTATGTGCATGTTTCACATGCGATTGGCACCCTTGGGTAGTGGGTGACTGAAGCTAGCTAAGCACCCTGCTGTACTTACAGCTGTCTTGTTTAACTTCTACGCCATTTACTGTTTTACTTCTTTACATATGTTGTTCATTGATGTGCGGTATTTCCCTCTCAGGGAACGCTACTACCCATTTCTTACAAGGTTCTGAACATTGGAAGAGTGGCTTTATACCACCTACATATGTAGCACAAATTGACATGGCTGCCAGGAGCACTACTGTGTTCTGGCTGGGCTGCACTTTAAACACACTGGTATAAAACATGGCAGAAAAAATTGCCTTTGACACTGGAAAGGTCTATGTTTATATATTCAAAGGTCAACCCTAAAGTGTGACTTATAAGCCCACAGGGCTGAGTCCTAATATATAAAAACAGGATATACTACATACTGGGTTTAGTTTGCACTCACAGTGAAATAAAACCTAAAAGCTGGTTTCATTGTGTAGACTGTGCCAGAATTTTTCAAAAGGCCTACGTGTGATGTAAATATTTACTCCACATTTCTGCCTGAGAAAATGCTAGATAAATAATTCAGTAATTGTCTACTTAGGCCATCATTACCAGTTGCATGATAATGGCAGGTGAAATCTCGGCACACAAAATGAATGTTGATGTGCATTTAAAATACCACTAGTACCATCCAATTACGAGTTAATCCTCTCAAAATGGGGAATAACTGTGCCTAGCTGTTTTTTCTGGGTAGAATTATGCATGGTTTTCCATGTTCAAATGGGATTAATGCTCACATTCACCAGCTGCTCTGAGCAAGTGGTAAATGTAAGCTGAGGGGGGGGGCGTGGTTTGGCGCGCGGCAAGATGGCAGCACAGTAGTGCAGCTCTGCCGGCCGCCGCGGTAATCCTGTAATTATCCTGAAGGACTGGGGCCCACCGGGGGTCTAGCGCGACTGCAGAGTGCTCCGGAGCGGAGGGCTACCCTCCGGTGCGGCGCTGGAGGCGGGGGACCACCCAGGGGCAGAGAAACGCATATCACAGCGGCCGCGGACCAGAAATAAGGCGGCAGACGGGTGGCGCTGGCCGGGGCCGGGTGCCCAACGCTGCATCTACGGCGCCGCCGCGGGAGCAGCGCGGCAATCGCTGAGAGGAGGCGGCTGCGGCGCCTGGCGGACGGTGAAGCCCTGTCCCTGAGCTGACGCTGACGGAGTGCGCGGCTGCTTGGTTCCCTGCACGCCGCGGACCTGCGGGACGGCGGGTGAGTGATACGCAAGCGCCCGGCTCTGCTCAGTGATGGAGGCCCCGGCGCGCAAGATGGCTGCCAGCTCCCAGTGAGGCGCAGACTCAAGGTTGGGCGCGTGGATCGGGGGTCTGCGCTGACGCCGCCGCGCCGGGCATCTACTGCCGTGGGCGCCTCATCCCGGTCACCTACCCGGTGGAGTACAACTGACAGAGGCTGAGGGGCTGATGCACTGGAGGTGGAGATGTAAATCCTGAATGACGCAGTGAGTGAGGAGTGGTGTGAGCCTTGCGATCTGGTGCGGCCGACGAGCGTGGTGAGGCCTAGATAGCGACAGACTTGCGGCCCTAGAGCGCGCTGGCAGCAGTAGGACTCTTGGAGCTGGAAACTGGGATCACGGCCCTGCTGCTGAAATATCTGCAGGCGGGGGCTACTGTCCGCCTCGGTGACGGAGCGTGAGTGTGGGCGGTAGGCCTCAATTGCTGAAACTCAAGACAGCGGGATACGGTTGTGTGTTGGGACTGCCCGCGTCGGTGGGAGTCCGGACGGCGACGGCAGCCCCTGTGCGCTGGCTGCTGGGCGCCCTGTGCCCGCGGTGAGGATGGGGAAGCCGGATAAAAACCAGCCAAGGCTAAATTTCGAGCTACGTAAGGGCGGCAGATCCACGCAAGGCGCGGCATCGGACTCAGAGCTAGAATCGACAGCGCAGACATCCACAGCACTCGAAAAGACACTTGCGGCAATACAAGCAAGTCTGCAATCTATAGATGGCAAGATCGAGGCGCTGAACGGCCGAATGGACACTATGTCGGCCAAACTCGATAAGCAAGCAACCCGGCTGGGTGAGGCAGAACAGAGGATATCAGACACCGAAGATGGTCTGCAGCAAGTTACAGCCAAGACCTCGGACATTGAAAAGATCCTAGCGCTCATAAAAAATAAGAACGAGGACATCGAAGCGCGGTCACGACGCAATAACGTGCGCATTTTGGGCCTGCCGGAATCCACGAATACGGGGCGGCTGGAGGAATATGTTGAGGCTCTATTCCGGGAGATATGCGGCCCAGAGACCCTATCCAATATACTAGTGGTGGAGCGAGCGCATAGATCTCTTGCCCCCGGCCTCCACCGGGAGCCCCTCCCAGGCCTATCATTGCACGCCTGCTCAACTTTAGAGACCGTGACACGGTGCTACGTGTGGCCCGCCAGAAGGGCACCATACAACATCAAGGAAACACCCTTTCTTTCTACCCGGATTTCACGGTACTGGTCCAGACTGCGAGGAAGGAATTCCAAGGGGTTAAAAAAATATTGCAACAGGATCAAGTACCCTACGCCATGCTGTATCCCGCTCGCCTTCGGATAGGGACGGACAGGGCGGCAAAAATCTTCAATAATCCAAAGCAGGCCCTGGATTATGCTCAATCGCTGCGGCGCAAAAAGCAGTCAGCTGAACACACATCTGACATTGATGACTGACTACATGAATCTCTGCTCGATCTGGGGTGCTGGGGCGGGTAAGATCTGCCTGAAATGGGTCTGACAGTAAAGTAGTGGGTTTGGCGCGATACTGATGATGTGTGCCGGCTCTCCATGCTCCCTGCCTACAGGATGCTGTTTGCCCTGTTTAAATATCTCTCCTGATGGGTCTGCTCTGGATTAGACATTCATGTTTAGGATGTGGTGACCTAGCACCGGGGTTCATTGGGCCGCGGAGAGTCGATGTGGGGGGACCTACACATCAGAATACTGCTCAATACTGGGACAGGGCGGACGACTGGAGGCTGCGGTGGCGATCTACCTTAAATATGATTTTGAGTGGGTGTGCCGAGCTGAATTACGGGTCCGGCGGGCTTTGGGTGGGTGCTGATGAATGTACCGCTCTGGGTGCACTCTCTTTTGTGTAATATCCAAAGGTAATAAATGGACTAGGGGTGGGTCAGGGTCTTTACCCCACACATCTGAGGGCGGCCTCCTCCCTACTACACCGGGGAGAAGTAGGCGCCACTGCGTTCCCCACTATGGGAGTACCCCATCAAGTTTTGAGGGGGCAGTCCTCCGTGTTTTTGTTGGAGCCCTTTCAGGGAAATGGGTATGGCTTTGGCATGATTGGGTTGCTGGAGTGGGAGGGGGGTGGGGGAGTTAGGTTTGCTAAGTTGAAATCAGTTTTCTGTGATTATGTCGATACCTCTTTGATGCAAGAAACTCTTTTATTAATGTGTCTACTAAATGGGCGTTTTCACACTCTGCTAGAATATACACCGCCAGGCACCTATGGGTGAACAATATAGATGTTTGACATGGAATGTCCGTGGGTTAAATAACCCCAAAAAATCCGGCAAGTGTTTGGATACTTGGATAGACACGGCATACAAGTGGCTCTCCTGCAAGAGACACACCTTACCAGGGAGACAGAAACCAGAATTGCACGAAAATGGGCAGGGTTCAGATTGGCGTCCTCCTACTCCTCTTACGCCAGAGGTGTCCTTATACTGGTCAAGAGGGGCGTCCCGTTTCTTCCAATTACTACTCACATAGACACAGAAGGTCGATGCGCTATGGTACACGGGAAACTTGGAAACACACTGGTTACGTTCGTAAATATGTATGGGCCTGTTGTTGATGAACCAGAGGCATTTCAACGCATGGTAGGAACACTTAGAGACTGGCCAGAGACAGTCACAATGTGGGGTGGAGACCTCAATACACATCTAGACCCTGAGTTGGACCGATCAAGCCCACAGGGTGCCCGTTCACCGAAGATTGCTCGCTGCGTAAACGAAGCCATAATAGAATTTGGGTTGGTAGACATTTGGAGATTGCACAATAGCACAGTAAAGGAGGGCACACATGCCACACCGGCACACAATAGTTGGTCCAGACTGGACTACTGGCTCATTAGCGCTGAGATGACTGGGTGGAACACAGAGGTTGTCACGCTACCCCGCACACTATCTGATCATAATCCAGTACAGCTAACCTACACTCTCCCAGATACAATGCGCCGCCCATTCACATGGCGTTTCAGATCTGAGGCGCTGCTCGACCCCATTTACACCGACACTGTAAGAAAGGCCATAGAACAATATTTTGAACTCAATATCGGCACAGTTGACAGCACAGCAACACTCTGGGAGGCATTTAAGGTCACGATCCGGGGTGTTTGCATGAGTACCACAGCCGGCATATTAAAGGACCTTAGACACCAGCTAGCAAAACTAGAAACTAAGCTTGTTGGTCTGGAAGCGGCATATAATACGCAACCGGACCTAGAGACACTCAACAGTATTCACGAACTAATTCTTGAGTACGATAAGCTGGCGGAGTCTGAAATGCGCTATCTCTCTCGTAGACATGTGGCCAGGGCATATGGTGAGGGCGGGAGACCAGGCAGAAACTTAGCTACAAAACTCAAGACACGTATCGAGCAGACGCGCATTGATAAAATAATCGACGCTAGGGGCGTAGAGCACTATGCAACACTAGAGCAGGTAGAGCAGTTCCGAGCCTTCTATGCCGGGATGTATCAGTCGGGCGGGACCACAGCCGAAGCCAATATGGCGGAATATTTAGAAGGTGTTGCATGTGCATGGCTGACAGACGGCCATAGAGAATATCTATCCGAACCGATTGGAATATCCGATATTAAAACGGCCATACGCGGCCTTCCCAATGGAAAAGCACCAGGGCCGGACGGCCTAACGGCTGAGTTCTATAAGGAATTCGCAGATGTTCTAGCACCACACTTGTTAGCTGTCTACGCGGAAGCTCACGATGTGGGCATCTTACCACCCTCCCTACGGCAGGCACTAATTATAACGCTACTCAAAAAAGACAAACCTGCTGACCGATGCGATTCATATCGACCACTGTCACTGATTAATTTAGATGCCAAAGTGCTGGCAAAAATACTGGCGATGAGATTACAACCACTGATGCCTTTACTGGTTCTCCCGGATCAATCCGGTTTTATACCGGAGAGATCCACATCCAACAATCTCAGAACTATATTTGCAATGATGCACATTCTGGATCCAAGCCTACATGCTGCAGCAGTTATGCTTGATGCGGCGAAAGCCTTCGACTCTATAGAATGGAGCTATATGTTTGTCATCCTACAGAGAATGGGATTCCCTCCGATGTACCTGGGTTGGGTGCGGCTGCTTTACAATGACCCGTCAGCACGGGTGAGGGTGGAGGGACTGACGTCAGAGCCATTCCCGATAAGACGTGGCACCAGACAAGGGTGCCCTTTATCCCCCTTACTATTCGCGCTAGCGCTCGAGGCCCCTGGCATGTGCGATACGCCAAAAACATCGAGAGACAGCCCTTCATTTTCTACATCGCCCGGTAAGCATATCCCTATATGCGGACGACATGGTCCTATTTGTGCGTGAGCCGGACCGTAATTTAGCGCCTCTACTGAGAGAATACACTAGATTTGGTCTCTTTTCAGGACTAACTATTAATTGGGACAAATCTGTCATAATACCTCTGACAGCCATTACTTCCCCTCCACCAAGAGACTACCCATTGGTGTGGACTTCAGATCCAGTTAAATATCTGGGAGTCTGGATACATCGAGACCCAGCGGTGGTTAGGCAAGAAAACTATGGGCGTGCTAGCGCCACCCTCGATCAGCAAATCGATCGATGGACTACTTTACCACTCTCCCTGTCTGATCGCATTGCCATTGCAAAGATGGTGATACTCCCGAGATTTTTATATCTCTTTGCCAATATCCCCATCACTATGCCACTGCACTTTTTTAAAACCTTGCGTACGGCGTTGCTCCGATTGATCTGGGGAGGCAAACGGGCACGAGTGAGCTGGGCCACCCTGACACTTGACTATGACAGGGGTGGATTTGGTGCTCCAGATCTATACGCGTACTACTTGAGTGCTCAGGCTCAGTATGCATTTTACTGGTTTAACCCACATGCCCATACGCCACATGTCGCCGTGGAAGACGGAGACGCTAGTCCAACTCCCCTGTCGGGTATCATTACTCACACAGCCAGAAACACCCCGAAAGATGAAATTAATCCCATAGATACAACAATTGCAGCATGGCAAGATATAGGCAGGCTCACCTCCAAATTACCCATATACGCCCCGGCACTGCCAATTGCACACCATGCGGCCATCTCAGTACTGCAGGAGAAAGGCCCGTTGAAGGCACTCCGAGAAGCCGGACTAACTACAATGCAAGATTTATACCCAAACGGGAAACTCATCAAGAAGGAGAACCTACAATACATTACTAACCCCACACCCCTCTTTACATTCACGATACACAGGCTTAGGCATGCCATACAATCACACTATTCGAAATACTCGGGCGAACCATCCACTTTACAATCTCTGCAGGTCTTGTTGACCTCACCTACACGGAATAAGCTGATCACAAAGCTTTACAAAGCAATACGAGCCGACATACCTAGGGCCCCAGACAGGAGCCTAGCCCGGTGGAATGATAGGCTTCCCTCTCCTTTAACAATATCAGAATGGGAAAGTGTATGTAATCTAACCAGACAACTCACACCCAATGGCAACCTTCGTATCATACACTTCAAGTACATACACCAACTGTATTATACGCCGTCCAAGTTATACAAATATGGCCTACGGGACTCTAGTCGCTGCACACGTTGCCGCCACTTGGAGGCGGATTTTTGGCATCTGGCGTGGGAGTGCGCACATGTTGCAGATTTCTGGGTGCGAGTCATACGGTACATACGCCAGATGACTGGGATAGATTTACAGGGAACGCCGGAGGAGTGCTTGCTGGGTTTGCTGCCACAAGTGAAGGGCACCATGGGTAAATTTGTAAGAGTATCACTGCTGATGGCCAAGAGGAGGGTGGCCATGACATGGGGAGGCAAACATGCACCGCGGGACACTCACTGGCTCAAAGACCTAGTATATTGTAGAGAAAAACTGGAAACATACGCAGAGGAACTGCCGACGACATCGAAGCCCAGGGACATTTGGGAGCCACTGCGCCAATTCCTTCACCAACGGGACATAATAGATTCACCTACACAAGAGGCTTAGGGGCACTGAAAGGCAGAGTGGACACAGAAGATAGTAGAGTAATTAGAACCTTGAAATATATAGACTATAAATGCAATGTATCGATGTATCACGAGTTGGGACAACTGTTTGTAATGTTGCGTAGTAACGCATGACACCTATGTTGGTGAAATTTATGTTTGAAATGCAATAAACAAATTTTAAAAAAAAAAAAAAAATGTAAGCTGAGGGGCGGGGAGCAGGACCCGGGTGCAGATTGATGGAGTGGGATTAGGAGAGTAGGGGAAGGAAGGAGAAATGGGTGCCCTGGCAGGGGGAGAATTACATACTCCTATCTTGCCTAAAACATGATTGACCAGGAATAGAGATGGAGGCTTGGCCGCTGTTGCAGCTCAAGCTTCATGCAAATTTACCAACTGGAATTAACAGCTAGTAAAATGGGGTCAGTTTTTCCCGCACTCAAGAAAACCTGGTGTGGAAACACCAGGCCGGTTATGATCCTGGAGAGTGGTATCTCTATAAGAGATAGCGCTTTGCTAGTAGGACATAGTTTACAAAATTCATTTTAATGATGAAATCAGATTTTTGATAACTTCAGTGGACAAATAACTTATATAAAATGTACTTTAGGCTGCCTGAGCCAGAACTGGCTTTGAACCAGTTCTCTCACATATCACTCCTTCAGAGCTGGAATACACATCCTTAGCTGGAAGATTTAATGGCCCTGGCTCAGAACACAATGCACTGCCTCTTAGCCCAGGCAGGACAGGGTGTTGTTAACTACTGCCCACTTAGACGGGGTTTGCTATTTTAGAGTGGAAAGGAGCACCTAGCAGAACAAGGGACAGCGTTGACACCTCTATTTTTCTGTTGTGTATTCCAAATAGGCCTTCACCTATTCATCCTCAAGGCCCTCGTAGACAAACAGCCTCAAGTCACAGTGGGAGAGAGAACCCTGACAGGTTGGAGGAGAGCTCTTCTATGTGAGGTAGTGGCTAGGGATCTGAATAGAGGCCTGTCTGGCAGCAGAAGGGTTCTGTTATCATGAAACAAGTTCATGGGGCATATTAGCAAGAAATGGCGATAACTATCGCTAACCTAGGTTAGCGCTAGTTTTTCTATCGCCGTCGATCCCTGCAAGTTATCGCCCTGTTAGCGACGTATTAGCAACGTTTTGCTAACAGGCGATAGCTGCAGGGATCAGCGGCGAAAACCGTCGCTAACATTAACGCGACGGCGTTAACGGAACTGGCGATAGTGGGTGGAATCCAGCGATAAGCCCTTAGCAATAGAAAAAGGCATGCTAACCCGCAATTTCTGACTTAGCCTATCTGGCCACCTCCAACATAAAAGATGCACCACAAAAAAGGATAAATGCAGATTTGAGCAGCCAGGGCATAGTGCAGCACACACCAACAACCCCCTCAAGCCACCCAACATCCTGGTTGACCAGGATGAGATCCTGGTCCCCATGCAGGACCTACGTCTGGTTACTGGATCCCTCGCTGGACCTGCATCTGGTTCCTGGATCCCTCGCTGGAGCTGCGTCTGGTTCCTGGATCCCTCGCTGGACCTGCGTCTGGTTCCTGGATCCCTCGCTGGACCTGCATCTGGTTCCTGCATCCCTTGCTGAACCTGTGTCTGGTTCCTGGATCCCTTGCTGGACCTGCGTCTGGTTCCTGGATCCCTCGCAGGACCTGCGTCTGGTTCCTGGATCCCTTGCTGGACCTGCGTCTGGTTCCTGGATCCCTCGCTGGAGCTGCGTCTGGTTCCTGGATCCCTCGCTGGAGCTGTGTCTGGTTCCTGGATCCCTCGCTGGACCTGCGTCTGTGGCCTGGAGTGGGATGTGGAGTAGATGTGGAGTCGATGAGCCGTGTGAGAGACATTGATGTGCGACGATCACCCGTACCTGGTGGTGAAGTCTGGCAGGTCGCATGGAGACACGTTGCTGGCCTGTGTGAGAAGCCCGCCTTGCGCACCTTGGTGCAGTCAATGGTAGAGGTGATCCTGCGTACCAACGTAGTGATGTCCGCTTTGCATACTATGATCCACCACTACACCGGTGTGCACGGAGGGGATTACCAATGGTGGGTGCCGTCTCCCTGCATCACAGGATGGATGATGTTGGGCTGGCCAGACGCCCTGGAGGGTGCGGCCCCTGTGCGACACCGAACTTGTGTGGACTGAGCGCTGCAACTACACACCTAAGGGAGCCCTGCTGCATCAACTGCATCGGGCGGTCCACCAGCTGACTACGCGGTGACTGCTGTACCCAGCCCAGTGAAAGCACACCTGTCTCAGGCTCCTGCTGGCTGAGTCACAGATGTGGAGAGAGTGCAGTGGATTGCGCCACAGGGTCAATGTCCAGGTAAGGAGAAGGTGGGACGCGTAGCGCAGGAGGGCTGGGGGGGGAGTCGCTCATACCTATCACACGTAGATGACACACCCCCAGTGGCGGCTCTACCGCTATGTTGGAAGAGCGTTGCCCCACCACCTCAAGCAGTGCAGAAGAGGAACAATCATCACATGATGATAACTCAATCAATCAATCACTCAGGGGAATTGTAAGCGCGCCACACACCGTGAGGGTCGCAAGGCACTGAGGGGCGGGGGTCCGCAGATCTGTAAGCCGAAGAGCCAGGTCTTGAGGGTCTTCCTGAAGGTGTTCAGGGAGGGGGCACCTCTGATGTCTGCCGGTAGCTCGTTCCAGGTATTGGATGCAATGTGGGAGAAGGATCTCACGCCTGCTCTGGCTCTGTGGATGCGCTGCGTCTCGGACAGTGCGAGGTTGGAAGATCGGATGTCTCATTTGTGTACGTGGAAGTTGATTCTGTTGTTGAGGTTTTTGGTTACGTTGTTGAGTAGGCATTCGGAGGCGTGAGTGATGATTTTGAAGGTGACTCTTATCACCACGGGGAGACACTGGAGTCTACGTGGGTGTTGACCGATGTGTTAGTGCCGGGGGATGCCGAGGACAAGTCTGGCAGCGTTGTACTGTAATGTCGGTAGTTTGCAGAGTATGGACTTGTAAATGGCGGCGTAGAGTGCGTTTCCAATGTCCAGTCTGCTGGTGATGAGTGCATGGGTGACTGTCTTCCTTGACTCTGGGGGTATCCATTTGAAGGTCTTGCGGAGGATGCGGAGGGTGTTGAAGCAGCTAGAGGTGATGGCGTAGACCTGTCTGTTCATGGTGAGTGATGGATCGAGTACGATGTCAAGGTTTCTGGCATGGTCCGAGGGGGTAGGTGGGCTTCCGAGGGCGAAGGCCAAAAGGGGTTGTCCCATGCTGAAGGTGTGGTTCCAAGGACAAGGACTCCTGTATTCCCGGTGTTGAGCTCCAGGCAGCTGTTGGTCATCCAGACAGCGACGTCCTGCATTCCGTTCTGGAAGTTGAGTCTGGCGGTGGTGGTCTTTTTGGTGAGGGGGAGGATGAGCTGTGTGTCATCAGCGTAGGATACGATGTTGAGGCCGTGTTGTTGGACTTTGGCGTCGAGGGTGTCATGTAGATGTTGAAGACGGTTGGGCTCAGAGATGAACCCTCTGGGACTCCGCAGGTGATTTACGTGGGAATGGAGAGGAAGGTTGGCAGTCTGATCCTTTGTCTTCTTCCGGGGAGGAATGATCGGATCCAGTCGAGGCCTGTTCCTTGTATGCCAGCATCGTGTAGTCTTGCGACTAGTGTGTGGTGGGAGACGGTGTTGAAGGCCGCTGAAAGGACGAGTATGATGAGGGCTGCGGAGTGGCCTTGGTCCAGGAGTGTGCGGATGTCGTCTGTGGCAGCCAGTAGGACGGCCTCGTTGCTGTGGTTGGTTTGCAATCCGGATTGGGACGGGTCGAGGATGGCGTTGTCATCAATGAATCGTGTCACTTCCCTGTTGACTGTTTACTCTGCAACTTTGCAACTTTGGCTGCGAAGGGGAGGAGTGAGATGGGCCGGTAGTTCTTGAGGTCGGTGGGGTCAGCTGTGGTCTTCTTGAGAAGGGGCCAGACTTCTGCATGCTTTCAGTCATCTGGGTAGGTGCCTGTCTTGAAGGTGGTGTCGATGGTGCATTGTAGTTTGTGTGTGATGGCGGCCACTGCTCTGTGGTAGATGTGGGAGGGCATGGGTTGGTGGGGGCCCACGAGTGCATGCCTTTCATGGTTGAGGCTGTGTCTTCGGCTGTGACTGGCGTCCAGGTGGAGATGGTGGGCTGGCTGGTGTGTCCGGGGTGAGGGGTGTCTGTAGACGAGGGTTCCTCGGAGTGTGGAGTTGTGGTTGGTCTGGATCTGGAAGTGCAGGTGTCTGGTGGAGGGGAAGGTTCCGCTGGGGGTGGTGAGGCGGAGGGTGCTCTTGTGTGCAATGGCGAGGCACCCTCCCGGGCGGTTGGTGCGGTCCTTCCTCTGGATCTTGTATCCGTCCGGGATGACGGTCTTGATGTCGGGGCGGAGGAGGCGTTGGTCCAGGTCTCCGTGAAGAAGGCGATGTCGGGCGACAGAGAGTCGAGTAGGTTCCAGATTTCAACAGCGTGTATGTGCACGGAGCGCCCATTGAGGGGAATGCATCCTAGGGTGTAGCCGATGCTGGTGTCGGCTGTGTTGGAGTCCGGGGTGGTGGTTAAGCTCCAGCGGCAGTGGAGGCAGGAGAACTGGCCGTGGGTCGTGTTTGCCAAGGGCTGTTGTCAGTCTCTGACTTTCCCGGGTTTGAGTGCGTGGAGGGTGGCTGTGCCGTAGCAGTGGGTGGCCCGTGATCCAGGCTTACTGGCGCTGGTCGCGGTTGGGTTGCAGACGTGCGCAGACAGGCTTGTCTTAGGTGCGCCTTCTGCGCGCCAGCAGCGCCTGTCCGCTGCGCAATTGCGCAGCGTATGCCATTAAGTAGGGGAGGGCAGAAGAACGATCAGCTGGGAGGCGGGAATGTGCAAGGACAGGGGCGCGGGGCCGCAGGGGCAGCAGCGGCGGGAAGCGTGTAGTGCAGGCTCAGAGAAGCCAATGAAACAGTTAAAAAAGGGACAAACAAGGGATAAATAACGGATGTAATCATGCTATGTATCCTCAAGGGTTGGGCGGGTGGGTAGGACTGCTCCAAACATGGAGCAGGGAATGTGCGGATTGGCATGCACACTCAAGTGCCCAATGACTGTTTGGTCGGCCCACTCATGCCGCCCAATGCAGACATGCGCACTTCTCTGTCCGCAATGCAGGCTGCATTGCAGCCTGCATGGAGAACATGCCCACCCTCCGGCCCCCGGCTGCATGACGTGTCCCGTTGCCAAATTACAATATCCCCGCTACAGCGTTGTGAATGACTCATGCGAGGGAGCCTGGCTGCCTACTTCCTTTTCCTGGAAGCAGATGCAGGAGAGCAGGAGCTATGTAGACACGGGACACAGCTTAGAGGTGAGACTCACCTCAATAAATTCTTAACTACACACGCTCACACACACATCCCCGCGGCCACGCACCATCCAGTGTTCATTACGGGGTTTACCACCTCACAGCTGTCCAGACACCCCCCTCCGCACTTCTCAATGGTGGCCGCTGTGCGCCCATGCACAGCGGGCATACCACTCGTGTGCCAAAGGCACATACGTAGTTGCGATGCATGCCATGACATCGCATTCCATTCTAATACATACTAATGCTAGGCACATTGCAACAGTAGAGTAGGTGTTGCATAGCTGAGACATGACGATCACTGTTCCCACTACAGTGAGTGCGACCCAAGAATAACCTTTGCACTACAGACCCAACCGTGAACCCTGGAATTCATTTCTGAACCCCCAGAAGACACCCAAACTATCACATTTGAGACAAATGCACTCCCCAAATTTACACCCCATTCTTCATATTTTACCCCAAAAAACAGCCAATTTTTCATATTTTACATCCAATACCCATGCACACCTGAAAAAGTTTAAATTACCCCATTACTGACCTCACAATGCATTGTATTCAAATGCGATGTTAAGGCACCTGCATTGTCAGAGTTGCGTTGTTAAAGATGTACTGCCTGCGTTGTAATGGTCGTCTGCCATGCCAAAGGCAACCCATGGGCTACGCCGTTTGCGTCCGTCTGCCCCTGGACCGCGCTCAGCACCAAGGAGTATTCCTCTTGGACACTCCACCGATACGACGCCAGCAGCCTCCTCGCCATCAACCCTGGACACCACCTCGCCTGGCAGGACCGACCTCTGCTCCGGACCGGACATCGCCATCACCATCACTGACGGCTGCAGCATCACCCGCAAGGAGCACCCCAACCATCAGGGAGGAGGCATTGCCATCACCTACAGAAGCACACTCCGACTGACCACGCACTCTAATGACCCAAGGGTGACCATGGACCACGTCAACTCCAAGATCCGGACCAGGCACAGGTGCATCCTCTGTGGCACCCTCATGTGCAGGCCCCCCCGGGCCATGGCCCCCCATTCTCCAATTCCATTTTAGGCCTCATTGCACCCCAGGATCTCCCATCCACCAACGACATCCTACTCGGTGACCTCAAGTTCCACCTGGATAACCCCAGTGACCAGGACACCACCCCCTCATGGGGAAGGTCCCCTACATCAGACGCAAGCAGCAAGTCACCGCAACAAGCCACATAGCAGTACACATGGTCGAGCACGTCACCTCCGCCAGCGTGAACTTCAAGTGCAGCCACAACACCGGACTTTCCTGGACCGACCATCATTGGTAACATCACGTCTTCACCTTGCCCACCGGACGCCACCGCCATCATCGCACCCCCTCGCAGCTGGATCAAGGCCACGAAGAACATCTCGTCAACTCCCTCCGCACCAACACTCCACCAATGCTTCCATACGATGACACCGCAGTGCCCAACCACCACCGATGTATCTCCTACTGCGCCGACATTCGGGCACCCCTCATGAACAGCACTGCGTCAGTACCTTCCGCCTGCCTGATGGCAGGCGTGAGGGTGAGGCAGTGCCACAGGGATAGGCTGGCCCCATGCATTGCTGGAGTTGCGTCATGGTTGTGACACAACTGCAGCAATGCGTGACTTTAGCGCAGACAGATACGTCAGGATTCCTGACATATCTGTCATTACTTGCGTCATGGAGCGCTGTACAGTGAGTACAGCGCATCCATGCTGTTGCAAGGAGGGCGTAATGAGAAGTGTTGCAACGCTGTCTTGTCGCAGTGCAGCAACACTTTTCATGACTGGGGCCCAGGAATGCGCACTATCTTATTGATGGTGCACATTCCTGCACTGTATTTTTGTCGCAGGGCTGCGCTGCAACATTGCTTGCAGCGCTGTCCAGCACCAAAAACATGCATGGATGTGGGCCCAAGACTTATTCCCATTTTTAAGACCAGCTATTTTCTGGTCTTAAGTTCCTGCAGCTAACGGGCCTTAGCGCAACTTTTTTTATCGCTTCGCGGGTCCGGCCTATCCTTGCTAATAGGGCGAAGTGCGGTTAGCGGGAGTTTTTGCTGGATTTTGAGACGGAACGCCTACCTTGCATGTCATTAGCGATAAATATCGCTGGCATGCAAGGCGATAGAAAAAACGGGTGCTATCGCCGAAAAGCTGTCGCTAATGCTTGTTAGCAACAGCTTGCTAATAGGGCGATAAAAATATCGCCACTTTAGCGTCAAAAAGTGCCACTAAAGTGGCAATGAGCCCTTGATAATATGCCCCCATATGGCTAATTTTACATCAAGCATACAAAAGGTGATTGGAGAATGCTTCCAATAAATCTTACCACTGGCAATTGCCCAGGGTAGCATTCCAACCCATCTTTCTTTTGTCCACCATGCCACCTCAGATTAGATCCAGTCATATGCAAATCAGACTTGACCCTGCTCCAATAGGAACAGTCCAGCCCTAACTATCAAGCCAGGTCTTCTCTGAACCAGAACACAAGCAATCCAAGACCAGTTTCGCCTGGATTGTGGTTCACCAGTCAGTTGTAGCTTGGTTCCAGTGCATAGTGAGCAAGGGACCCATGTCTGGGCATACCCTTGACTACTTAGGGTGTTACATTAAATACACAAAAGGTGATGGGAGGATGCTTGCTATAAGTCTAACCACTGTATGTTGTTCTGGGTAGCATTCCAACCCAATGTTCTTTTGCCCACCATGCCATCTCAGATTAGACTTTGCTGTGTGCAAATTGCTGTTGACCTTGCACCAATAGGAATAGTCCAGCCCGAACTGCCATTTTTAATGTAAGACAAAGAGAAATGCTAAAAATGGAGGTGAACATACGGTGAGAAAGTTCCCAGGATTGGGTAGAGAAAACCCTCCAATCACCTCTTCAAAGCACCCCTGGAACTGGAAAAACTGCACCTGAAGAAGAAGGCCCTGCTGGAAAAAAGAACACTCCTTACACCTGCTGGAGGGAGAATACCCACGCAAGGATTCAAGAACAACTCAGCGATGCAGCGAGCGCAAGGTAAATAGTTTTATTTATTTATTTACTTACTTTACTCCTGCCCATCGTATGTCCAACTCCACTACCCCCCCACCCAGCCCCTCCCCCACCCCGCCTCACCACCCTGCAGCACTCCCTCTGCGAGCAGCCACTGCCTTTAAACTTGTCTCAGGCCTGCCATGTAGGAGCCTGTGTGTGCAGTTTGAAACTGCCATGTTGGCCTGGCAAGGAAATCCCCTTGCAAGGCCCAAACCTTTCTTTTTAATACATATAAGTCACCCTTAGGGTAGGCCCTGGTCAGCCCAGAGGGGATGGTACAATGTATTTAAAAAGGAGGACATGTAATTTTTGGTTTTACATGTCCTGGTAGTGAAGAACTCTTAAACTCGTTTTTCGCTACTGCAAGGCCTTTATATCCGATAGGCTAACATTGGGATTACCTTATTACATTTTATAAGCATAGTTTCCAAATGGGAAGATATAACTGGTTTATGTTTTGTGTCTCTGGAATCCTTATTTAATATCCTAACTTATGGTAAAGTTGGATTTTAAATTACAGTTCTGAAAATTCCACTTTTAGAAAATGGGCATTTTCTTGCTTTAGCCATTTGATTCCTGCAGCCTCTCTGATCACATGTATGGGGTAGGTGACAGCAGAGCTTTGGGTATTCCACCTGGACAGCCACACACAATGGGAGCCTAGATGTGACCTGGTGGGTCATCCTGACAAGATGGGAGGAGGAGCTAGACATGAATAGGCTGTGTCCTGTCCACACAAAGGGCTGCAGACCACCCTGTAGTGAGTCTGGGTTCAGGGGAAGAAGAGAGGGCATTTCTGCACTTCAAAGGCATCTCTTTGAAGTCTCCCTACTTCAAATGCACCACTGGGTATAAGAACTGGACCTCAGACCCCACCACTTTAACACACTTCTGGACCTGTGGATATTCTGCCAGGAAGAAGGACTGCTGTGTTGCGGAAATGACTGCCACTCTGCTGGACCCCCCCTCCTTTGCTATGCTGACCTGCTGCCTGCTGCCCTCTTGCTTGGATGAGAAGGACTGAACCTGCATCTCTGAACCCAGAGTAACTCCAAGGGCTAGTTGGCTGGCCTCCAGATTTGAAGACTCAAGGACATAACAGGCTTCCAACAACCTTATATCTTTATCTGAACTCTGCCATCTGTGAGTCTACCTTGCCAAGCAGTGCCACCCCAGTCCTGGACCCTTAGATGTGGGCCTAAGGTGCTTGCCAGCAGAACCAACGCATCTTCTCTACTGAGTGGTGCATCCTCTAGCCGAACCGATGCATCTCCTCATCTGAGCGACGCATTCTCAAGCAGAACAGACGCATCGTGCTGTTGTGTGGATTGGCCCTTCGCAGAAGGTCCGCAACACCCTTTGCACCTTCGGAACCAATGCATTGCCAACAGCGCAGCGCATCTCCGTCCCAGGTCCTCGCATCCCTTGTCGATTGCAGCTCCACATCGCAGCCTCGCAGCTCATCCGAACTCATGCATCACCCCAGCTGCGCACCGCATCCTCTATGCCCAGACTTCGCAACGCAAGCCCTCATCAATAGGATCTTGACGACGAAGCACAGGACCTCGCACCGCAGTTTCACCGCATCTCGGAACCGACGCATTGCTTTGACTGTGTGGCGCTTCTTGTCTCGGATCCACACAATGCTCTGCAACCTAGATTTAAGGTACTTTGTTCAGTGGGCTTAACCTGGTCCCTGTAGCGGCCCATGCTCCATCGCGGTCAGCCTGAACTTGTGACTTTGTCCAGGTCCGGCGTGACCAGCTATCCCTTGTTGGTGCTTTTTACTTTTCAGAACTATTTTAACTTAAATCTTTAGGATTCAATATCTCCTGTTTCCCTGATTGGATTTTTGTCATTTTGGTATTGTTTTATTTATTAAAACATGTTTTATTTTTGTAAACTGGTATGGGATCTTTTTGTGTGGTGTTTTCACTGTGTGTACTGTTTGAAGTGTTGCACAAATACTTTGTACATTGCCTTCAAGTTAAGCCTGACTGCTCTGTGCCAAGCTACCAGAGGTTGAGAACAGGTTAATTTGGGCATTGCTGGTGCCTTACCCTGGCTAGGATTGTGGTTACTGCTTGACCCGGGCTCACACCCCAGTCAACCAGGAACCCAATTTCTAATGCTGGGGATCAGCGGTGAGGATAGAACTTGTGTTTGTGAAGTGCCATACAGTAATTTGGTGTACACTATCATCCCATATCTAAGACCAATTTGAGTAAATTCTCCCTGATTGGCCTTTTTGGTTTTCCAAATGTATTCTCTCTCTCTACCTGGCCGTTGTGCCTGTGACCTCACCTGTAAAGATGGAATTTGAGCTGGCCAACCTGGAGATCTACACCATGGCCCAGCTCAAGTAGTTTTGTCACGAGAGGGGGCTGCCCACTAAGAGGAACACTAAAAAAGCAGAGCTCTTTTAGTGGATGATGAGGAAGAATTGCAGCAGGACCAAAAAGAGGATCTTGGAAGGCGGTCTGTTGAGGAGGGGGGTAACCTACTGCCAGGACTGGGCATTCTCCCGCAGGCAGGGAGCAGAAGAACTGGAGGACAGAAGGCAGGAGAGAAAGCTCAAGTTGGAGCTGCCCGAATTAAAATTGGAAAAGGAAAAGGCTGAGAGAACCTTAGAGGAGAAGAAATTAGTCATGGAGGAAAGATGGATGGCCCATGAGCTAAGTGTTAAAGAACTGAACAATAGAGCTAAGCAAGTTGAGTTCAGGAGTAATGGTGGCAGCTATTCTTCAGTGCCCTCTGGACACAAGAGGGTCCACGTTCCTAAAGGTCTGCTGCCGGACTTTGTTGTGGGAGACAATATTGATAAGTGGTTTGAGGCTTATGAGATTGCTTATTGATGCACAGAATCCCTGAGGAGGATTGGGCAGCTAGTCTCTGGAAGTAGATTCCTAGTGAGGGGAGAGACACCCTACTGGCTCTGGAGTAGGAGGACAGGTTGATGTATCCTCACATGAAAGAGGCCCTTATCAGGAAATATGGTTTGACCCCAGAAAATATAGGCAGCAGTTCAGGGACAGTCAGAAGCTGGCCCAACAGATCTGGGTGGAATACACAAATTTTGAGGAGCACAAAAATTTGAGAAAATCTCAGGAGATCTTTTCAGAACTCACAAAGCTTATACATTATTTATAACAGAACATATGACAGCAAAAACTTTTATCAATCATGTAATAAACAGATTTTTTCACATTCAGATTGTTGTTCCATCATCTTTATTCATAAGGTGCTCAAGTGTTACGATAAAACAAGATGACATGTCCAAGATGAAAACAGCCTTCGCGTTTCGTCCCTATTCACATGGGACTTCTTCAGGGCGACGCTCAATATTGCGGAAAGTTTTATCTTCAAACACTAGGTGTATATTCGAGACTCTTTATCAACTGTTGTAGCCTCATATGTTTCCTCTGTAAGTTCCAAAGGAAGGGCTGTTCAAATTGAGGCCTGATGAAAGAGGACTTCCAAAAGATTTTTCTGAATTGTTTGACTATTGGAATTTAAAGAGAGCGCGGTAGGGAACAGGACACCGCGAATTAAGTTGATTGCATTGTTGGCAGTTTTAATAGACATTGAACTTACAGAGGAAACATATGATACAATAGTTGATAGAGTCTCGAATATATCTCCAATGGGAGCAATGCACTTTTCCATCACTCACCACCTCTACTAATGACCACAGATACATGAATATGAAGGCCAGGGCTACAAATGGAGGAAGGAGAATGGTATAAGAGAGAAAACAGAGTTCCCTGACTCATCATATCATCTAGTCAATGATGTCTCTGGAATGCAGTAGAAATTTAAAGTCAAAAAAGATACCTTGTCCACATTCCATAAAGGTCTGCACAATTGTTTTAAGAGTTAGGATCCTCGTGCGGCTTTGTAGCATGAAGATCCTTATTGTGTTTTGTCGGGTGTTCCATGTTCGGGAACGGTGACAGCGAGCTAAACCGCAACGGGGTCAGTTGCTGGTTGCTGCTCACAAGCACTGGATGCTCCGGGTCGTGGGTGTATGGAAATGAGGAATAAACCTGTTTAATTGCTCCTCCTTTGTCGAGCCTATCTCTTCATGTTGGCGACGAGCGGAACTTACCCGCATTTGGCTAGCTTGCACTCACAAACCCTGGTTCGTCTGGAGAAGACCCTTGCAGCTGGCAGGTAAAATTTTCTACTTTGTTTGTCCTCTGCCAGCCGTCACTAATGTTGCTGCTGCCGGTATGATTTTAGGCCTGGCTTGGATATCGGAGCCCCCTCTGGTGTCTGTTGGCCTGCGTGCAGACCGATTCTGCCTCACTTCCTCAAGCAGCACGTCATCACTCTGGTGGTGCAGGCGGCCATCTTGGATTGGGCACCTGTGAAGGCCCATTTCGGCAGCATTCACCGCTTCACCGCGTCTAGCATCACCTTGGCAAAGAGCAGTGATTGGGTAGTTTTGGCTGCATTTTAAGGGCAGCGATTCACTTGCCTGCGCATATGGTGACAGACAACCTGCTTCCTGCATATTTATTGATTTGGCAGTAAGCACCAATTATCGTGTCTGCACACACGGTGACAGGCACACCTTCTTCCTTGTGTGGTCAAGTAAGATTCTGAATAGCAGTCTGCACATATGGTTACAGGCACACCAGTTTTAAAAAGAAAAGAAGGAAGTTTATTTTGTGGCACCTTTACAGTGTAACACAGTTGTTGTGTTTATCTTTACTTTTACTTTATTCCCATTTGCATATTGTAGCGTGCTCCCTGTGTTACATCACTGATTACACTAGTTAGTTCTAAGTTTCATCAGTGATCAGTTGAGGAGTCTTCGCTTTCGGTGCAGCTGAGCGGAGCTGTGTATGCTGTGCCTGCCTTGTTACCTGGAACTCAATAAATACCTTCTAATTTATCAAGACTCTTGAATTCTCTATACTCAACAATTTGGCGACGACTAGAAGAACCCTACACGCAATTTACCTCTTCAATACTTTCTTCAAGAGCACCTTCTGTGTTCCAACAAGTTCGTATTCACACAAAAGCTACTGAAAAGCCTTCCACTGCAGAACGAAATTCCTTAAGTCAGTGGCTGCTTTCTTTCAAATCAGCCCGACATTCTTTGTAGCGTACCTGGTCATCCGTTCCAGTTGGAACTCTCCTGCACGGCATCCATTCTCAATTCCAAGTATCCTTCAACATGGTTACGTCGAAATCTGACGCACAGGCGCATCATGTCAATGTCATTACGACCTCTCACGTTGAACACGTAATCGACGTGTAACGTGCGGCCATTTTGGATTTGACTTCTCGTCTTTTTCTTGTACGTTTACTCCCGGTGATACGCACACCACTTCTGAGTTCAATTTGGATTCTCATTCAATACTTTACGGATACAGGAAGGTACTGTGGCTGTGGCCTTTATTATTAACTTTCTATTTTATTTTTCTTGCTAATATGGTGATTTTTTTTATGGGAATTACCTATCGCCTGTCATCCACGGTGATAGGCACATCATTTTATTTTACCTCTTACATCATTGAGTATACGACTTAACAACGGTGACTGGCACACCACTATCAATTACTTTTATTAAATATTAGTGTTATTATACATTGCCAAATTCAGCTTATTTCACGAGGATACAGATAATCCTCAAGGTTTGCTACTATTTTAACTGATTATTTCAACTTAACTATATTTGCTTTTACTCATTCACCATGTGTGCGGCGCAAACCTTTTCTCTAACTCCTCCACAGTCATTTCTCTCTACTAAAGGGGATCCTCCGATTAAATGGCTAGAATGGTGAGAATACTTCCTAAATTATATAGATGCATTAGAAGATGGTGAAGATGATCTAACGCAAGTTAGGAAAAAGAAAGTTTTACTTCACTCACTTGGTCCTCAAGGATTAAAGGTATACAATTCAATGAACAAAAAAACTCATCCTGCTGATGATTTAAATGTTTTTCTTCACGCATTAGAAGATCTAGATACTTACTACTCCACTTCAGTTTGTATAGCCATTGATCGCCATAAATTTTTCGGAAGAAGACAAGGGAAGCAAGAATCTGTTGAGGATTTTGTGTTAGACTTAAAGAAATTAGCTTTGACTTGCAGATTTGGTTCGCTAGAAGAAGAACTAATCCGAGACCAAATCAGAATGTATGTTAACAGTGAACATGTTCAAGAACGTCTCTGGATACATGGTGAAGCATCATTGTCTGATGTAGTTGCTTTAGTTAAAAAAGCAGAGATCACCAACAAATGTGCCAAAGCTATTTCTGAATCACCTAAGGAAATTGACAAACTTACTGTGAGCAAAATTACCTCAAAATCCAAAGCTAAGTCTGTCAATTTCCCTACCTCCAACAAAGAGTTAAAATGTTATAGGTGCGGAAGCAAAAATTCTTTAGCTAATTTTAAGAATTGCCCTGCTAGGAAACAAAAATGTCTTCAATGTGGTGTAATAGGTCATTTTACCAAAGCGTGTCGACGTAATATAAACAAAAAGAAGAAAGTTACCTTGCTTAAAGAAGAATATAATGATTCATCCTCCATATCATCTGGTGATGATAATCCAACTAAGAATGTTGATTGTGTTTTAGGAGTGTCTGACAGTGTTAACTCATTAAACATTCACTGTAAATCTAAACCTGTGTGTGCCACATCTATAGGTGGAGTTGAAATACTTATTGTGGCGGATTCAGGCTCTCCGTACACAATTATTGACAAAGTACAATGGGAAAAGGATTTTGTTCATGTGTTAGGTTCCACTTTATCCCCTCCTGATGTTTCCCCAGAGAGTTTTACAGGAGAAAAAATCAATTTAATTGGTCATAGAGAACTTACATTTGAATTTAAAGGTAGATCTTCAATTGGCAAATTATATATTGCTTTAGATGGTCCTCCTGTTTTGGGGTGGATTGACCAAAGAAATTTAAACATAATTCTGAACCCTAATGGGGCTGAACAAGTAATGGTCTTAGACCATAATGAGGATTATCACCTTAAATTAAAAAAGAGTTTCCTGAGGTCTTTTCTAATAAAGTGGGTCAATTAAATGGCTATGTTCGTAAAATTATACTCAAAGATGATGCCAAACCCATAGTTCATAAGTCTCGACACATTCCTTGGGCAGCTAGAGAAGAAGTTACAAAAGAATTGAAACGTCTTTTAGACGATGGCATTATTGAAGAAGTTGAAGCTTCTAATTGGGTTGCGCCTTTAGTTGTGGCTC
Organism: Calotriton arnoldi; assembly: GCA_963921515.1. Classification (NCBI taxonomy): domain Eukaryota; kingdom Metazoa; phylum Chordata; class Amphibia; order Caudata; family Salamandridae; genus Calotriton; species Calotriton arnoldi. The sequence goes on along the minus strand of CAWUFW010013840.1, from coordinate 204,585 downwards.
GTAAGGTCAATGGCAAAGTCCGTCTATGCATTGACTTGAGGTCTCTGAATAACAATATCGTAGTTGAGAGGTTCCCTTTACCCAAAATAAATGAATTAATTTATCTTACCAAAGGCATGCAATGGTTCTCTGTTATCGACTTGACGTCGGCATATCATCAAATCATGCTGCATGAAGATAGTAAAAGTCTGACCACATTTATGACTCCTCAACGGTGTTATCGTTTTTTGCGCATGCCGTTTGGCCTAGCATCAGCGGCTGCAGTTTTTCAAAAACTCATGTTTAAATTATTCCACGACTTACCTGGTATCCTATTTTTTCAGGATGACATCCTTATTATGGGTGAGACTAAATGTGTACATGTTGAGAGAATTCACTCTGTTTTGGGAGTATTAAAAGAAAGGGGACTTACTGCAGAACTTTCCAAGTGTAAATTTGGGGTTGACTCCTTAGATTACTTAGGCCATGAAATCTCAGCCAAAGGCATAAAACCCAAATCGAACTTAATGAGTGCTATAAGGAATGCTCCATCACCTGCGAGCAAAGATGAGCTGAGGTCCTTTCTAGGGCTCATAGAGTTTTATAGTAAGTTTGTTAGGAATTTTTCTGAATAAACATTTAACATGCGTCAATTGTTGAAAAATAAGACTGTATTTGTGTGGTCAGATACTCTACAACAAGATTTCTCAAAACTTAAAAATGAACTATGCGATGCCAAGGAATTGGTAGGTTTTGATCCCTGTTTACCTTGCATCATTACTACTGATGCAAGTCAGAAAGGATTAGGTGCTGTGTTATCACAAAAAGAGGAAAGTGGGAAAGAAAAAGCAGTAGCATATGCCTCAAGAGCTCTATCTCCAGCTGAAGAAAGATACTCCGTAATTGAAAGAGAAACGTTAGCTGTTGTATGGGCACTGGAACATTTTAGGAGTCTTATATGGGGTTACCATGTTGAAATTAGGTGTGACCATAAACCCCTAGTGAAAGTTCTTTCTCCAGACGGGTTACTAAACGCTACTCCGAGAATAGCTAGAATGTCAGTTCGTCTGTTGGATTACAGATACTCTGTAGGTTATATCCCAGGGGCTAAGAACCAAGTAGCTGATTGTTTGAGCAGATTACCCTTACCATTAGAGTCTTCCACTGAAAATTGGGATGATTTTCAGGTAGCTGGGATAAATTTAAATATAGATAATGTCACCTTGAGTCCTCAGGAATGGGAAGAATCTATGATTAAGGATGAGCTTCTTGCAAAAGTCAAGGGATGTATTGTTGAAGGTTGGCCTATTAAAAAGTTATTGTGCGAGGAATTGAAACAATATTGGGAAGTACGTGATGAATTGTCATTAAAGGATTGCAATATTTTACGGGGTGAAAAAATAATTCCACCCAAAGATTTAAGGATGAAAGTCATTCGGTTGTGTCATGAAGGACACCTTGGTATTGTTAAAACAAAAAAATGTATCAGAGAATTGTATTGGTGGCCGGGAGTAGATACTGAAGTAGAAAGAGTAGTGAGAGATTGTTCTTCATGTTTCAATTCTGACAAATCTCAAAAGGTTACCACTCCTCCGATGTGTCCTATTCTGTGTCCTGAAATGCCTTGGGAAACCTTGGGTTTAGACATCACTGGGCCCATTATTAAAAACGAGTGCAGCCTGTATATTTTAGTAGCTGTAGATTATTTCTCAAAATGGCCGGAAGTTAAGGTAGTGGAGAGAGCTGATTCTGCTAGTGTTCTTGAGTTTATGGATGAGTTGTTCCAGAGAGAAGGACTTCCAAAGGTTATCATAACAGATAACGGAGTTCAATTCAAGTGCCATCGTGTTGAAGAATTTTTGAAACGCAATGGTATTACACACAAAGTTACTTCTATCTATCATCCAAGCGGGAATGGCGAAGTAGAAAGGTTTAATCGAGTAATCAAGGATTCCATTCAATTAGCCAATATTAGAGGTCAAGATTGGGTAGTAGGAGTTAAGAAAATGGTTTGGATGTATCGTGTGACTCCTACTGTTACTGGGTACAGTCCTTTTACTATCATGAAGGGGCGTGTACCGTTTACTGAAAGATAACCAATGTTGGTTGAAGCATTCAAGATTGTTAGAGTGGTCACCTGAACAAGTTAAAAACAACATTATGTTACATCAAGAGAAGTATAAGAAATATTATGACTCTAAACACAATGTTAGAAAAATTGTTCTAGAAGTGGGTGATTTAGTGTGAGTCAAGTTACCTTTCAGAGTGAGGAAAGGTCAAAGCAAATTTTCTAAACCACTTAGGGTGACCGAAATTTTAAGAATTCTGTTAGGTTATCAGATGGTAAAGTTTGGCATCTGGGAAGAATTGTAAAATTCAATGAGAAATTAGATAAGTGGGTAGAAATTCAAGAAGAAATTCAAGAGACGAGGAGTTTTCACTGGCTTGATTCTGAATGTGAGCAAGCTGAAAGTATGTCCAATTCTGTGCAGGTTGAGAATCCTTCCACCTTTGTACAGGTTGAGGATCAGAATATTTCTGGTTCTGCACAGTTTGAGGTTCCTTTAGTTAATGCTCAAACAGAGGATTTTTCTGATTCTGCACAAGTTGAGAATGTGAATTCTTCTGATTCAGCACAAGCTAAAAGTGTTCCTGATTCTGTTCATGAGACTTTTTTCAATTCTGTTTCTTCAGATTTGATTGCACAAGAAGATGTATCTGTTTCTGATTCTACATCCACAGGTAAAGACATCTCAGTAAACAAGTTTGGTAGAATTGTAAAACCACCTGATTATCTTAATGACTATGTCACTGAATATTAGTTTTTTTTTATTTTTTTTATTTTTATTATTAAAGGAAAAGGTTGTGTTACATTATTTTTAGTTTTGCCAATGTTAAAGGGAGAAGATGTGTTGTTTTTATCTTTACTTTTACTTTATTACCATTTGCATATTGTAGCGTGCTCCCTGTGTTACATCACTGATGACACTAGTTAGTTCTAAGTGTCATCAGTGATCAGTTGAGGAGTCTTCGCTTTCGGTGCAGCTGTGCGGAGCTGTGTATGCTGTGCTGGCCTTGTTACCTGGAACTCAATAAATACCTTCTAATTTATCAAGACTCTTGAATTCTCTATACTCAACAACGGTTTTCTAGCTTGCACAATCGCTTTGCTGGTCTCATTTTGAGGAGTTAGAGAGTGAAATTGGGCAAAAGGCTCCTTTTTCTTTTCTTTCTTTTAATTTATGCACAGTTAAGTCTTTAGATGGCAAACGTGCAGCATTTCGGCCAACCGCCGTCCTTTCTGCTGCCTCCAGGCAAACCCAACATTAAGTGGCACCGTTGGGTAAACGTTTTCAAAAACTAATTATTAGCCATCGATACGGTTAAATATTTACCAGAACGGAAAGTGTCAATCTTATACAGTTGCATGGGGTCTGCAGTGCAGCAGGTTTTTGAGAATCTTCAATCAGTTCCTCCACTACAATAAAGTTCTGGTGATGGGGAAGCGTGGAATCGCTATAAAGAGGCCTTGGTGCTTGGTGCTTGGTGGCTGACTCAGGATCGCCAATTACCATTTTGCCAGAAGAAATGTTTCTGGCTGGGTGGAATGGTAATGTCAAACTAGAGCTGAATGATGTTAATCCCAAAGTGTCTGGTGAGTCTTATATAGACATGCTGAGGTATTTCATATCCAGTTTGGACTGTTTGAGTAGGACACACTATTACAAAAATGTATGTAGCTATCAAAGGAAGGAACATCATCGGATGGCAAGATTTGGCCAGGATGGGTTTATATTTAGTCCCCGGATCTCAGAATCCTATAGCTGTGGGGGGAAATATCAGCAGTTTATCAGGGAGAAGATCTTCAAGTGGTGTGCGTGGTTAATGATTCGCAGGTGGAGACAATGGAGAATGTGTTGAAAAAATTCTTGTATGTGTTCTCTGAAAAATTGGCAACCATCAAGGGCTTCGAACACCGAACTTGCCTTAAGTCTAATGCACAACCTGTGGTGCACAAAGTGCGCCCTCTTCCTCTGAGTGCCAGGGATGAGTTCAAATCTGTACTTAAAGAATTCTATGCCGAGGGGGTCGTTGTGTCCTGTGACTCTTTGGAATGGGTTGCTCCCATCGTGGTGGCAAGGAAAAAGTCTATAGAGGTCAAGCTCTGCGCTGACTTGCGGTCTTTGAACAAGAACACATTGATCGACTGCCATCCTCGTCCCAAGATTCAAGAGTTACTTGCGAGATTCGGGGGAGCCAAATTGTTTTCCAATTATAGATCTGCGCTTCGCCTATCACCAGATACCGCTCACGGCCAATTCGCAAGAGTTAACCGCATTTGGTGTGTTTAAATACCTCAAATTGGCTTTTGGCCTGGCTTCCGCAGCTAGCGTCTTCCAAAAGCTTATGGACAATTTGTTGGGAGATTTCCCCGGGGTGCAGGCTTATCAGAATGAAATTTTGATTTACGCTGAAGTTGGAAAGCACACAACACTACTTTGCATGAGGTACTGTCCGTTTTAGCTAAAGGTGGCATTACCATAAGAAAGGACAAATGGAAGTTTGGTACACAACAGCTTGAATATTTAGGTCATGTGGTCTCAGGAGATGGCATCAAACCTAAGTCCTCCTTGATCAAAGCTATTCTTAAGGCAGCTCCGCCCAGTGATAGGGATGCTTTGCAATCATTTTTATGATTGGCAGAATACTATGCAAGGTTTGTGCATGGGAACGGGCAAACTATAGAACCTTTAAGAGCTTTGCTAAGGAAAGGTGCACAGTTTGCATGGACGGGCGAACTCTCTCAGGTATTTGACAAGGTCAAGGATATGATAGTGGGAGCCCCTGCACTGCATCCATATCAGGATGGTTGTTTGTCGTTCATCAGTGTTGATGCCAGTATGACAGTGTTAGGAGCAGTCCTGGGGCAGTTGGTGTCAGGCAAAGAACATACCATAGCTTTCGCATCCAGGATGTTAAAACAGGCAGAAGCACATTACAGCATGATAGAGCGTGAGGCTCTTGCTTGTGTGTGGGCTATCAACAAGTTCAGAACTTACGTTTAGGTACGTGAATGTGAGGTTTTTACAGATCAAAAGCCTCTGATACAGGGCCAGTCCTAGGGCTTTTGGGGCCCCGGGCAGAAAGGAAATGTGTGAGGCTCCCCCTAATTTGCATGCAGCATGAAATCACAGAAAATTATATTAGTCACACTGGATGTAAAGGTGTGGCCTAGGTCTCTCCAAAACCTATAGGTTCAATCAGATATTAACAATTTGTTTCCAGATTAGTGCATTAGATACATATATGTGCATGCAGTATTTATATAGGAAAGGGAATGCCCCCTCAAGTCATGCAGTGCTTGACCATGTCTATGAGGCCCACATAAGGGACGGCCTATCTTGGAGCCGTTCCCACCATGGTCCAGCACAGCAAACCACAGGGGAGGGCCCTTCCTCCCCTAGAACTTTCAGCATCGGGTAATGGCTGGGATCCCTTGATGAAAAGAATCAATCCCTAACATCTAAATGTGAAGAACATGCTCCACCCACCCTATCCCTTGGCAGCGACCCGAGTCTGAAGTCAACTTTCTATTATTACTTTGCAGGACACTTAGCGTGCTTGTGGTTTCACTAGGAAGATGTATATATAGAGGTTACCAAAAAGCACTGAGTTCATTTTGAGGTTTTCATTCCATTACACCCAGTCCTAAATCAGACTCCTATTCTCTTTAACATATAAAGCAAACTGGAAAAGTTATGTGTCTTCAAACCAGCAATCTTGGTTCTCCTACTTGACCAAAATGTTTGATCTTGGGCAAATCAGATTCTTCCTGTACCTTTAACTCCTTATCTGCCATGATCTCATGGGCTGACTGGCCATTATCGTAAAGATTTTATGGTGAGTGCTGCTCGTTCTGGGGGGATTCATTCCCACTGTTTACATTCCTCAATTTGAGCAACTCTAAAGGTGAAAATGGTTAATAAAGTGGCCTGTGTACGGCACTTCCTTTGGTACAAGTCCTCCATCCCAGTTACCTTGTTAGTAAATGCTGCCTTCTGCACCTCTGTACACGAAAGCCATTTTGAAGACAATGCCACTGGGCTTTGCTGCTCCAGGCTTTCCATCTACACTGTTTGTTTTATACACCATACTGATTAGACTGCTTGTCTGAATCAGTTCCTTGGCAAGCAAAAAATATAGATGTTTGACATCCTGTTGGAGCTCACTAGAGTATGCTGTGCAAATATCTCAAAGAAAGAGCAGGGCAATCCAGCACACTGCCTTCCTCTTTTGGTGGGCCTCCCTAGACAGGTTCATGGCTGTGATGTCCAGGGGAGTGGAGGCCTCTACTGACTCGTATTGCTGGACCATGGCTGTGATGTCCAGGGGAGTGAAGGCCTCTCCTGACTCGCATTGCTGGACCATGGCTGTGATGTCCAGGGGAGTGAAGGCCTCTCCTGACTCGCAGTGCTGGATCATGGTCGTGAGGTGTAGGTGAGTGGGCTAGCAGTGTAGCAATGGTGCGGTGGGTCATGGTTAAGGCAGTGTAAATGAACCACTCTTCTCCTCCCTGCCCGATCCCCAAGATGGATGTACAATACATCCATAATTTTGGTGAATATGGTCCAAAACACCCTGGGCTCCAGTACCATTGCACCTTCTGCACTAATGATACCTAAGACCCTGGGAGGGGCCACATTCCATGGGACCCACAGCCATAGTTCTGTAAAAGACTGCCATCATTTAGGCACATTGGGGATCTAACATCCCAAAGTTCCACTTTCACTGCACCTGCTGCACTATAATTAGCTGCATCCCAACAAGGGGTCTCACAGGGATGGTCCTGTGATGGGAGGCCTTACAGCGGAGGAACATGGTTGAGAGGGGAGGAAAACCTGTGCCTTATCAGTGGTGCATTGAGCCCTGGTGCAAACAAGGTAAATTGTTTCTCCGGCCAGTAAAATACAGCCATAATTTAAGAGCATTGGCCCCAAAACCCCACAAGGCAACAGTGACACTGCACTTTCTATGCTATCTATAGCTGCGGCCTTCAGAGCCATGGTCCAGTGCTGGGAGGTCTAGTACAGAAGGCTCCCTTTCTTGGGTCTCTGAGCACTTAAACAAGGCTTTAAAGCCTAGGAGAGGATAGGCTTTTCCTGGTCCTCACAGCTCTAGGTCATGGTTCTGAGGTGCATGGGAGAAAGGACCATTGGCATAGTCTGGGCTCTGATGCAAGTAAATGATGCTGGACAGTAAAACACAACAATAATTTTGGTTTACTTGCTCCTTGCCATCCATAAACTCTGGTGCAACAGCACCTGCTGCACTATTGATGCCTACACCCATGAGAGAGCCCCCCCCATCGTCTCATAGCCATGGAACAGTGCCTCAAAGCTCATGGGTGGGCATTCCCTGCCCTGGGCATCCAACCATGGCTGAGAAGACCAGAGAAAATTCTGCCCTCAGCCTAACAGTGCTGAAACATTACTGTGAGGCCTATAAAAAGAGAGGCAAGTTGCATAGCAATGGTGCTATGGCCCTGGTGCAAAGTAAAAGCATCCTCTCAACCTTGTCCACTGCCTGCACAGTAAAATACTACTATCATTTGGGTACCTTGGGCACACATTATACCCCTGGCTCTGCACTAGGTGTAGGTGAGGGAGTCTAACTCCCTTGGGCCTTGCAAGACTGGACCATGGCTTCGCGCCCTGCAGTGCCCCCCCCCCCCCACTGCCCTGGGCCTCTGAACCATGGTTTAGAGCTGCGAGGCCCAGGAGAGCGGAGCCCAGTGTAATGGAGCCCTCCTCCCTGGGTCTTGCAACAATGATCTAGTGCTGCAAGCCCAGTTAATGGGAGTTTCCTCCTCTAGACGTTCCCCTCATGATCCAGAGCTGGAAGGACAAGGGGAGTGGATAGGCGCTTTCTCCTGGGCCTCACATCTATGGTCTAGTGCTGTGAGGCCAAGGGGGTGTGGTCCCACTCCACTATGTCCCCAGCAATGGTCTAGCACTGCTAGGCTGAGGGGAGAGTGGAGGGTCCCATCCCCTGGTCCTCAAATCTACTGGCTGGTGTGGCAAGGCCCATGAGAGGAGGCCCCACTTACTTGGGCCTCACATCAATGGTCTAGTGCTGCAAGTCTCAGAGGAGAAGAGTCTCCATTCCTGGGCCACGCAGATATGACCCATCACTGTGAGTCCCAGGAGAAGGGGGCCCGTCCCCTGGAGCTCACAGGCATGGTCTAGCACTGTGAGGCCATAGTAGGGTGGCCAATTTCCAATGATCGTTTCACAGGACACTTTGTGCCTTTTGAGACACATTGGGTTTGCAGAGACATCAGAAGTTTCTTGCAGAGCAGAGGAACTGCAAGCCACATAGAAGATTTTAACCTCATTTTAAATCTCTGCCTCTGACACCAACCATCTAAAAATAATTCAGCTGGAGATTGAGTTTATTGATTGTGATTGCTATTCATGCTATATATGATTTCTGATTCTCTTACCACGTCCTGGAGTAAGCCTTAACTACTCACTATTGCAAACTTTGAGTGACGAATTTAGAAAATGAACTCTGGTATTCAAATGGAGTGAATTGCTTACTCATTTAACCCCTTCGCTGCTTCTGTCGGCCAACGGCCATCGCGAGCACTACCTCCGTAGTGCTGCGCACGTCCGTTGGCCGACGCGGCCCCGCCCACTCAATGGAACGCCCCGCACCGCGGCGGAATTGCCGCCGCGGTAAACGGGTTAAGCACCAGCAGCAAATATCAGATTCTAGCAGGCAAATATCAGTTTCTAACAGTTTCTAGTCGTAACCACCGCCACAGGACCTTGTCCATTGGGTATGTTTTAGCAAGAGAACTGTGATATTTGACATCTAATCTCAGCTTTACCATTTCAACTAAATATGATGGAAATAAACATTATAACTAGAATTACATTTCCCTATTAAGGGCACTCCCTTGGCCTTGCCACAGGAATCACTGACAATCCAGTTGTGGTCCAGTGGACTAGCTGTAAATGTGGAACGAGGAGGCACTTTTTATAATCCCGGCCTCCCATCTGGACAAATTGTGTGTTCTTGGGCAGTCACTTTTCTGAACTTATAGCTGTGCTCCATTTTTTGGCAAGATTGGGAGTATTTTGATTCCATTTAAAAACTGCTAGAAAGTGTATGATTACAATATGGACTAAGGGCCATAGTCACCGTGGCAGTCCACCCGCCGTATTACGACTTTGGCGGTTGGACCGCCACAGAACAGCTGCAACCGGTCAGAGGCTGCAATATGCTGGCGGTGCTGCTGCGGCACCGCCGAGCATATTACGAGTTGCCTCACCGCCATCCTTTTCATGCAGGTGACACGGCCATGAAAATGGTGGTGGTGAGGCAACAAAGGGGGGCTCTAACATGGCCTCTTTGTGCCTCTGCGCGTGGGGGTGCGTGGGGGAAACACATGTTGTGCCCCACTGTATTTTTGCACCCCCAGTTCCTTCGCAGGAAGGAAGGCATGATATGGTGCATTCCTTCCCATGCAGGAACGTACTGCGGCAGTCCCATGGTGGTGCCTATCTAAGGCTCTCCTGTGAGCCTTAGAGAGGCACCGCTGCAGTACATCCATCCGCCAAGGATTACAGTCGTAATCTGGCGGGTGGGGTGGGGTTGGCTTTGGCGGTCCTCCCGTGGAGCACTTGAATGGCGCTCTACAGGAGTACCGCCAAAGTCGCAATCAGGCCCTAAATATTACCTGGGAGGAGAGAAGTGCCCAGTCACATGGTGTATTCACTTAAATGCAATACAGTGGTAAATATATAGCCAGGGTAACTGAAACTATGCAATTGTGCGGCAATGGTAGTTTCCCATAATTATGGATTTGCCGCATTTGCACATAATCCATCATCTGCTACATAATCTACAGATATTAACCCAAAAAAATGTCCCTGAGACTTCAGAAACAGAAAGCAAGATAACAAGCCCTTTGAGATCACTTTGGAGGGAAGACAGAGTTCAGCTCTCCTTCAGCAGAGTCAGAGAGCCGCAAGCATCAGGGCAACAAGCAGGCAGCAGTCCTCCCAGGAAAGCAATCTAGTTGAGTCCTTTGAGCAGCACCGCAGTTCCACTTACATAGAGTTGGTGTAGGTCCAGAAGTGTCTGATTTGATGGTGCCAGAGACTCAGTACTTATACTCGGATGGGCACTTGATGTGCGGGGAACTTCAAAGAGTGGTTTTGGCTCCAGGACCCCTTTCAATCCTAGCCCGAACTCCAGACTACCAGTGGGGGGTTATCAGTCCCTTGTATGTGGTCAGGCCACTACCCTTTGAAGTGTAAGGGTGAGCCCCTTTCTCTCATCTGCCCAGGAAGACTCATCGGAATGCAGATGGGTGCTAAATCACACACAGCCCTTTTCCTGTGTCTGTGTCTATCGAGAAGGAATGCACAAAGGGATCTGTCACCTATACCAGACTTCTATTAGAGACAGGCTGTAAGGAACACAGAGCAGTATGAGCAGAAATGTACACTTTCTAAAAGTGGCATTTCTATAATAGTAATATTAAATCCGACCTTACCAGTAAAGAGGATTTACAGTACCATTCCAAAGATAGTAAACATGAAAACGCTACTTTTCTGATCAGGATTTACAGCTTAAAGGTATTTTAAGGAATTCCCAATTTTAGTTGATGAGAGAAGAAGGCCTCACAGCAGGGAAAACGAATTTCGCTGTTTGTCCCTACCAAGACATATAAAACATAGAAGTACATGTCCTGCCTTCTACTTACATAGCGCTCTGCCCTTTGGATTACCAAGGGCATTCCTTAGGGGTGGGTTATATGTAATAAAAGGGGAGTTTAAGGCTTGGCAAGATGTTTTAAATGCCAAGTCGAAGTGGCAGTACACTGTACTGTTGGACCTGACCCTTTTTGCAGGATTATCCCCAAAGTTTTTGCCATCCTCCTGTATTTTCCTGACCTCTTTTTTGCTGGGTTTTTTTTAACTCTGGGCACTTTACCAGTGCTGACCAGTGCTAAAGTGCAGGTGCTCCCTGTGTAAAATGTATTGGTGATTGGTTTATCCATGATTGGCATATTTGATTTACTAGTAAGTCCCTAGTAAAGTGCATCAGGTGTGCCCAGGGCCTGTAAATCAAATGCTATTAGTGGGCCTGCAGCACTGATTGTGCCACCCACATGAGGAGCACTGCAAACATATTTCAGACCTGTCATTGCAGTGTCTCTGAGTGCAGTTTTTAAATTGCCATGTCAACCTGGCAAGTACACCCACTTGCCAGGCCTAAACGTTCCCTTTTACTACATGTATGTCACCCCTAAGGTAGGCCTAAGGTAGCCCCATGGACAGGGAGCAGTGTATTCAACAGGTAGGACATGTACTGGTGTTTTTTACATGTCTTAATAGTGAAATACTGCTAATTTCGTTTTTCACTATTGCAAGGCCTATCTCTCTCATAGGGTAATATGGGGATTGCCTTGAAATATCTTTTAAATGTAATTTCCAATTGGGAGAAGATAGAGATTTAAAGTTTGGGGGTCTCTGAACTCACAATTTAAAAAGACTTTTGATGAAGTTGGATTTTAAATTGCTAGTTTGAAACGGCCACTTTTAGTAAGGGGGCATTTTCTTGCTTAACCATTCTGTGTCTCTGTCTGTCTGTGGAATACACGTCTGGGTTGGCTGGCAGTTAGGCTCTTGTGCATTCACTCTAGACAGTCACACAAAGGGGCTGAGGTGTGCCCTGCATATCCTGATGGCCCATCACCAGGCTGATGGGCCTTCCGGAGCTGGAGTGGTGGGAGGAGTTGTCACTGACACCTGAATAGGGCTGTGCCTGTCCTCACACAAAGCGGTCTCCACCCTCCTGAGTGTGTCTGGAGTCATGGCAGGGAAAGGGAGGGTCTTGTGCATTACAAAGACTTTCCTTTGAAGTTTGCCTACTTCAAAGGCAGAAAGGGGTATAAGTATTGGACCTCTGCCACTTCAAAATTAGAACACTTCTAGACTGAGGACATTCTGCCAGGAAGAAGAGCTGGAGTCTGTAGGAGGGACTACTACTCTGTCTGTTGCTTTGTTGTGCTGGCCTGCTGCTTTCTGCTTCTGTCCTAGGAGTGAAAGGACTGGACTTTGCATTCTACATTCCGCTTCCAAGGTTCTCCAAGGGCTTGTGCGTGCTTGCCTCCCGGGCCCATCAAAGACTACACCTACCAGTAACTGGGCTTGTCTGATGAGAGTCCAGACTTGATAAGTGGTTCCAAATCCAGTTTCTGGGTCCTTGGAGGAGTAACCCGGTGATCTTAAGTAGAAAATCTACGCATCGACTATCCCGGCACCTGTTTTATCAAGGCATTGCTGCAAAAGATCGATGCAGCGCCTGCCTCGCGTCTGTGGAGTCGATGCAGCGCTAGCTTCTCCGCTGCCGCATCGATGCAGAATGTTTGGATTTTTGACGCATCGTCCACGGGCGCTGATTCTTTATCGACACCGTACTGCAGTAAAGAACCAAGGGCTTGTTCAGAAAATGACGCATCACCTCCCTATCAGTAAGGAACCGACGCATCACCTGCCCTGTTAGTAAAGAACTGATGCATCACCTCCCCTGCCTAGCAGTAAGGAACCAACGCATCACCTCCGCTGCCAGTAAGGAACCGAAGCATCACCTTCCCTGTGTAGTTATGAACCGACGCATCGCTTTGCTTTTCCGGCACCTCGCCTCCCCTGCGCCTTGCACCATCTATGATTTTTGACACATCTAAAATACTTTGTGCTAAAATGAACACATCCATTGATTTATATGGACTAAACTTGCTAAATCTTTTCAAAGTGATATTTTGACTTGCGTATGTTGGATTTTTGTCGTTTTGGTCTTGTTTTATTCAGATAAATATTGGCTATTTTTCTAAACTGGTGTGGACTCCTTTTGTAGTGTTTTCACTGTGTTACTGTGTGTGTGTGTGTGTGTGTGTGTGTACAAATGCTTTACACATTCCCTCTGAGATAAGCCTGACTGCTCGTGCCAAGCTACCAAGGGGGTGAGCAGGGGTTATCTTAGCTGTGTGACTCCCTTACCATGACTAGAGTGAGGATTCCTACTTGGACAGGGTGCACTGCCAACCAGAGACCCCATTTCTAACATGCACACACACAGGCAGTGCAGTGGCAGACCTGAAACATGGTTAAAGGGCTACATATGTGGGTGGCACAATCAGTGCTGCAGGCCCACTAGTAGTATTTAATTTACAGACTTTGGGCACCTGTAGTGCACCTTACTTGGGGTTTATAAGCAAATTAAATATGTCAATTGGATATGAGCCAATGCTGCCATGTTTAGGGGAAGAACACAAGCACTTTAGCACTGATTAGCAGTGGTAAAGTGCGCAGAGTCCTAAAGCCAGCAATAATTAGTACAGAAAAATGATGGGAGGCAGGCAAAAAGTTGGGCGAGGACCAGCTGTCAGGTCTAACAATATGTCTAACTACCACTGGCCCCTGGCACAATGGTGGACATTCCCTTCTTGAAATATTGGGATCTAGCGCTCCCCTAGAGGAGATGAAGAATGTGACATTTGCAGTCTATCAGACCAATCACACTGGCTCACCTCATCTTCATAATGTTTCCTCAAAGAGGTTGCCTGCACATCCGAAAGATGAACAAGACTCCTCTTGTTCCACCACCCCTTATCACCAAGAAGAGCTGACCCTTTACCCACACTCGTGACCTGTGTGGGATAAGAGAATTTTGACAAACCTTTCGATACCCTCTGGGGACTTTTTATCAACACCCAGTTACCAATACGGAGATCTGTATCTTTGAACCTTTTTCTAGCATCACACCTTTCCTTCATAGCACTCTGCTTCTGTAACACATGCACTTTCACTGAGTCATCATTGCACACAACCTCCTTCCTCGTGCTTTTGCACAGCAACCATTCAGGGAACAAACTCATGTGCACATTTCTTACCATAAAAGAGTAAAATTAGGAGCTCCAGTGGTGCTGTGTGTGGCAATGCTGTAATTCCAAACCTTGGCACTGACAAATTCTTGTACCTTGTGACCCGATGAAAGTGCCGTTTGTATGCCCTTCCTGACTATCCTATTTGCCCTTTCAACTAAACCAGCAGAAGGTGGGGGATTCCAAAGCAACTTTCAGATGCTGCACATCATTGAGATCAAGAAATGTGTGCGTCTTGTGAGACAAACAATGTGTACCACTGTCTATCACAATCGTTCTAAGTGAACCCTCAACCGCAAAGATTAGTTCCAGGAATCTGATGCCATTCCCAGTGTTTGGGGAATCACAGAACATATATTATAGCCACTTGGAATGATAATCGATAAGCAAAATGAAATATCTGCTGTTACTGGGTATCACCTCATATGGCCCAGAGAAGTCCATACCAACTTTATCCCACTGCTTCTCTGGGAACGGAACAGGATGGAGAAGAGTGTCCATTACCTTCCACCTTTTGTAAGGAACCAGACACTCAGAACACGTGTCAACCAATGCCTTGACCTGCAATTCTAACAAAGGCCACCAGTATTACAGCTTAAGGAGTTTACATGTCTTGGTAACCCCCAAGTGCCCATGATGTGCAGCCATGATTATATCCCTCCTTAAAGTTTCTGGTGGCACAAACAAATCATGATGCATAATCATGTTATTAACTACAGACAACCCACCAGAAAAATATTCTTTAGGTCACCATCCAATCTCTTGCTTTAAGGCCAACCTTCCATTATGAACCTCTTGACCTGACTGAGCTTGGAATCCTTGGTTTAAGCTTCCTGCCACACATGTTCACTAACTGGAGCACATTCCTCCACTGCACCCAAAGCAGTCACCATGCACTCGATGTCTTCTAAGTCATCCATATTCTTGTCATCACTTAGGGCCATACGTGATAGAAAATCAGCCCTGAAGTCTTTCCCACCTGGTACATGTTTGATATTAAAATGGTACTCTTGCAGTTTGGATAACAAATGCAGCAGTCAGGCTGATACCTTCCCTACACCACTTACGCTCAGCATGTGCATCAGAGCAGGGTCGGCGCTAGGCATGGGCAGTGTGGGCAAATGCCCAGGGCCCCCCACCCAGCCGACCAACATGGGGCCCCGCACCTCTAAGGCCTCTGCCTTGGGCCTCACAACTGTGATGCACAGCTGGAAGGCCCAAGGCCTCACAATCATGTGCAGCTGTGGAAAAAATAAGTGCAGGGACACACTTCCCTGGGCCTCGCCACACTGCCATGACTGTGATGTACAGGGAAAGGGTGCCTCATCCCTTGGCCTCGCAGCTCTACACCGTAAGTGCAATGCTCAGGGAACAAAGTGCCTCTCCCAGGCTAATCACGGCCTGTGATTGGGGATCCAGTCTGGTGCTGCCCACACAAAGGCACTGCAAGACACCCCATATCCCGCACTTTTAACCCTTCAAGTGACAAGCAACTCTCTTTTAGCCCTTGATGAGCTGTGAAAGAGATGCTTGTGGACGGCAGACAGGGAGGCTTTGCAGCACACCAGGGGTCCTGCGCAAAGCAGCTTCAGTAGAGCCTTCAGCTACCAGGATGCAAACTTCCTTAAATGAGTGCATGACACCTATTCTCAGGACCTGTACTGAGAGTATGCCCTTTAAGGTTATTTCAAACTGCTGTCACAATGTTGAATCACTAAAGGAGGCAAAAGGAGATTAATATTTGCCCAGGAACATGCTATGCACAGGGCCACTGTAATTATGCAGCAGAGGACAGCCACATTGTGCGGCAGGGTTCACTAAATATAGTGGTAAAAAAAAATGTATGCAGTGTAATGCTGTACATTTTGTCTTAGTATTACTTCATTATTCTCTCATTTTATGCTTGTTTACACTGTCGGTGCATAGGCTATCCCTCATTAGTATCAGTTTAACACCCAAACATAGTAATAAGCTACCAATAAGTGACCAGTGAAACTTTGAAATGGGCCTTTCATTGCATGGCAATAAGTGTTGCTGTGTTTTTAGTAACTTTTGAACAGTTTGAGTAAGAAACATTTTTTGGGGTTAATATCTGTAGATTATGTAGCAGATGATGGATTATGTGGCAAATGCGGTAAATCCATAATTATGGGAAACAACCATGGCCGCACAATTGCATAGTTTCAGTGGCCCTGGCTATACATTTACCACTGTATTGCATTTAGGTGAATATACCATGTGACTGGGCACTTCTCTCCTCCCAGGTAATATTTAGGGCCTGATTGCGACTTTGGTGGTTCTCCTGTAGAGCGCCACTCCAATGCTCCACGGGAGGACTGCCAAAGCCAACCCCACACCACCCGCCAGATTATGACTTCCTGCAGTTCTACTGGTGCTGCTGGACTCTGCCTTCTGTGAGTCCTACCCTTGCCTGAGGCGCCACCCCCAAGTTCTGGCCGCAGAAGTGGGTTCTGCAGCTGAGTTTCTGCCAAGTCTGACATGAAGCAGTGCAAAACCTTCGCTGCAAGCCTCTCTGCACCAACACTGGACGACGCACAGCCTTGCCATGCAGACTGCGCCCCAGGATCCATGGTACTGTATTCAGCGGGCCCAAATGAGTCCCTGTAGCCGGCCCGTTCTCCATCGGGGTCGACATGAACTATGGATTTGCACTGGTCCCTCATGACCAGAAGTAACTTTGTTAGCGCTACCTGTTTCTCAGCGCTCTATTGCATGTATTTCTGCAACATTCAATAGCTCGACTTCTACTTGACGGATTTTGATTGTTTTGGTCTTGTTTTACTCAAATAAATATTCTCTATTCCTCTAAACTGTTGCGGAGTCATTTTGATGTTTATTTACTGTGTTGTTGTATGAGTTATTGCACAAATACTTTACACACTGCCTTCTAAGTTAAGCCTGCCTGCTCTGTGCCAAGCTATTCGGGGGTGAGCACAGGATAATTTGGGATTGTGTTGTGAGTTACCCTGACTAGGATTGTGGTCCCTACTTGGACAGGGTGCATATCTCTGCCAACTAGGGACCCAATTTCTAACACATAGCTTATGGCTGGACATCATAATGCCAAGGATGCACACAATGGGAATGATTCAAAAAGGGACACCGCACTCATGGCGAAGGCCCTGCAGTCGTGGGGGAGTCTCCGCACTCGGGCGGAATCTTAGCAATGAGAATTTTCACTGTAGAGATTCCGCCCCGAATGCGGAGACTCCCCCATGACTGCAGGGCCAACGCCATGAGTGCGGTGGCCCTTTGTGAATCAAGCCCATTTGCCTTCATGGACATCATTACGTCAGGAGTGACCACCAGTATTGGAACGCTAACAGCCATGATTAGGCTAAGGATGCTGAAAATATTTAAAAGATAACAACCATTTTGACGAGGGAAATCAATATATCTCACCATTACACAACAGGAGATTGTGAAAATGCCATGAGATGACACCCTTATACTGTAAGGCCACCAGATAGCTGTGATTATAACCAAGGTGAGACACTGTGTGTCAAGGTGGATGCGCATACCAGGCAGACACACACACACACACTAATGCGCACACACATACACCCTTTGACTAAAAGAGCTGAAGCCTGTAAAATGACCAATCAGCTTGTTGACACTGTCAGCTACACTGTGTGCTTGAGCACCAGACAAAGAAAGAAAGTTTCCAGATGTAGTTGGAATGGCCCAAGTGTGGGATTGCAGAAGCAGGAGTGGAAGTGTATGAGCCTTGTCCAGGAGCAACCCAGGATCCAACGAGAGCAAGGGCTAGAGTGGCGCCATTTAGGGGTATAGACAAGGGATATTCAAGTGAGTAAGTGTGCATGCCTGTCTGTGTGTATGAATGGGTGTGTGTGTGTGTGTGTCTCTGTGTGTGTGTGTCTCTGTGTGTGTGTGTGTGTCTCTGTGTGTGTGTGTGTGGCTGTGCCGGTGTGTGTAAGTGTTTGTGTCACAGGCGCATGTGTGTGTGAGACAGCGATAGAGAGGGAGAGAGAGAGAGATCAGAGAGATCATGGGTCCCTGCTATGTTTGTTAGGCTCGTTTGCAATCCAAGTGTCTGGAACAGAGAAACGCCGCCTTCTGCAGATGTCAGGAGGCAGCACCGCTCAGCTCCATACCCACTGAATTACATAGTAAGCTTGTATACTCCCCATACATCACTAGGCACAACCTCGTCCTCTACCATTAATGCCCCTGCTCTGCTTATCATACTCGCTTTATAAAACTCCTAGTCAAAGTTCTCATAATTAGATTTGCATGTCATCCATTTAACTGATCATGATAATAGATTTGTATTTCCGATTTGTTGGCTTGGATGAGAATTGGCAAGCAGTGATCTGACATGAATGTACCCAATTATGAGACCTAATTATGACCTGCCTGTCAAAGATGAAAGACCGCCTGGGGGAGTAAGAACACATTTCCATAACTTCTCATCTTTCTTGTTTTTCCCGTTTCCATTTTTCACTCTATTGTCAAAACAGCTAAGTTAATAATTATTATATATTAGCCTGTATTATAATAAAATGTTTCACATAGCCGTGGTGCTTCACAATGCGCTATCACACAATTACTCAGCCAAATAACACGTGCAATCAGCCTTGGAGGAATAAAAAAAAGGTAAGGCAGTACTTGGTGCAAACACCTTTTACCACTGTATTGTGAAAGCTGATTTGTGGAGGTGGTAAAGTATGGCACGAATATTTATTTTGTTGTGGTGGTAAGTTGTGGGGATTTTTTGTTCTGCTGTGTTTTCATGCTACTATTGTTTTGGTTTTCTGTGGTCGCTGTGTTGTGCTCTCTTTTGACTATTTAGTTGCGTTGTGCAGTTATGTTTATGTTGTGCTGTTGTTTTGCTTCATGGTATGGTACTGTGTGGTGTTTAGTTGTGTTCTTTAAATTACTTTAAATGTGTCAACAAATGCTGCTATATTTCCAGCCTAAAGCAGCACAATCATAAAAGTTCCAGTGACATAAAAAAAAACATTTATCACAGTTTAAGGTGGAAATATTGCGCTGCTCGAATTCCTCAAACCTTTAAGACACCAGTTCCCCTCGAGCTCTTCAACCACTTAAGACATCAGTCACCTTACCACTATGGCTCAGATCTGCCTTAAATCAGCACTCTCAATACTTCCATAATATGATACGGGCCATAACTCTCTAGGTAGACATCTCTGGACCCACAGCAACATTTTAGAAAAAACTGATTTGGGTTCACATCTGCAAAATAATGTACCAAAATGTTTGTCGATGAGACCCACAACAAAGCTGGGGAATTTTCTAATCTTTCAGTCTTAGCAAATCTACAAAGCTATAACTAAAAATATGAGGGCGTCGGGCGACCTCCATCATAATGCTCTTTGTTTGAATTTGATGACTGAAAGGGCATCTGAACAGGAAATTACAGTGTGAGACATATTTTTTTCCGCAAAGGTCGCATGGTGAATAAGTAGATCTGAGAGAACTTTGGTTCATGGCCTTACTTCTGGCTTTCTGGATTGCTGCTATGTTGGAGTACAAGTGCCCATGCGTATTCCTTCTTAGTGCAACAAAAGTGTGCCCAGTCTTACATGGCGCAGATTTACTGACACTTTGCGTTGGGTTTGTGATGCAAAAGTGACACAAACTTTTTTTAATTTTTTTATTTCTTTATTGGCATTTCAAAAACAACAACCAGTACGAACAACACAGTCAGTTGCACATAGCAATGTCACAATCTATGCATGAGTGAAATACAGAACTGCAAAGCGAATTAAATTAGTGAATACATCAACTTGTATAAATTAGCGCACATTATACATCAGTAAGGCGGGAGAGTCAGGTTACAATCCAAGCACCAGCTACGCAAGGGACCAACAGTCTATTTAGGACATAATCGAATGGTCTGATATTAGAATATTTGCGTGGGGTCAAGTTAACTCCTACTCTTGGTTGCCACCCGTGATGAGGCCTGTCTACCCGCTCCTACAAAGCACTTGTCAGTTCTGGAGATACCTCCCTTCTTTCATGTCGTGTTCGTGCCCAGTCCAGGAATGGGCCCCATATGTCTTTTGGCCTGGAAGCTGACAGCATTAATTCCCAGAAATTTGTAAGGTGTGAATGACTAAAGGTTACATCCTGGATCCAAGCATCCACAGACGGAGCTCCCCCTTTCCCCCAGTGTATGGCTACCCGGCGTTTAGCAAAAAGTAGTATCATAGCGTGTAGTTTACGAGTCTCAGCCGGCATATCTCTAACATACCCTAGTAGGCCAATAAGTGGGTCAGGGTCGTCAGCCGTACCGATTATATCTCTGACTGTAGTGAAAATCTTTGACCAGTATGAGGCCAGGGGGAGGCAGCTCCATGTCATGTGTATAAACGTGGCTGGGGCATACCCACATCTACAGCAACAATCATCTGCCCTAATCCCTATGCGATGTAGCTGGGAGGGAGTTCTGTAAAATCGGTGAATGTATTTAAAATGGATCAGGCGCAATTTGTAGTTGGGAGACAAAACCGTGAGTTGGCTGCAACAAAAGGCCCACTGGTCCTCCGTTATCTGGGTGTGCAATTTTGCGTTCCAGGACTGAAAAGCTTTAGGTATCAGAAGAGGGGCGGTGGTCTGCATACTACTGTAAAGGTGTGATATGAGTCTCCGAGGGGAGGCTGTCTTAAGAACATTTTTGAGGGCAAGCAATGTTGGCGGGGGCCGGGGAATGTGGTATGTAGTTGCCTACATGTGGCCCTGAGTTTATAGTATAAGAACAGCTCTGAAAAGGGCACAGCCCTCTCCTCTGTGGGTTCTGGAAGAGTCCTAAATTCGTCCTCCGGGTATAAATCTGCGAAGGTATGTAAGCCCATGTTTTTTAGCTATAGTTCTACTGGCGCCCTCTGCCATTGTAGGTATCATGGGATTGTGTGCCAGGGGAATGGACGGGGCGTATAGAGTTTTGAAATGGGCTCTTTCCCGGAGTCTATCCCACGCCCACCTCAGAGTTTCGACTGTGTCAATACCGTCCCTCGGTCGTCTGTATGTCTGATATATGGCCACCTGAAGGGGAACCGGCGCTGCAACATCCAATTCCACAGCCGTGAGTGGTTGGAACGGGGTGGGATGAACCCAAAAATGTAAAAACTGAGCTTGGGCACAGAAAGCGTACAATTCGATGTCCGGGGCCCCCAGGCCATCCTGAGACAGAGGTAAAGTTAAGAGTTCCCATGAGACCCACGCCTGTCGACCCGCCCAGACCATTGATATTAGTAACGAACGAATTGAGCTGAAAAAGGCTTGAGTAAGGGGTATCGGAATATTTATGAATAAATATAGAAATTTCGGCAGGACCACCATCTTCGCCACTGCGATTCTCCCTGCCAGAGAGAGGGGGAGGCCAGCCCATGCGTTAACCTTCTCCTCCAGCCATGAGATGGTGCGCCCGTAGTTCATGCTCCAGATATCCTGCATGTTCCTGCTGAGCCAAATGCCGAGATATTTCACAGGGCCAGTGGCCCATTTGAGAGGGCAATCAATGGGGAATGGTGTGGTGGCTTCCGTAAGAGGAAATATAGTGGATTTTGCCCAGTTTATTGAAATGCCAGAGAGGCCTCCGAATTGTATTAGTTCACGAAGGATAGGTGCGGTATTCGCCGCCGGGTCATTAATGTAGAGGGTAATGTCGTCCGCATACAGCTAAATCAAAAGGCCTCTTGTGCTAAACCCCAGGCCCCTGGCAGCATGATGTTGCCTAATACGCGCTGCCAATGGTTCCATCACGAAGAGCAGGGGAGAAAGTGGGCACCCCTGCCTTGTGCCCCTCGATATACAAAATGGGCCCGACAGCATACCACAAAAGTGACACAAACTTTTGTTCCAAATCCGGATATGCTTTGGAAGAAAGCCCTAGTGTAACACAAAATAACTTGTTGTGCTACTTTTCACTCAGTGGGCTTTCCATGACTGGTACATGGGCATTCCTGTGCAACCACTCATGGATTTTAACACAAAGCTCTACCTACTAAAAAAGATAGACAAGACTTTGCACCAAAAATGAACACATTCAAGAGGCAGTAATAATGTTGGGGAAAAGTTTTCTTTTCTCAAAACGTTTCCAATTTTGCTTGTGTGCTACACTGTATAGCACACATACAAAGTTCAAAACTATTAAACTATGTGTAGGCATAGTCTTTTCTACTGGAGCAGTATCCTTCCAGTGCAAAACCGATGCTTGATATCACATACACACCACTGATTTCTTGTGTAAGGGAGAGTGCTTTGGCACATGGAAGCCTACCCTTTGCCAGCGAGGGGAGTGAGAAAAACAGCACCATATAATAGTAGATATGCCCTTGTTCTGTTCTCTCCCTTTCACACAATGCTGCACAGCAACTGTGGTTTCAGAGCTGCATTGCTTGAGAAATTTGGAAAATCTCTCCCGCAGTGTTCATCATATCTATGGAATGCTTCAACTGTAGTGGCTGTTCTATCAAACTATCATGGAAGGAATATCATGAGACACAAAATAACGTGTCTTAAATGAGAAACATCCTTTAGGACGAAGCCGGAATCACGCTGTGCCTTCACAGCACCGGCAATAGAACGCGCGTTTTTAGCTTGCATTCGTTCAGCACCCAAGTCGTTACAGCAAATTACTTTGGGGGGCGCATTGGCGGAATGGTGTTGGATTTAAAGTCCAACACCTTCCCTACTGCTGCGCAGACTGAAGTTGGAATAGTAAATGAAACTATTCCAAAATCCAACGCCCCCTAATGCAAGTCGCTAAAACAACTTGCGTGATGAACGAATGCGTGCTAAAGATGCGTTCATTCTAATGACGGCGTTCAGAAGGCATGCATGCTAAACGCATGCGAAATACCGTCATACATTTGCCTAAAATATCATGATATTATGTACTTGGGTCAGAATATTGCATGCAAAGTTATCTTTTTTTAAATATTTTTTATTACCATTAAAATATCAATGTGTGTTATATGGTTGTTATTTACATTGTTTTTAGGTGTACTTTCTGTTTTTTTTTTCATAAATATATTGTATTTGTTCTGAAAATGTTTGCTTTAAAAAAATAGTTTTAGAAGTGGGATGTTAGGTTTATAGGGAAATACAGTGGGGAGTATTTCATTTCATTTTATTGATCATGATGCAGTTAATTAAATGAATGAATGAATGAATGAAGCAATACTTACATAGTGCAATTGCTGCTTCCGAAGAAGCGTCCTGGTGCTTGCGTGGATCAGGTCAGATTGGAAGGCTATAACTCTCTAAACAGGACTGTTTTTAACTGTTCCTTGAACAGGCTTACACTTGAAATGGAACAAAAGGAGGGTGGGAGATTGTTCCAGAGTCAGAGGGCCAGAACCGAGAAAGATCTTCCTCCTGATTGGACTTTGCCGAATCTGGGGATCCACAGAAGGTGGTGGTTGGAGGAGCGAAGTGCCCATGTGGGAGAATAGCATTTAAGCTTGTCTTGGATGTATCTGGGGCCCCTCTGGTGGAGTGCTTTTTGTGTGATCATAAGCGTCTTGAATTTTATTCTAGGGTTGATCGGTAGCCAGTGTAGTTCTTGCAGCCCTAGTCTGATGGACTGGCGCTTGGGGATGTTCAGAATGAGCCTAGCTGTGGCGTTTTCTAGTCACTGCATTTGAGATAGCAGATTCTGGGGGGCACCAAGAAAGAGTACGCTGGCTTAGTCTAGCCTGTAGGGGATTAGCGTGTGTACAATTCCTTTGTGACAGTCAAAGAGCAGGTACTTGAGAAGTTTTCTCAAGGTCTTTAGCAGACCAAAGCAGGTGCCTGCAGTGGCCTTGACATGGGGTATGAAGGAAAGGGCAGTGTCCATCATAACCCTCAAGTTTCTGACAGCCTTGGAGGGGGAGGGGCAGTTCCTAAGTCAGACGGTCAGAGGCGCAGTGCGTCCAGCAGGGAGGATGATCCAAACATCAAAATCTCTGTTTTGTCGGAGTTGAGTTGTAGGCAGCTGTCATGCATCCATTGAGCGATGGACGCAAGACAGCTCTGGAAGTTCCCAGCTATATTGTCATTGAGCTGGTGGAAGGATAGCATAAGAAGACTTTCGCCAGCATAAGAGATGATGTTCATATCCCAAATTTGCGCAACTAAGGCTAATGGAGCCAGATAGATGCTAAAAAGAGTTGGACTTAGTGATGAGTCCTGAGGGACATCACAGTCTATGGCCCTGGACAAGGCGGTAAAAGGAGAGAGGAAGACCGCTGTGTTGTCTATCTGTTAAGAAGGAGTGGAGCCATTTCAGGGCGAGGCCTTCGTTGTCGCCTGCTCCAGCCTTTAAGCCGGTAAAACCTTTACATGATTAAAAAAGAGTGCAAATAGCACGAGAGACAAATATAAAAGGTGTACACAGTAAAAAAACTCTTTTAAAAACATATTTAAAAGGTATTATATTGTTAGTGTCATCCAGATGCCCGGCGTGCCTCAGGTTAATCCTCTTTCGGTTACACAGAAAAGTTGAAATGATGGGTAAAAGAGGAGTCAATGTCACTTTATGGTAACTGCTTTATCAGCTGAGTGTTGATAGGTCAATTTCAACATTGTTCTTAATAGTGCAATAACGTGCAGAGGCAAAGTGCCAGTGCTTGTACAGTGCGGCAATACATGCCAAGTGACCACTATTATGTAGTTGCTGTGCCAACTGGTTGATTGTACAAGTAGTGGGCACCAGCACCATTGGTCTAGTTCAGCATTGTCCGTGGTGGTACAGTAATGCACATGGTTAAAGGGGAAGTGCTTAAAGAGTACAACAAACCCATGCAAAATGGCCACTGTTATAGTTCTTAGTCCAGTCATAAGTGCACTTAGATTACATTAGGTGCGTTAATAGTCTACCCACTGAGAGACGTTATAATGACACTGGCGGTGAAAGAGGCAGTGCCTAAAGTGAGCAGCAAAGCGTACATAATTAACACTGCTATACCTCTTAGGCCAAAGTGAGTGAGATCAAGTGACATAACTTTGTTTTTTTGTTTACCCACCAAGGGGCCGATTCCGATCTCGGTCGGAGGCGCACCCAATACCATTTGGTCGGGAAAAAAGCCATGCGAAAGCCTGTTTCCCGACCGAACCGTACGCTGGGTCCGGCCGAGCGAGTACGATGCGACTCGCCGACCGACTCGTCCGGGCGACCCGACCGCTCCCGACCGACTCGTACTCCGGATCGTACCGCTCCGACCGACTCGGTCGGACCCGATTCGCACCGCGCAATGGAGACGTTTTCCGGCCGGGTAAGTACGATGCGCACCTCGACCGCTCCGACCGACTCGCGCCGTCCGACTCGAACTCGCTGTCGGAGCCGTACTTTGGGGGTCCGTGTCGGACCCCTGTACAGCGTACCCGTGCGAGGCGCACACAGGGGGACCCATGGGTCCCCCTACCTGTGCGTGTACGCCGCGAGGCGCTCGCGGCGTACTCGCTGTAGGGGGCGCCCTTGTCCGCCTCGCACCCATTGAGGCAATGGGAGCCCGCGTGCGCGTTGTACGACCGGCT
Source organism: Calotriton arnoldi (assembly GCA_963921515.1). Lineage (NCBI taxonomy): Eukaryota > Metazoa > Chordata > Amphibia > Caudata > Salamandridae > Calotriton > Calotriton arnoldi. The sequence goes on along the minus strand of CAWUFW010013840.1, from coordinate 179,114 downwards.
CCCATTGAGTTCAGTGGGAGTCCGACCGACTCGTGTCCGATAACATACGGACGCATCGGACTCGTTCGGTCGGACTGCACGGGTCCGATTCGGTCGGAAATCTCTCCGGGTCCGGCTCGGTCGGAGAAATTTCCGGCCCGAATCGGAATCGACCCCCGAGTGTCAGCACTTTGCAACACTTTGTCAGGCTCAGACTGTGGGGAAAACATGCTACACACTAATAATTCTATTTTTATTCCAACTTTCTCAATTTTCAGTCAACTGTAATGTTCCCTAGGGCTTTTGGGGCTCATCCTATTTTTTGCCCGAGGCGGCTATGGGCGCCAATTCCCTCCATGGACTCATTATGCACCCTGCTTTGAGCAGTTTCTCAGCAGTAGTGATAAACTTTACAAGGCAAACTATTACCTGGGCACTCAACCCTTGCAGACAAAAAAGAGGGGCGTAACAACATGTCCTTATTCCATAGGTGTTAAAGATGTTACGTAAAAGCTTTCTGCCTTCAGATTACAAGGCAGGGTGTTAGATTTGGGGGTCTCTAGTTGGCAGAGGTAGGTACCTTTGACCAAATAGGGACCCTTGCGTCTAGTCAGGGTAAGGGGGTACACTCCTAAAATAACCCCTGCTCACCCCCTTGGTAGCTTGGCACGGGCAGACAGGCTTATCTCAGAGGCAGTGTGTAAAGCATTTGTGAACACATACAGTAACCCAGTGACAACACTACAGATGGACACCACACCAGTTGTATATTAAAAATAAGTATCTTTTATATAGATTTAACACAAGACCACAAACGACAAAAATCCACAATACTGTACTTCAAAAATGGTAGAATTAGCTCAGTTCTCTTTAGATGGTAAATGCGACACTTTGAGTTCAATGTACCTTTGGATGTGAAACGCTATACAACGAAAGTGTTGCAGGGAAGGTGATGCGTCGGTTCCTTACACGCAAGAACGGTGATGCGTCGGGTCCCTACTGCTGTGTAGGGGATGCGTTGGTTCTTCTCCGCATGGGGAGGTGATGCGTCGGTTTCTTACTGCGCTTTCGTGGTGATGCGACCAGCAGCGCCGTGATGCGATGAAGATCCGGTGCAATGAAACAAAATGGCTTCTTCTTCTTGATGCAACAACGATGCGTGCACTCCCGACGGCTGCGCGGCGACTCAACGATTCTTCTGAGCCGCGACAGGCCCTGCGACACGCTTCTCTGGTGATGCGACGGCATCTGCTGCGACGGCGACACTCTTCTCCAGGGTTGCGGGGCGCCTCGGTGATGCGATGCGACAGCGGCGGCACGCTTTCTCAGCGATGCGACGACAGCGGCTACAGCAGCGACACTCTTCTCCGGTGATGCGACGGCATCTGCTGCGACGGCGACACTCTTCTCCGGTGATGCGAGGTGCTTCGGGTGATGCGAGGGCGACAACGGCAGCGGCGGTACGCTTCTCCGGTGATGCGACGGCGTCTGCTGCGACGGCGACACTCTTCTCCGGGGATGCGACGACAACGGCTGCGGCGGCGTCACGCTTCTTCATCTTGAGTCGTGCTTCCAGCTCCAGAAGGCCCAACACACCAGCAGGCACTTCAAAAGAACTCTTGGGGAGCTGGTGGGTGATGTCTGTTGTCCCTGAGACTTCAGCAGGAGGCAAGCTCTATCTCAAGCCCTTGGAGATCTTTGACAAGTTGATGAAAGAACACACAAAGTTCCTTTCTCCTTTCTTTGGCAGTCACAGAATGTTAAAACCAACTTCACTAAAAGATGTATTTTATCATTCTGAGTTCAGGCATACTAAATTCGTTTTTCTACCATGTTCCCTGGGTCAGTTAGGATTATAAGATGTAATAATCAAACTGCCCTTCTAGCCTATGGCAAACAGGTAGCCTAGCAATAGTGAAAAACGAAAATGGCTGTAATTCACTATTAGGGCATATCTACCTTATACTTACAATGCACCCTGCCCTTGGGCCTACCATAGGGGTGACTAATATGCAGAAAAGGGAAGGTTTATGGACTGGCAAGTGGGTGCACTTGCCCAGTCAACATGGCAGTAACAGACTGCACACAGGCTCTGCAATGGCAGACCTGAGACACACTTTTACAGGCTGCTTCTGTGGGTGGCACAACCAGTGCTGCAAGCCCACCAGCAGCATTTGGTTTACAAGCCCTGGGCACACTCAGTGCACTGTACTAGGGTCTGACAAGTAAACCAAACCAACCAATCATGGAATTACTAATCCATACACCAATTTAACATAGGGAGCACTTGCACTGTGGCACTGAATAGCAGTGGCACAGTGCCCAAAGCATCTATAACCAGCAAAAACACATGAGGCAACAGCAAAAAATGGAAGGGAGACCCACGCCAATAATGCCAGGTCTAACACGTGTCCCCTCCAGCTGAAATGTGGGGAGAACTACCCTATCTCCTGGGAGTTCTCTTCACTAAGGCGGAAAAATCTGGACAGACCATCAGCATTGGCGTGTTCTGTACCAGGGCGGTGTTCCACTGTGAAGTCCATCCCCTGTAGGGAAATGGGCCACCTCAACAGCTTTGGATTCTCACCCCTCATCTGCATCAACCATCTGAGGGGCCTGTGCTCTGTCTCAACCCGGAAGTGAGTCCCAAACAGGTATGGTCTCAGCTTCTTCAGTGCCCAGACCACAGCAAATGCCTCACGCTCAATCGCACTCCACCTCTGTTCCCGTGGAAGTAACCTCCTACTGATGAAGGCTACGGGTTGATCTAGGCCAAACAGGTGACAAAACAGCCCCCACACCATGCTCTGAAGTGTCTGTTTGACCGATAAACTCTCTTGAGAAGTTGGGTGCCAGGAGCACGGGCGCCGTGCACATGGCAGTTTTCAGGGCCTCAAAAGCTTTCTGACAGGTGTCAGTCCAAATCACTTTCTTGGGCTGCTTCCTGGAAGTCAGCTCTGTCAAGGGTGCAACGATGCTGCCATACCCCTTGACAAACCTCCTGTAATACCCAGTGAGTCCTAAAAAGTCTCTCACCTCTGTCTGGGTATTGGGGGGCTCCCAAGCCAGGATGGTCTCAATCTTGGGCTGTAGGGGCGCCACCTGGCCGCTCCCAACCTGGTGTCCCAAGTACACCACGGAACCCTGACCGATCTGGCACTTACTCGCCTTGATCGTGAGGCCTGCCCTCCGCAGCGCCATCAACACTTCCCAGAGGTGGCGCAGATGTTCTTCCCAACTGGCGCTGAACACTGCAATGTCATCCAGGTAGGCGGCACTGAACTCTTCCAGTCCAGCCAACACCTGGTTGACCAACCTCTGAAAGGTGGTAGGGGCATTCTTCATCCCAAAGGGCATAACCCGGAACTGCTAGTGCCCATCTGGTGTGGAGAATGCTGACCTCTCTCTTGCCCCATCAGTCAAGGCGATCTGCCAGTACCCAGACGTTAGATCAAACGTGCTGAGGTACCGGGCAGCCCCTAATTGATCGATGAGCTCATCAGCTCTGGGGATGGGGTGCGCGTCAGTCCTCATGACTGAATTGAGCCCTCGGTAGTCCACACAGAACCGGAATTCTGGCGTGGCACCCGGTGCGGCAGCCTTTGGGACCAAGACCACTGGGCTGGCCCAAGGGCTGTTAGAGGACTCAATCACCCCTAACGCAAGCATCTTGGAGACCTCCTCCTTGATGCAAGCTCTCACCCTGTCAGTCACCCTGTAAGTTTTGTGCTTCACAGGAGGACTATCTCCAGTGTCCACATCATGGACGCACCAATCAGTGACACTGGGAATCAGGGAGAACAAATCAGAAAACTGTCCCAGCAACTGGTGACAGTCATTCTGTTGCTCAGGGGTCAGGGTGGAAGAGAGGTTCACACCATCCACTGACCCATCTCGCTCTGTCGCCGACAGGAGGTCAGGAAGAGGCTCAGTCTCCTCCTCCATTCCAGCATCTGTCGCTAGGAGCATTCCCACTTTGGACCTCTCCAAGTGGGGCTTCAGGCGGTTGATATGCAGGACCTGCAAGGGGTTCCTGGGAGACCGCAAGTCTACCAAGTAGGTAACAGGACTTTTGCACTCCACCACCTCAAATGGTCCGGTCCACTTATCCTGGAGCGCACAAGGCTCCACAGGGGCCATGACCCACACTTTCTGACCAGGCTGAAGCTCTACCAGAGTGGCATTCTGGTCGTACCACCGCTTCATCTCTTCCTGGCTGGCTTCCAGATTCACCTCAGCGAGTTGCCTGAAATGCCTAGTCTGGTTCCTGAAGGCCAGCATGTAGCTATATACATCCTGGGGAGGTTTCCTGGGAGATTGCTCCCAGCCTTCCTTGACCAGACTCAGAGGTCCTCTCACTGGGTGACCATAGAGAAGCTCAAAGGGACTGAACTCTAGAGATTACTGTGGCACCTCACGGTATGCAAAGAGCAGGCATGGTAAGAGGACATCCCACTTACGCCTCATATGTTCCTCAAGACCCATAATCATGCCTTTTAGGGTCCGGTTGAATCTCTCAACCAACCCATTTCCTTGGGGGTGGTAAGGAGTGGTGAACTTATAAGTTACCCCACACTCCTGCCACAGGGACTTCATATACTTGGAAATGAAGTTTGTACCTCGGTCAGACACCACCTCCTTAGGGAATCCCACTTGGGAGAAAATTCCCATCAGTGCCCGTCCCACCATGGGGGCCGTCACTGTCCTCAGAGGTATGGCTTCCGGGTACCGGGTGGCATGGTCCACCAAGACCAGGAGGAACCTGTTGCCCATGTCTGTCTTGGGGTCCAGTGGCCCCACAATGTCAATACCTACCCGTTCAAAGGGGGTGCTGACCACAGGGAATGGCTGGAGAGGAGCCTTCTGCTTTCCCCCACTCTTTCCACTTGCCTGGAAAGTCTGACAGGTCCTGCAGTGAGTATCTGAACTCCTGCACATTTGGGGCCAATAAAAGTGGGTGACAAGCCTCTCAAAGATCTTGTCCTGCCCCAAATGTCCTGCTAACGGCACATCATGAGCCATCCCCAGTAGGAAGGCTCTGAAGCGCTGGGGTACCACCAGCACACGGGCTGACCCAGGCTCAGCAACCTTAGGCTCAGTATACAGGAGATCATTCTCCCAGTAGATCCAATGTGATCCAGACTGATCACCTGCTGCCGCAAACCCACAAGAGAAGGGCACGTCTTCTGCTCCACGCAGAACTCTTCCCTGGAGGGTCCTCCTTCCTGCTGCCAATGGGTCAGCTCAGGCAGGTTCCCCAGTTCATCTTCCTGTTCCCCTGTAGGCTCCAGGGCATCCCCCTCAGGGTCTACCTCCTCCTGGACCGTGGGAACTTCGGGGGCCGGTTTCCCACGCCCCCTGCCTCTTCTCTTTAAGGCAGGCACCTGGGCCCCCTCTCAGGCTCCAGGTCCTCTTGAACACCCTTACTGGCTGCCATGGACCGTGTGGTCACACACGCCCAGTCAGGCAGACCCAACATCTCCAAATGAGCACTTCACTCCACCTTAGCCCAAGGTGAGCTCTCCAAATCGCTCCCCAACAAACAGTCAACAGGCATGGCTGGCCTCACAGCTACTTGAAGAGTACCAGAGACCCCCCCACTCAAAGGGAACCTGAGCCACCTTGCAGTGGCTCTCTGTGTTGTCAGCGGCAACAACTGGGTAAAATGCATTGGGGACAACCTGCTCTTCAGACACCAGGTGACACTTGACAGCTGTCACACTGGCTCCTGTGTCTTGAAGAGCCTCCACTCTATGGCCATTGATGGTCACCCACTGCCTGTACTTTTTAGTGTTATCAGGCAGTTGGGTCCTGGGGACCACCTCACACTCTCCTAAAGAGACAAGGGACATCTCTGCGGGACCCTACCCACCTTGGACACCCATCTCCTCCCCCAGGGCTACACTCGCCATCTGCCGGGGTGGAGCACCAGTGGGTGCTGTCTTTCCAAACTGTGGGCACTGGGGATCAACAGACTTATGGCCCACTTCACCACACTTGTAGCACCTCAGGGGTCCCCTGGGAACAGGCCTACCTGTCGGGCCCGTGCTTCTTCTCAGGGGGAGGCTGGGAACCCTTCCCTTGGTTCCCTTGGGGATTACTTTGGGGCCCTTTCTGGAACTCCCTCTGTTTACCCTTGTACCCCCCCACTCTTCTGCGGGGGACCCTGCCCACTCTTGGCGGAGTCTCCCACGTGACCCTTGTGGACCCGGGTGCTCACCCAGCGGTCCGCCTCCTCAGCAAGCTTCCTAGGGTTAGTCAGCCTGCTATCAATAAGGTGCTGGCGTAGCTCTGGAAAACCATTACTTGACAAGTGCTCCCATGCAATTAAATCAAAGAGCCCCTCAAAATCATTCACTTTGCCTCCCTTCACCCAACCATCCAATGCTCTGCAAAAGAAAGTTACATATTCTACCCATGTGCTTGACTCCACCTTTTTGCAATTTCTAAACCTCTGTCTATACAATTCAGGAGTCAACCCATACCTGGACATCAATGCATCTTTCATGTTGCTGTAAGAATTATGGACTTCAGAGCGCATGTCTAACAATGTATCCCGCCCCTCACTAAGGAACCATCCCCACAACCCCGCTCCCCAATCCTTCTCAGGGACCCGGTGGTAGGACATGGCTACCTCATAGGCCTTGAACCACTGCCCAATGTCATCATTCTTGTAAAACTCTCTAACCACATCCTTAGGTATGTACACCCTTGCTTCAACAGGCATTGACAGTGTGCTGCCACCAGAGGGAGTAATCTCTAAGCTCCTAGCTTTCAACTCCAACTCCCTCAAATTCCTCTCGTGATCCAACTGCATCCTTTTTTCCTCTAGGGCCAATTTCCCAGTTTGCAACTCAAATTCTAACTGCCCATTCAACTTGAGCTTGGTCAGCTCCATCTCATGCACCCTACTCTTCTCCCTGTCCTCCAACTCCTCTGGGGACAGGCCCTTGGCAGAAACACTGCTACCTACTGGGGAAGTTGCTCTCCTCCCCTCTGGACCCAATGGCCCCTCCAGCTGCCCATCTGCATTCTCAGCCCCCTCCTCATTCTCAGGGGTATTCCTTGCTTCGACCCAGGCCCTCAGCGCCTTTTGGAACTCATCCTTCTTGGAGAGACCGTTCATAGCAACTTTAAATCTTCTGCAGAAGTGCTTCAGCTGTTTCACATTGTAGCATTCTAGTTTCTCCTCTTCCCAATCATAATCAAAAGATGCTATGGATGCTGCTTTATCCATTGTGGTTAAACTTGGCAGTTCTTCGCAAAAATAGAAAATCCCAGGAAAAACAATCTACCAAAAGTATGTGGTTGCGTTTGGTCTGCACTCACTAGTAGTGTTCACCAATCACTGTACATGAGACACAAATGCAAGTCAGGAATACTCACCGCTGACCACCAATGTTGGATTTGGGGGTCTCTAGTTGGCAGAGGTAGGTACCTTTGACCAAATAGGGACCCTTGCGTCTAGTCAGGGTAAGGGGGTACAACCCTAAAATAACCCCTGCTCACCCCCTTGGTAGCTTGGCACGAGCAGACAGGCTTATCTCAGAGGCAGTGTGTAAAGCATTTGTGAACACATACAGTAACCCAGTGACAACACTACAGATGGACACCACACCAGTTGTATATTAAAAATAAGTATCTTTTATATAGATTTAACACAAGACCACAAACGACAAAAATCCACAATACTACTTCAAAAATGGTAGAATTAGCTCAGTTCTCTTTAGATGGTAAATGCGACACTTTGAGTTCAATGTACCTTTGGATGCGTAACGCTATACAACGAAAGTGTTGCAGGGAAGGTGATGCGTCGGTTCCTTACACGCAAGAACGGTGATGCGTCGAGTCCCTAATGCTGCGTAGGGGATGCGTTGGTTCTTCTCCGCGTGGGGAGGTGATGCTTTGGTTTCTTACTGCGCTTTCGTGGCAATGCGACCAGCAGCGCCGTGATGCGATGAAGATCCGGTGCAATGAAACAAAGTGGCGTCTTCTTCTTGATGCGACAACGATGCGTGCACGCCCGACGGCCGTGCGGCGACTCAACGATTCTTCTGAGCCGCGACAGGCCCTGCGACACGCTTCTCTGGTGATGCGACAGCGTCTGCTGCGACGGTGACACTCCTCTCCAGGGTTGCGGGGCGCCTCGATGATGCGATGCGGCAGCACGCTTTCTCAGCGATGCGACGACAGCGGCTACAGCAGCGACACTCTTCTCCGGTGATGCGACGGCGTCTGCTGCGACGGCGACACTCTTCTCCGGTGATGCGAGGTGCTTCAGGTGATGCGAGGGCAACAGCAGCAGCGGCGGCACGCTTCTCCGGTGATGCGACGGCATCTGCTGCGACGGCGACACTCTTCTCCGGGGATGCGACGACAACGCTACTGTGGCTTCACGCTTCTTCGTCCTGAGTCGCGCTTCCAGCTCCTTGCGACACGCAGTCCCTCAGAAGGCCCAACACGACAGCAGGCACTTCAAAAGAACTATTGGGGAGCTGGTGGGTGAAGTCTGTTGTCCGTGAGACTTCAGCAGGAGGCAAGCTCTATCTCAAGCCCTTGGAGATCTTTGACAAGTTGATGAAAGTACACACAAAGTTCCTTTCTCCTTTCTTTGGCAGTCAGGCAACCACTGCAGGCCAATCCCCCAAACAGCACTCAGCTTAGGGATAGTCTCCTCCTCAGTTTATCTGGTTCATCTCCTCAGCAAAGGTTCTTCTTGTTTCCCAAAAGTGATCTAAAGTTCTGGGGTTTGGGTCCCCTCTTTTATACTCATTTTCCCTTTGTTCTCTGAAGGCAGAGAGGCCTTTGCCTAGTCCAAACCAGTTCTGGTCAGTCCTGGAGCACTTTGTTGACAAGACTACTTCTTTCCTTTCACAGTGTAGACCAGGGACATCAGACGCACCACAGGAGGTGGAGCCAGCATTGTGGAGGGAAGGCACAGCCCTATTCAGGTCCCAGGTGCAATTCCTCACACCCATCTCCATGCAGATCTCTCTATTCAGCCCTGTGCTGACTCACTCTGTCTCCTGGAATCCCCCAGCCCCTGTCACTCAAACTCCAGACAAGGAATACACAACCTAGCAGAGGCAGGCTTGGATAGTTAGGCAAGAAAATACCTACTTTCTAAAAGTGGTATTTTCAAACACAGAATGTTAAAACCAACTTCACTAAAAGATGTATTTTATCATTCTGAGGTCAGGCATACTAAATTCGTTTTCTACCATGTTCCCTGGGTCAGTTAGGATTATAAGATGTAATAATCAAACTGCCCATTCTGGCCTATGGGGAACAGGTAGCCTTGCAATAGTAAAAAACGAAAATGGCTGTAATTCACTATTAGGGCATGCCACACACACCAGGGCATGTCTTACCTTATACTTACAATGCACCCTGCCCTTGGGCCCACCATAGGGGTGACTAATATGCAGAAAAGGGAAGGTTTAGGGACTGGCAAGTGGGTGCACTTGCCCAGTCAACATGGCAGTACCAGACTGCACACAGCAATGGCAGACCTGAGACACACTTTTACAGGCTGCTTCTGTGGGTGGCACAACCAGTGCTACAAGCCCACCATCAGCATTTGGTTTACAAGCCCTGGGCACACTCAGTGCACTGTACTAGGGTCTGACAAGTAAACCAAACCAACCAATCATGGAATTACTAATCCATACACCAATTTACCATAGGGAGCACTTGCACTGTGGCACTGAATAGCAGTGGCACAGTGCCCAAAGCATCTATAACCAGCAAAAACACATGAGGCAACAGCAAAAAATGGAAGGGAGACCCACGCCAACAGCTCCAGGTCTAACACAGGGCATATGCACAATATGTGCAAGAGAGTTTATTCTGTCCCCAGGCACAGCCTGCATAGGGTAGAGCTAGGTTTTGGGTCCCACACTGGAAATGCATCACTTGTTGGTAATAGACCAAGCCTCAGTGCTAGAACCTGGATTTATGGAAGCCTTTTTTGTTTCAAACAGGTAGCTCTTTGGAGTTGCCAAATTGTGTTAGTTTATACATGACCACGAGTGCTTACACTTTTTTTGAAGCATTCCTTGTCTTTCGCCCACAACAGTAATTAAAAAAAATTTTTCATTGCAAGTTTAAAAGTATTGTGGGGCATATTTGCCTCCCATAGATGGTATGTGTCCAACAGCTGTAGAGCCTCACTTTTGGCCTGGGCCCAGTGATTCGTTTTGCTACCATCTTCAATCTATTTCCGGATAATATCTTAGTGTATCTGGCGCGCTCTCTCTTAGTGATGACATGTACTAGACCTTGCTCTTGTAGTCCGAACTATGGGGCCGATTACGTTTGTGAAAGGACCGCCACCGCCAGCCATGCGGTGGCAGTCCTTCCGCAATCGGATGGCGATTTTCCCCCGCCACATTACGATGGCGGGGGGAATCGCGTTCTGACCGCGGCGGACGCAAAGACTGTCCGCCACGGAACCGCCACAGGCAATCGTTGCGATTGCCTGGCGGAGCGGTCTGCATCCATGAAATTGTGGCGGTGCCTAGCAGGCAGCGTCCGCCAAATCACGATGCTGTCTCCAGCCAGCCTTTCCGTGGCGGGTAAACCGCCATTGAAAGGCTGGTGGAGATTGGTTTCGAGGGCCCGTTGCGGGCCCCCCTTCTGTTGGGGGGAGGTGTGGGTGCTACATTTCACTGCACCAAGTGGCAGGCACCGTGTGGGGCCTGCCACGCAGTGCAGTGAAATGCACAACGTGCTATTTTATCATTGCGGCGGATGCTGCTGTCAGCAGCACCCGCCGCAATGTTAAAATGCAACATGCGACTGCCATGGTGGCGGTCGCATCCTGATTTGGTGTGCGGGACCGCGGCATGTATTGCGGACGGTCCCGGTCACCACCAGGATGGCGGACGGACTCCAGTCCGTCTGCCATCGTAATCGGCCCCTATAAGCAAATCTGCGCTGGTGAAGTGTGCTGCAGAAGGCGGAATGTGAGAAGGAAAACCTTGCACTGGGAGTTGTTCAAAAATAAGTTTAGCTCCTCTGGTAAGGATACTGACCCGTAAGCTAACATTAGGACCAGTTTTGCCTTGATTACCGCCAAAATTGTTTTTCAGGTTGGCATGGGTATTTTGTTATGTATTTTTTGAAAAGCAGTGATGAGTGAAGCCAGACGAGGTTTTAGTGTGTCTAAGTGTTGTCTGGGGGAATGGGGACCATGGAGACAGAGCCCTAAGTATTTGTAGCTGGAGTTTTTTCCACCAAATTGCCTCCAAAGTGCCATTTACCCTTCTTCTTATGACCGCCTCCAAAAATTAGTAATTTGTTTTTTTCAAGGTCCACTGTCATCCGGGTATTTGTACAGTAGAGGGCCAGCGAGTTCAGAAAATTTTGTAAGTCAACTGGGGTTAAGTTCAGAAGAACTATGTTGTCAGCATATTGTAGTGACATCAGCAATAGTTGCCCCAGCTTTGTGGGGTTGTGAGAGTGCCTCGTCCAACATTTTGCTTAGGTCAGAAATAAAGAGGTTGAACAAGAGTGGGGCGAGTACACACTCCATTCCACGCTACTCAATCTATCTCACTCCACTTCCCCCTAATCTACCACAAGCCACACAAATCTACCCCACTCCAGTACAATTTAACCCACCCCAGCCCAATCCCCCCAATCCACTCCAACCCAATCTACCCCACCCCACTCTACCCCAATCTACCTCACCCCACTCCCCCCAAGATACCCTACTCCAGTGGTTCACAAACTTTTTTAACCCGCGGCTCCCTTGACCCATTGGCCATTGCCCGTGGCTCCCCACTGTTACTTTTTCTGGAGGGGGGGGGATGTAAGCCCGGCCTCGGGAGTACTTGCATTTTTCTCCCTGAAAAAAATTGGGATGAAGCTGATGAAGGTATTATAATAATATACGCAGGGTGTTTTGTATTACTAAGGCCGCGCCTCTAAAAAAATATTCCTAGTTACACTTCTTTGCCCGTGCCTTTTTTAGAGAACCCTCTCAAACTTATTTTATCCCACTTACAGTGCTAGATAGCACCCCTATGCATGTAGGCCCCATTGCCAAAGTGTTTTTGTGCTTGAAGAATATTTGCATGCACTTTCATTTCTACCCATGTCATAAGTGCCAACACACCTGTCTCAGCCGGGTGACTCACGATTTTTTAAACCACATACAGCTTTATTTTTGTTGTCTCCTCCCTAAAATTGCCTCCAAATCAATGCAAGTAAAATAAATTCCTTGGATTTCTTTTTAAGCGTCCCTCTTTCTTACTTCCAAATGTTGGCATATGGTGTTTTACTTCCCTGTGCTCAAGGAGAGAGCAGGCCTGTCTGGAAATGTGTGTGCACTGAAAGAAATGTGTACTGGAAGTACCTATGATTCAAGTACAAATGTCAATACTTAATAATACTTACTGTGTTTAATAGACAGGCCAACTATACTTTCCTGATAGCTTGCATTGGTGTAAAATGCATTTGGAAAAAAACAAAACTATTAACGAGTCTAACAAAATAAATGAGGCATCTTCCGCTTACTTTGAGAGTGTTGGAATGTGGGAATCCAGTGAAATATGGAGGTCATCTCCCTTGACGTGCCATCAATTAAGCACTACGTTTACAGCTTCAGGCATGTCACTTACAAATCATTGACATCATGCGTTTAAGACTAATTAGTTTAACTGAAGCAAACAACCCCTTCAACATTAAATGCATTAAAGTGGTTGGTGCGCGGCTCCCCTGGCTAGGTTTGACGGCTCCCCAGGGAGCCACGGCGCACAGTTTGGGAACCACTGCCCTACTCCAATCTAACCCACTCCAAACTACCCCGATCTAGCCCCAGGCCATTCCATTGTACCCTACTATAATCCATCCAATTTAACCCCCCCAATCTACCACACTTCACTGCACTCTAATCTACCTCACTCTACTCCAATCTACCCCAATCTACTCCTCTCCACTTTTCTCCAATCTGCCACACTCCACTACAATCTAACCCAATATATCCCACTCAATTTTACCCCAATACATACCACTCCACTCTACCATACCCCTATCCACCCCACTCCAATCTACCCCACTCTAATCGATCCCAATCTATTCCACTCCAGTATAACCCACACCACCCCAATCTACCTCAGTTCAATCTACTCCACCCCAATCTACCCCAATTCAATCTACCCTACTCCAATCTACTAAGCTAATCTACCGGACTCCCCCACTCCGATCTACCCCACTCCAATCTACCTCGCTTCAACCTACCTCACTCCAGTCTACCACAATCTACCCCACTCCACCCCACTCCGATCTACCCCAATCCGCCCCACTCCATTCTACCCCACTCTACCTCCCTCTACCCCAATCTACCCCATTCCACGCTACCCCAATCTACCCCACCCCACTCCACGCCACACCACTAACATTTAGCCATGCTGAACAGCCACCACAATGGTGTACAACATGGCTAAAACACTTAGCTAAAGTCAATGGCTCTTCCATAGGAGAGACCTATTGGCTTTCCCAATGATTGTTTAAAGTAGGGTTCTTGCTATTCAGTTTAGAGATGGTAGCCCTGGGTTGATAGTAAAAATTCTTATTTTTAATGTTAGGAGTTCATATATTTGTTTAGTTTGGACATTTTTTGTGGCACCCTTCCACTGGGATTTGTTTTTACTTCTTTGGTCATGGTGCTGTCATGGACATTCCACCATGGAATGTGATACCTGGGTTGGCATTGGAGCCTGATCTGTGCAGGCAGCCAATATAAGTATCCTCAAAATAATCAATTTGTGAAGCTAGATTGGTTTCATGTTGTTGGTAAGGGGGAATTCAATTAGCAGATCATAATGTATAGGGGCTTCTGCTACAGGGACATATGCTAAACTTAATAGTTGCTTTCTATTTTGTGTGCAAATTCTGGTTATTTCCATATTCAATAATCAGAGTGGATTTTATATGTGCTTCCATATGCTCTGGTTAAAGTGAAAGCAGTAGCCCTGAACTGCAGTATGTAGGTAGATTTTAGGTGTGGTTGAAATCATTGCCTATTCAAAATCTATGATGATTGTTTGTGGCTTATACTTACTAATTTGTTGTTTTATATGTGTTATTATTTTCATTTTATGTTACAGTTGGTTTGTTAGGTAACAGAACATGCTTTAATGAGATATTTGTATTTTGATATTGACCTTCTTTTGTGTACATTTCACTGAATGGTGGAGGGCACAACTTAGAAGTGCCATACATCATCTATTAAGGGCTGAATTGTGTAGGAAAGTAGGATCTGCTTCTATGGTTACCCCCCCACTTTTTGCCTGGTGCTAAGCTGTTATTGACTAGTATGACTGGGATCCTGCTAATCAGGACCTCAGTCTATCTGCTTTCTCCCTAAATTGTTATGTTCAGTACTTAGGTACATCCCAGATTGGATACTGGGGTACACTTATAAGTCCCTAGTATATGGTACTAAGGTGCCCAGGGCACAGGTAACCCAGAGGACCCCCTTGGGCTGAAGCATGCATTATTCCACCCATGGGAGACCATTCAAAATGGAACTACAGGCCTGCCATTGCAGCCGGTGTAAGCTGGTGCTAGCACCACTTACTAAAGATATAGGTTTCCTATATCTAGGGTCACTGCACTTAAAACCTATAAGTCACCCCTATAGCAGGCCTTTGCAATCCTGAAGGCAGGGTGTTTGTGAGAGGGTGCCCCTGCATGAGCAGGACACCTCTACAGCCTACGGAGTCCATTCTCCCGGGTTGTCAGTGAAGCAGCCATATACCATATAGAGGGGCACTGTGTAATTACGTGATGAACATTTCGAAACTGGCTGCAACAAATCCTATCATGTTTGGTATCAAACATGTTGGAAACATAACCCCACACCGTAAACAGTGTGGGAGGTATGATTCCAAGCCCTGGAAGAGCCCTCCGTTAGGCTCTCCATGTCCCCGGTACCAATCTTCCAGACCCGGACAGCACAAAATGGTTGCTGCCGACCAGAGACATGAATCTGACCTCCTGCTGCTGAGCCAAGCTCAAGCAGGGGAAGGCAGAACAATAAGCATCCAGACAGGATTTTGTATATTTGGGCAGGGTGGGTGCACTTGCCAGCTCCACTCAGTCTGCATGAGGGGCACATTTGGTGTCACCATGCATAGTTCAGTTCAAACCAGTGCTTGGAGCAGTTTGCTCCCGCTCTGGCGCAAAACTAGACAAAGGGCATGGGAGTAACCTCCCCCCTGTCCAGAGGATCCCCTGGGAGGGTCCCCTAAATTGTCCCAACCCTTTCCTAAGGGTACTTAAGGGCTTACCTGTGGGTGGGTCCCTAGATTTGTCGTGGGATAAGATTCAGATCAGGCACCCCTTCTTCTTCTACCGTCTGGGCACTCTGGACTTCGCTGGACTACGTTTGGGATCAACTTCATCTCCCTTCCAGTCTGCTGCATCGTCTGTGCCTGTGCACCATACAGGAACCTTCCAAGGCATGTGGGCATCAAAGGCACCTGAAGGAATATCCCTTGGAGTGAAGGAGTCACTCTCCTGCATTCGCAGGCACTACATCTAAGTCGACCAGTCTGCTGATCCTGAGCTCCTCCGGACTCTGAAAGGCTCTGCAACACAGGTGGTGGTTTTACACAGCTTTTGAGGCACACCCTGCCCTCTCACCGTGTTTGAGGCCAGTATCCTTTGTGGGGGTTGCAAAAACCGAACCCCTGTGCACCACGTCAACTTGCAGTTGCAAAGGATTGTTGGCTTCCTTCCAAGAAGATGTTTGGGCTCCAAGTAGCCCCAACCTCAAGTATCTCCAGATACCAGAATCTTCAGCCGCATCGTGTGCATCGTGGCCTCCATCTTTTGGTGAGCTGCTTGAGGTCCTCTTGCGCCTCCAGTGCCTCTGGCCTGTGGGTCCATTTGAGGGACACCTTTGCTTCTGTTGGGCTCCCCTGATTGCTCAGGCCTGTCCTGACTCCCCTGCTTGTGGTGAGTCCCCTAGACCTTGCTGGTCCCGACATTGCACCTTTTACTTCTGCGTGGGCAGCATTTGCCAAGGCTTGTTGGTGCTCCCGTCGGACACCGACCCCTCAGCAATCGACATCCAACGTGGGACAGCTCATGCATGGCTCCTGGTCTTCCTCAGCATCGCCTGGTCCTCACAGCTGCAGAGTCAAGGTCCTCGTCAACTCTCCTGCTACTCCCGACATCAGTGGGCTTTCGTCTTCCAGATCTCCTGATCACTCCTGAGTGACATAGACTCTGTCCCCTCTGCTTGCAGGTACCTCTCATCTAGAATCCACCTTTGGATTCCACCGGACACTTTCACCTTCTTCAGCAGCAGCACTTTCCTTAAGTCCTCCATTGAGTTAGACAGTGGTTTCCGACACCACTTCACACCTATGCACCCGGCTTCCCTGGTGTAAGTAACGTGGGTACTAGGGTATCTATGGGTGGGGTGGCTCTCCAACCTTCTGTCTTTCACTGGGTTTCTTTAGGGTCCACTGGGAAGGGTCCTTAATCTTTAAAAATCCAACTGCGACTTACACGTAGACTTGTACGGAGCACGCGGTCATGTTAACACACTGCACACGCTCTCTGTGGGGTTCCTAGTCACTCACCTTGGGTGGTTCCTTGGGTCCCCAGCACTTCTACGTCCTCTCGACATTGTCTTGACTCGAGTCGTGGTTCTTATACCACTTACTTAGTATATGGTTTCGTGCTATTTACCGTGATTTCTATGCAAAGTATTGTGTACATTGTGTATATCTGCAGGTAGGAGATATTTAAACATATTAGAGAGTATTATATAATAAATACATGTTTTTATAAATACCTTGTGTGGTTCTTTTTTCACTTAATTAATACATATAAGATTGTGTTCTGGAGACTGATGTATTTATATATTGCAGAAATGCACTGATCTGATGAATCTATGAGTTGCCAACGTAATGTGTACCTCTTCTTGCACCTGTTAGAGTGATGTAATGGAAAAATGCTAATAAACAAAGTTTAAAAAAAAAAAGATTGTGTTCTGGTAAAACAAGCTGCTTTACACTCCTTCTGGACTAAGCCTGAAGGCTGCTCTCGACAGCTACCACTTAGAGAGCTTTCTATGGTTGTCTAAGACCTCCTAAATCAACATAAAGGTTGTCTGGACTGGTGAAAGGTACCCACTTACATAAGTGTACATCATATACCAGGCCCGCTTCTCACATTGGTGTGCAGCGGTTGAGATTCAAGCCTGCATTGCTTACCAGATAAATCTTTGTGTTGATTAATTGAAAAACCATCACTAATACTAGGCACATATAATACAAGCTTAGAATAGTAAGTTCTACTGAACGTAGGGTTGGGTAAGTCAAGGGTCTAGCACACCCTTTCTCCAACCTCAGAGAGTTTAGCTCCCACTAGGTTAAATAGATGCAACACCTCACCACACTTAGTATGTCTACTAAAGGAGATTCCAGTGGCTCTCTGCCTACTAGATACAGTGAGCTTTCATTCCAAGAATTGAAAGCCCTGTGTGCCTCTAGGAAGCTGAAGGCAGGGAAAAGTGCCAACACTTAACACCTCCTGGAGGCGTTACTGTTAGATGACCTAAGGAAAGCCAGTTGGTCAGATGAGCAGGAAAGAGTGGGTGGGCAGGGACCAGAGGATAGGCCAGCAGGGGAAGCCCCCTATGACCTTGAATCTAACCCTGACCAGGAGGAGCTTGATGGCTCCCACCTGGAAAACTTAGAGCTCACAGAGGAAACAGCAGGTGGCCTTGAGGAAGCCCCCTTTGTTCCTCCTGGGAAAGTGCAGAGTAGACCAAGGAGGTCTAGATCCTCCTCTGAGGAATCCAATGCATCTGGACATTCAGTAGAGACCTCCATCTCTAGTAAGAGAGGAAACTCTTTGGATAGGGAATACCAACTTCTTGAACTTGAGAAAGATAGGCTTAGGCACAGGCAAGAGCAGTTGGCCCTTGACAGAGAGTCCCTAGAAGTCCAGAGAGCAAGGAAGAAATTGGTACTAGAGTCCCATGGTGGCAGCAACAGTGTCCGGAGAGTTGAAGAACATTCTTTTGAACATAGGAACCTGAGCAAGATAGTCAATCCCTACCATGTTGGGGATGACATCCACAAATGGATAACTGCTTTAGAAAGGGCCTGTAAAGTGCAGAAAGTCCCCCAATAGCAGTGGGCAGCTATCTTGTGGCTCTCTTTTGCTGACAAAGGTAGAGATAAGCTCCTCACTGTTAGAGAAGAGGATGCTGATAATTACTCAGGTTTGAACAGTGCTCTCATTGATGGGTTTGGTTTAACCACTGAGCACTACAGGATTAAGTTCAGAGACACCCAGAAAGTACAAACCCAGGATTGGGTAGATTTTGTAGATAGTGCCAATAAGGCTCTAGAAGGTTGGCTACTTGGCAGCAAAGTGCATGACTACCAATGATTGTACAATTTGATTATGAGGGAGCAGATCCTTAATAATTGTGAGAACCAGCTTTTGCATTAGTACCTGGTGGACTCAGATCTGAATTCTCCCCAAGAATTGGGAAAGAAGGCAGATAAATGGGTCAGAACCAGGGTTAAGCAGAAACATCAGAGCAATGGGTGACCAGAAAAAATGTGATTCTTTAAAATCCCAGGATAAGGGTGGGGACAAGGGAAAAGATAAGAAAGAGTCTTCCCAAGGGCCCCAAAAATCTGCATCTGGGGGGGAGTCACAATCATCCAAGAAAGGCAAAAAGAAAGCTTGGTGTTATATCTGTAAAGTAAAAACCCATTGGACAAAGGATGCTGATTGTCCAAAGGCCAAGGAGACGTCTACTACCACTGCCCCAAAGGCAATTGTCGCCCCTAGCTCCAGTACAATTGGTAGTACAACAACCAAGGGATTAGTAGGGTTAACCTTGGGTTCTGAGATGGGTTCTGACTTAGTCAGAACTGTAGCTCAGGCTGTTTTAGTCTGTGATGGTGGCATAGATCTTGCTACCTTACTAGTAAGTCCCACTAACTTGGTCAAGTACAGGCAACAGCCTTTGATAAATGGAAAAGCGGTAATGGCCTACAGGGACACAGGGGCCAGTGTCACAATGGTGACAGAGAAACTTGTGTCATCTGACCAAATCATACTTGGACAAGTGTACCAAGTGACCAATGCTAGCAATGTCAGGACTGACCATTCCTTGGCAGTTGTGAATCTCAGCTGGGGAGGGGTAACTGGACGTAAAAAGGTTGTGGTATCTTCAGACCTACCTGTAGATTGTTTATTGGGCAATGATTTGGGAACTTCAGCCTGGGCTGAAGTAGAGTTCAGGACTCATGCAGAAATGTTAGGCATCTCTGCAAGTGTGTTTGCTGTGGCCGGGTCACAAGCCAAACAGCTTTCCACTGAGCAGACCCTCGGTCCAGGAACAATGGACCAGGTGCCTTCCAAGAGAGGGAGCAGGAAGGGTAAGGGTGTGCCTTCCCCCCAGACTCTGAGTGAGGATCAATCTCTTGAGGGAGATGATTTTAGCCTCTGTGAAGGTACTGCCCCAGATGAACTTGAGCTTGATCAGGTTGAGTTCTTGGGGACAGGGGGCCCTTCCAGAGCAGATTTGAGTTTGGAGCAGCAAACCTGCCCCTCTATTGAACCCCTCAGACAGCAAGCTGTTGTTGAGGCTGCTGGGAATATCAGTGGGTCCCAAAGGATCTACTTAGATGAAGGACTTCTTTACTCAGAGGGTAGAGACTCCAAGCCTGGTGCCACCAGGAAGTTGATTATACCCCAGAAGTTTAGAGGGTTCCTACTCACCCTTGCACATGATATTCCTCTGGCAGGACATTTAGGGCAAGATAAGACGTGGGACAGGCTTGTCCCTCACTTTCACTGGCCCCATATGTCTGAGAACACTAAGGAGTTTTGTCGCTCCTGTGCCACTTGCCAAGCCAGTGGTAAGTCAGGTGGCATCACAAAGGCCCCCTTAATTCCACTTCCAGTGGTTGGGGTTCACTTTGAGAGGGTTGGAATTGATATTATTGGTCCCATGAACCCTCCAACTGCATCTGGGCACAGTTATATTCTAGTGGTGGTGGACCATGCCACTAGATACCGAGAAGCTATTCCCCTTAGGACCACTACAGCTCCTGTGGTGGCAAGGCCCTCTTAGGAATTTTTTTCCAGAGTGGGCTTCCCTAAAGAGGTCTTAACTGACAGAGGTACAAACATCATGGCAAGTTATATAACTGCAATGTGGAAAGAGTGTGGAGTGAATTACAAATTTACCACACCCTACCATCCTCAATGCAAAGGGCTATTTGAAAGATTCAACAAGACCCTAAAGGGTATGATCATGGGCCTCCCAGAAAAGCTTAGGCGAAAATGGAATGTCCTACTACCCTACCTTCTTTGTGCCCTCAGAGAGGTCCCTCAGAAGGGGGTTGGCTACAGCCCTTTTGAACTTCTGTTTGGGCATCCAGTTAGGGGTCCCTTGTGTCTGGTGAAGGAGGGATGGGAGTTACCTCTCAAACCTCCTAAACACAACATAGTGGACTATGTACTTGGTCTGCGCTCCCACATGGCTGAATACATGAAGAAGGCAAGCAAAAACCTGGAGGCCAGCCAAGAACTTCAAAAAGCTTAGCATGACCAAAAGGCTGTCCTGGCTGTTTACCAGCCAGGTCAGAAGGTGTGGGTGTTGGAGCCTGTGGCCCCGGCAGCTTTCCAGGACAAAACCCCACACCATACTTGAACAAAAGGGTGAGGTCACCTATTTGGTAGACCTTGGCACTCCCAGAAGTCCCCATAGGGTACTTCATGTGAACAGGCTAAAACCTTTTGTTGACAGGACTGACATGGGCTTACTCATGGCAACTGATGAGGGACAGGAGGAAGAGAGTGAGCCTCTCCCTCAGAACCCTGATGATGGATCAGTTGATGGAGTGGCCTTGGCAGGCAGCCTTACTGATCAGCAACAGATTGATTGCAGGAAGGTCCTCAATCAATTCAGCCATACGTTTTCTCTGCCTCTCAGTCAAACCACCTGGTATACCCATGAAGTGGACACAGGTGAGAGTCTACCTGTTAAGAATAAAATCTACAGGCAGCCAGACCATGTCAGATATTGCATCAGGACAGAGGTCGAAAAGATGCTGGAGTTGGGAGTGATTGAGCCCTCAGATATCCCTTGGGCTAGCCCAGTAGTCCTAGTACCTAAACCTCACACCAAGGGTGGAAAAAGAGAGATGAGGTTTTGTGTAGACTACAGGGGACTCAATGCAGTCACTAGGATTGATGCTCACCCAATTCCTAGGGCAGATGAGCTTTTTGATACTTTGGCCTCAGCCAAGTTTCTAAGTACATTTGACCTAACTGCTGGCTATTGGGAAATCAGACTAGCTGAGGATGCCAAAGCAAAAACTGCCTTTTCAACCCCTAGTGGGCATTATCAATTTATCGCAATGCCCTTTGGTTTGAAGAATGCACCTGCCACATTCCAAAGATTGGTGAACAAAGTTCTCACAGGTCTGGAAGCCTATATTGCAGCATATCTAGATGATATAGCTGACTTTAGCTCCACCTGGGAGGATCACCTGGTCCACCTGGGGAATGTTTTGGAGGCTCTGCAGAAAGAAGGCCTCATTATCAAGGCTACTAAGTGCCAGATAGGGCAGAGTAAGGTTGTGTACTTGGGCTACCTAGTAGGTGGAGGCCAGGTTGAACCACTACAGAGCAAAATACAGACCATAATGGAATGGGTTGCTCCAACTACCCAGACTCAGGTCAGAGCTTTCTTGGGCCTGACTGGGCATTACAGAAGATTTGTAAAGGGATATTGGTCAATAGTGACTCCCCTGAATGATTTGACATCAATGAAAATGCCCAAGAAAGTTCAGTGGACAGTAAGCTGTCAGAAGGCATTTGATGACCGCAAGTAGGCCATGTGCACTTCTCAAATACTGCAGAGTCCTGATTACTCAAAAACGTTCATTGTGCAAACAGATGCATCTGAGTTAGGTGTAGGGGCTGTGTTATCACAACTTAATGCAGAGGGCCAGGATCAACCAGTAGCTTTTATCAGCAGAAGGTTGACCCCTAGAGAGAAACGTTGGTCAGCTATAGAGAGGTAGGCCTTTGCTGTGGTCTGGGCCCTGAAGAAGTTGAGTCCATATTTGTTTGGGACTCACCTCATTGTTCAGACAGACCATAAGCCCCTCTTATGGCTTGAACAGATAAAGGGTGAAAACCCCAAACTTTTGAGGTAGTCCATTTCCCTAGAGGGGATGGACTATACAGTGGAACATAGACCTGGGAGTAACCATGCCAATGCAGATGGACTCTCCAGATATTTCCACTTAGAAAATGAAGACTCAACTGGGCAAGGTTAGTCTCATCTCCTTACGTTTGGGGTTGGGGGGTGTAGGAAAGTAGGATCTGCTTCTATGGTTACCCACACTTTTTGCCTGGTGCTAAGCTGTTATTGACTAGTCTGACTGGGATCCTGCTAATCCGGACCCCAGTTTATCTGCTTTCTCCCTAAATTGTTATGTTCAGTACTTAGGTACATCCCAGATTGGCTACTGGGGTACCCTTATAAGTTCCTAGTATATGGTACTACGGTACCCAGGGCATAGGTACCCAAGAGGTCCCCCATGGGCTGAAGCATGCATTATGCCACCCATAGGAGACCATTCAAAATGGAACTACAGGCCTACCATATAGAGGGGCACTGCGTAATTACCAAATGACCATCTCGAAACTGGCAGCAACGAATCCTATCATGTTTGGTAACCTACCCTGTATCCAGACCCTCCCCAGGGAGGGTCCCCTGAATCGTCCCAACCCTTTCCTAAGGGTACCTAAGGGCTTACCTGTGGGTGGGTCCCTAGATTCATCGTGGGATAAGATTCAGATCAGACACCACTTCTTCTACCGTCTGGGCACTCTGGACTTCGCTGGACTTCGTTTGGGCTCGACTTCATCTTGGAGTGAAGGAGTCACTCCCCTGCACTCGCAGGCACTGCATCTAAGTTGACCGGTCTGCTGATCCTGAGCTCCTCCGGACTCCAAAAGTCTCTGCAACACAGGTGGTGGTTTTATGTAGCTCCCGAGGCCTGCCCTCTTACCAAGTTTGAGGCCAGTATCCCTTGTGGGGGCTGCAATAACAGAACCCCTGTGCACTGCGTCAACTTGCAGTTGTAAAGGCTTGTTGGCTTCCTTCCAAGAAGAACTTCGGGCTCCTAGTAGCCCCCACCTCGAGCACCTCCAGAGATCAGAATCTTTGGCCACACCGCATCGTGTGCATCGTGGCCTGCATCTTTGGGTGAGCTGCTTGAGGTCCTCTCACGACTCCAGTGCCTCCGGCCTGAGGGTCCATTTCAGGGTCACCTTTACTTCTGTTGGGCTCCCCTGATTGCTCAGGGCCTGCCCTGACTCCCCAGATTGTGGTGAGTCCCCTGGACCTTGCTGGTCCCAACATTGCACCTTTATTGACTTCTGCATGGGTTGTATTTGCCAAGGCTTGTTGGTGCTCCCGTTGGACACAGACCTCTCAGCAATCGACATCCGACGTGGGACAGCTCGTGCACAGCTCCTGGTCTTCCTCAGCATCACCTGGTCCTCACAGCTGCAGAGTCCTTGTCAACTCTCCTGCAACTCCCGGCATCGGTGGGCATTCGTCTTCCAGATCTCCTGGTCACTCCTGAGTGACATAGACTCTGTCCCCTCTGCTTGCAGGTACCTCTCATCTAGAATACACATTCAGATTCCACCGGACACTTTCTCCTTCTTCAGCAGTGGCACTTTCCTGAAGTCCTCCATTGGGATCAACGGCGGTTTCCGACACCACTTCACATCTATGCACCCGGCTTCCCTGGTGTAGGTAACGTGGGTACTAGGGTATCCATGGGTGGGGTGGCTCTCCAACCTTCTGTCTTCCACGGGGTTTCTTCAGGGTCCACTGGGAAGGGTCCTTAATCTTTAAAAATCCAACCGCGACTTACACGTAGACTTGTATGGAGCACGTGGTCGTGTTCACACACTGCGCACGCTCTCCATGGGGTTCCTAGTCACTCACCTTGGGTGGATCCTTGGGTCCCCAGCACTTCTACGTCCTCTCAACGTTGTATTGGCTCGTGTCGTGGTTCTTATGCCACTTACTTAGTATATGGTTTGGTCCCCCCTGTGGTCCACTGTGTATTTCGTACTATTTACTGTGATTTCTATGCAAAGTATTGTGTACATTGTGTATATCTCTGGGTAGGAGATATTTAAACGTATTAGAGAGTATTGTATAATAAATGCATATTTTTATAAATACCTTGTGTGATTCTTTTTCACTTAATCAATGCATATAAGATTGCGTTCTTGTAAAACAAGCTGCTTTACACTGCTTCTGCACTAAGCCTGAAGGCTGCTCTCCACAGCTACCACTTAGAGAGCTTTCTATGGTTGTCTAAGACCTCCTAAATCACCATAAGGGTTGTCTGGACTGGTGCAAGGTGTCCACTTACATAAGTGTACATCATATACCAGGTCAGCTTCTCACACATTGCATTAAAGTTCGTAAATTGTTATTGATATCATACATGAGACTTTTTAATCATTATTGAGTTTATCCTATATAAAGAAGATGTTTTCTATGTGTGATTAGTAAGTGTTTGGGTATGCAAATATCTTCATATTTTTTATGTGCTACTGCTGTTTCCCTGGCTGTCATGAGTATTTTGAGAATTATTCTTTTTAGGAGTTGTATGCCTGGGAGTTGACGTGTTGCTTGTTCAGCAATGTATGGTATAATATTTTTAAGTATTGATCCGGTTGGCTATTTTGAGCTCGTACTGGCCTCTTTAAGGTTATGAAAATATTTCTGATTTCTATTTCAGTAATATCATTTTAAGTGGATCCATTGCAATAGCATGTATTTGAATAATATTTGGTGCATAACCAGTGAATATATCCTCTATACTTTAGTTTATTTAGAATTTGATTAATTTTGCTTTTTACAGCATTTTATCTGTGGGGTTTGAGTGAGTACATAAAATATTTGTCATTTTAAAAAAAAAAACAATATGTGATATTCTATTTAAATAAACATTTTTACATTGCATGTTCACATTTTAACCTACATTCTGGATGTTCTCTTCACTTCATTTTGGTTGGAGATTTTTGCTTTGCAGACCTTTTTGGTGCTGTTTTCGGCCAAGTTTTCTCTTGTTGCCTTTTACTTTGTTTTTTTTAAATATGCTAAAACATTATTTTTTATTATTTTGGTTTCATGCTTTGGTTACAATACTTACATTGGAAGTGGTCTTTTTTGTATTTCAAGCAGTTTAGGGGCATATTAGCAAGGCGATTATCGCCACTTTAGCTGGACTTTTTCCCGCTAAAGCGGCGATAATATTAACGCCTTATCAACAAGCTGTCGCTAACTGCTGTTAGCGACAGCTTGTAGGCGATAGCGACCGGGTGGGGTGCCGCTTTGCATGCCAGCGATATTTATCGCTAATGGCATGCAAAGTAGGCGTCCCCACCTAACAGCGACTGGAAACAGTCGCTGAGGTCGCTAACGCCTATCAGCGAGGCAGGGGCGGTGATTAGAGAACCAGCGCTAAACACGTTTAGCGCTGGTTTGCTAACACCTGGTCCCACCCTGACTTAGCCATGTAATCCAATGAGAGGTGGATTACATGGCTAAGTCCCCTCGCACTATCAGCAAGCAGAACTGGGGAACAGTGTGAATATCGCCTGTTTTCAGGCGATATTCACACTGTTCTCAAGGTTTCTATCGCTTTGGAGATTAGCATTGCTGATTGCACGCTAACTCCGCGATAGAAACCGGCGATGCCTGGCGATAATTATCCAAGCGCTAATTGCGCTTTGCGATAATTATCGCCAGGCATTGCTAATATGCCCCGCAGTGTTGTATCTTTATTTTATTTCATTTAATAGTTTGTTTTCTTCTTGTACATGATGTATCTGTAGTTTAGAGAAATAAATGTGTAGCATTGCTTTTCATTTTTGTTATCTTAACATAGTTCTAATTATCAGGACATGAGTTGTAGTTACTTGAGATAACTATTACTGGTGAATTTCAATTTTTTTTAGTTAAAAAAATTACGTGTCACTGAAATTTTCACCGAACTTTAACGTTACTTTGACCTTTGTTTTTTTGTGTGTATTTCTAGAGGTTTTTTTTAACGTAAAGTAATGTTTTTTACCATACATAAAGCCAACCCCACACTGCTCATGCCCTTCGGTCTTGCGTGTGCAGGGGTTGCCTACAGGGCCTGGCCAACCCCCCTCAGGCAGTCAACCCCACCACTGTGCGTCCCCCCTCCCTGAGCCTTAATAGGTCCCGAGCATCCCATTCCCAGGGATGCAATTAACTTAAAGGGGTGGGGTGCATGTGTCACCCTCCCCGAGCCATAATAGGCCCGGGGACCATATCCCCCAGGGGTGAATTCCTTTGAAAAAGGGAGGGGATCACGCAGCCCCCCCATACTCAAGCATTAAATAGGCCATAGGGACCCCGTCCCCTAGGCCTGCAGTTAACTTAAAAGGGAGGGGTGCATGAGGCCTCCCTCCCTGACTCTTAATAGGCTCTGGGGACCCCATCCCTCAAGTCAGAATTCCTTTAAAAAGGGAAGGGGGGCCATGCAGCCCCCTGCCCCAAGTCTTAATAGGCCGCAGGGGCCCCATATCCAGGGGCTGCAGTTAACTTAAGGGGGAGGGCGGCATTCAGCCCCCATCCCCGATCCTTTATAGGCCCTGGGGACCCCATCCCCAAGGCCAAATTCATTTCAAAAGTGGAGGGTGCCCCTCCCCCAGCCTATTGTGGCCCCAGGGACCACACCCCCAGGTCCTATCTTTCTTTTAGGTGGGTGCCCCAGTGCTAACCCAGGACACCCACCAAACCACAAGTGCTGGGGCAGCCAGCAATGCCCCAGCCTGGCGGGAACATCTATTCTTTGCTTGCTCCCGCCGGGCAGAAACAAAAGTCTGCTCCCACCCGGTGGGCGCAGGGAAGGCATGTCTGCTCCCACCCGGTGGGAGATTTTAAAATGCTCCAGGCGGGAACAAATATATTTTTCCCTGCTCACGCTTTTGTGGGCAGGGAAACTACTGTGTCTCAGAAATGGGCTCCCAGGGACACAGTAATGGAGCCGGCATTGGGGGATGGGGTGCCTAGGGCCTATTCAGGCTCAGTGAGGGGGTGTGGCCCCCTCCCCTTTTTTATGCATTTCAGCCCTGGAGTATGGGGTCCCTGGGGCATCTTAGAGGTGCCCCCATCCCCTTGATGTAGCAGGGCCCCGGGAGATGCAGTCCCCGGGGCCGCGATAGGCTAGGGGAGGGGGCCATGTGCCACCTCCCCTTAATTCAGGTACTTGGCCCTGTGGGATGTGGTCCCTGGGCCCAAAATGGGCTCAGGGAGGAGGGCGCCACTCATGCCCACCTCCCCAAATAATTTCTAAAAATAGCAGGCAACTATTTTTTCCCCCCGTGATCCTGCAGGAGTCCTGCTGGATCGTGGCAAATGTGCCCATTTTTTAAAATGTGGGGGTTAAGGGGGGATCCCTCTGGGACTGCTCACAGAAGGGCTAGGGAGGCAGGGCATCACTACCCTGCCCTGCTTATGTTATTATTATTTTTTTGCAGGACGGGGGACAAAGTCCCAGAGTCCTGTATTGGCTGCTTTCAACATTTTTCATCATGTTGCAGGCAGCCAATCAGAGCGCTCGCTCCCACAGGAGAATGTCTCCCTTGGGAATGGATAGGTCCAAGGGAAAAAAAGCCCCCTGGGACAATCAGAATGCTCGATGTTTTAAAATTGGGTTTGAGGGACTCTCGAGTTCCTTGAACCTAACCGTCTAGATATATAGGTATTTTCCTTCCTGAATATCTCAAAAACTACTAAACAGATTTACACCAAATCATAAATTACACACGTACAGTAATGATGTTAGAAGTACCACCATAGATTAAAGTGTTACATAGAAACTTTGATATCAAAGGAAAATTGCAGATTAAGTGTATCTATGGCTAGTGCATTATTATAGATCTGCCACCTAAACTTATACAGCTCGTTTGGCTTAATCCATTTCAAATGGTACTTTATTTTTCATCCCTCCCTGCTTTGTGTCACTAGGTTTGAGGTCTGTATCAACAGTGTTATTGCACACCTCACCTGGTGTTTTCTTTCCTGGAGTAGAAGAAACACACTCTTTATCCTCATGATAATGATCACAATTATAAGCATTATATTCCACCATACTATGAGGAAATCAGTGGGTGTTTAAGGTGGCAAGACATTCTGCCTCACTAGAGGTGGTACTAGACAATGGCCCTGATCTGATGCTTAGAACTACAACCTCGAGCCATCAGATCTATGCAATGCTGCCAAAGACACAGTGGACTTGTTCTCCAGTTCGCATCACTTGCTCATTCCTGCTGCAAGTAATGGTATTGGTAAGTATTGGTTTTGTGCAAAATGGGTCCTTCCTCAACAGACAGCTAAAGCTAAAGTTGTCTGTATGCAAGACCTAAAAACATATATATTGAAACAGTTGTTTGTGAAGTAGCACAAAGGATCAGTACAATAGAGCAAATGTAATCAGTAGCAGAATTATGTGTACAATATGACAAATGTATGTACAGTAAAACAGTTGGTTACAACAGGAATTGTGGGTAGTTAGCACAAAAGGATTCCTAATTGTTAAGACTGCCCAACTTAAAATGCACAAGAAGATTCCACTCATAATAAGGCTTTGTAGTTCCCTTCATAGAGAACCAAGCCATTGTGGTACACCGACAATACTTTCACTTCATTTATAAGCAACATTAGGTGCAGAAAGAAAGTTTGGACAATGAAAGGGCCAATTTTAGTGGAGTGACCTAGGAGCACAAAAGGCATTCGCACCTGGTGCTACAGAAGAATATATTGTGTTGCTCCTTGTGTGACACTCACTACATGGGCATGAAGTAATCACTTGCACAATGTAAAGTGGGTATTTCCCTGTTTGAATGAAGGTGCAGCTTCTTGTAAATGCCCGATCTCATCTGTGCATGACACTGTGCCATATCACAAATCCAGGTGCAGAGGCAAATGGGCCCTTAAGGACACTGTAACTAAGCAACTACTCAGGAGGTATTGCACTAATTGTGCAACTCCCCCAAGGATGTTACTTAAGAAATGGCATAGAGAGTAACAGGTACCCCCTAGGTACCAGTTACTAGGGTGTTAAAGCAAGGAATCTGACACTGCAGTAGAGGCATCCCCATGTGCCGCACTGCCCTGCTGATAGCAAATGCGCTCTCAGTCAACTGTTATATTCCATATAGGTACCCTATATAGGTGTAGGTAACACTGCAACCTTTCACCTATATCCGTCCCTACATTTCATACATAACGGTTTAGAGGGACTGACCTTTTACCTAGATACGACACTGCATTCAGAACGCGGGTTTTTCCCTGGTTCAATACTCATACATTATGCATGAGGCTTCTTGGAAGCACAGCAGATCTCACGGCAGGATGAACATCTCCTGTATAATATCTATGTTAAAGTTCAGGCCTGACGTCATCCTTTAGGCCGACACAGTAACGCAGCAAGGTAGGACCCCTGGGGAGACCTATGGGTATATATACATCATGTCAAGCTTAGACAGACAGAGGAAACCGTGACTTCCCGGCAGACACACTGACCCGGGACGCTGAGGTTCCTGCATGCAGACGCTCCAGCTAGCAGTGGTCTAACATCCCTCGCGGGGTGTCCAACTCGAGACCAAGACGGGGTCCCATATTCTCTGAACTCTCAGGTAATGGGGTGGACTAGATCCTCGAGGGATTCTTGGCATAACACCTACATAGATGCTAGGTACATTTAGGTACATCTAGTTAGGGAGACATCGTAGGAGTATGCACCTTTTATCATGTGTTTTATGTACTTGTATATATTCATGATTTCTGCAAGATGGTAGAACTTTACCATCCTTTTACTTTCATAGTACTGCTAATCATATATCTCTGTTACTGTCTAATGGTTGTTGCAGCTCATATCTTTTACACTAGAATAACAACTGTTCAATAAATACTTATTGAAACGCCCAGCCTGTTTATTCTGTGTAACTCTCTGAGACAAACTAAGTGAGCACGAGTGACTGAGCGAAAGGTAGTATATTGTTTCCATGATCCTGGGGGATCAGGGTTGTCATGTTCTGAGGTTGCCAAGAACTATTCTCTCCCCGATAAAAGGAGACTCTAGTGGCACTGTGAGCTAGCTAATACAGACAGGCTAATGTATCAGGTGGGGGTGCTCGGAATCCGTCCGCCACCAAACCCACAGTTTATGTTATCCAGAACGCGCAGATCCTGTATAGGTAATATAGGAGCTACACGACATGGCGTCGCCAACGTTGGTTGGGTACTTATTTAACAGTAGAATCTGAGTAGTTCAGTCCTGCTATTCTCAGAGACCCCTACTCACAAAACACCAGAGACGTCTGAAGTGGGTGGGCACAAACTCCGCCACACCTGAGTAGGCTAAAAAGTCCTATTTATTGGCTGTTGGTTAATCAAGCTTGAAGGACACAGTGTTCCTAAATTGTGCAAAAACACCTTATCTTAGTTCCCTTGAAAAAGTTCTTCTTTACAAAATGACTGAGGAAAGAAATATCGCAGAATTAGACCCACTGCAACAAAATCTGCCCCTCACAGACCAGGACGATGCAGACGCAACACAAATTGCACCAAACTTTAGAAATACAGTCACCCTGAAACTACTAGCGCATGGTTTATCAGCTAGGGGTGGCATAATAGTTTTCGTGATTGAGGCACACGAATCAAACAGAACAGAGGTATTTTATTCGTGGGTTACATTCCCAGCAGCAAATGCAAGAACAAAAACATTTCACTCCTACACGGAAGGTGATGCACCAGCGGAATATTATCGGTTCGAGGATATAGAGGTTCCGCTCACATACCAGGAAGACTTATACTGGTTTAAAGGCACCCTACCCCACATAAGAAGAAGAGTAAGACTTGGCCTGCTCGAAAGAGAAGGGGCAACATGGCCAATATTGGCGGCCTACACACCACATCCTGACATTGACACAATGCCTCCAGGAGACTTACTCATACAGCATAAAGATTTAATCAAAATCTATAGGAACTTGACGCAATTCGTCATGAGGACACTTACAGTCCACCCAGCAATAATTGCAACAAATGGAACTCAAATTCAGGGTACAGCAACTAAAATTACACCACAAACATTACACGCGGTAATGGGTAAAATGCCCACAAAACGTGAACAAATACCATTCTGGGTAGCTCAGAAAATAACGCAGCTAGAGGCAGTATTCCCGAATACTACCCCATATGAAAAACACAGAATGCTAACAATCTGTTTGCCCATGGGGATAACACCACAATTAGAGGATTGTACCACTTGGGGTACAGTCTTTGCTGCCATTTATACCAGGACTCATGGTATTCCTTCGTTAGCGGTGGTACCAGACGTATTGAGACAAATACAAAATGAGTACGGAGCAGAACCTGCCCTAAACTTAGGGATGAAGTTACTAGGTAACTATGCCCAGGTATCAGCCATAATACCAGCTAACATTAAGGGGGAAGCAGCTTCGGTGGCCATCCGCCAACGCCTGAGGGAGTTCAATCTATTAGAACAGGAACGCGAACTACCCAAAATAATTGAAACTGCGTATGCAGAATTAGGCAGAGACAGTTTGGGGGGGAAAGCTTTAAAACCACAACTGATGGGCAGTTCTGAAAAGGACCCTTTCAAGCAGACACCTGCTTCTTCTAAAAAGAAGTGGGATAATAAAAAAGAACAAAACTTTAAAGGAAATAAATCTCAATCCCGAGGTAGATCTCCTCCACAGGAGCCCTCTGAAAAGAGGTATAATCTCAGGAATAGGGATAACATTAGGAAACCTGACAGGTATCAGGATACTGATACAAGTTCCTCTCGTTCCTTTCAGGGTTCTGTAGGAAGGTGGAATCTGACTATATGGTTGCCCCCACTTTTTTTATGGTGTTTTGCTGGTTTATGACTTAGTTGGACTGGGATCCTGCTATTCAGGGCCCCAGTCTATCTGCTTTCTCTGTAAAAAGGTTTCCATGTGCCTTAGGCACATCTCTGATTGGAATCTGGAGTGCCCTTATAAGTCCCTAGTATATGGTATACTATGTACCAAGGGCATAGGTACCTCAGAGGCCTGCCAGGGGCTGCAGCATGTATTATGCCACCCCTGGAAGGCCATCCAAACTGACACCACAGGTCTGCTACTGCAGCCTGGGTAAGGTGGTGCATGCACCCCTTACTGTGATATAGGTTACCTATATCACTAAATACATACACACATATAAACCTATAAGTCACTCCTAAGGCAGGCCTTATCAATCCTAAAGGCAGAGTGCATGGTTCCTATGTGAGAGGGTGCCCCTGCATGAGCAGGTCCCCTCTGCAGCGTTCGGAGACCATCTCTGATGCTGTTTGTAGTGCAGCCTGACCATATACTCTTAAGCGCATTATATCCTCGCGGTAAAATGCTAACTTTGGAATGGCTGCACCTAAACATGTCGTGTTTGGTGTCAAACATCTTGGAATACTACCCCCCGCCAATCCTGGCGGCGGGGGTAGCATTCCACCCTTCTAGAGGGAAAGACATGTTAACTCTGGCTTACCCGGTAACTTCTTTCTGAAGCCCTGGCATCACAAAATGGATGCTGCTGCCACAGACACAAGTCTGGCCTCCTGCTGCTGGACGAAACTCCGGCAGGGGAGGCCTGGACAATAGGTTTCCTGTTGCAGGGAGGTGTGACCACCTCCCCAGACAGGATAATGTGTATTGGGGCTGGGTGGGTGCACTCTTAGAGTGCTTTGAAGTCCTGCACTGGGGGAGCAAAAGGCTCCTCTGTGCATATGCCAGTTCAAACCAGCTCAGGGGCTACCTGCCCCTGCTCTGGCGCGAAACTGGACAAAGGGAAGTGGGTGTAGCCACCCCCTCCCTTGACCCTCCCATAGGTGGGGTCATAGAGTTAGTCCCTCCCTGTTTTACTAGTTAAAATGGGGAACCCTTGCCACAGCAAGATTAGATTATACCTGGACGAAACTCTGAAACAGAATCCTGGACCTTCGACGCTCTACTCACGATTAGAGGACTGAAGAATCTCCCTTGGGGTCAAGGAGTGACTCCCCTGCTTGGCAGGCACCAAAGAAGCATCTGTCCGGTTCGCATCACTGAAGCTCCCGTCGGACGCCGAAGTCATCGCATCACCAGAGGTGGATTCTCAGACTTCCCCGAGGCTACCCTGAGTCCCCAGCAAAGCTGAGGCCCGTGGCTATCGTGGGTAACGTGAGACCGTGACCCCTGGACACCGAGCACACTTGCAAGTGCACCATCTTCTGGGTCTCCCAAGAAGTCGTGCTTTGGGCTCCGAGTAGCCCTAGCCTCCAGCACCACCTGCACCGAAGATCACTGGCCCCCACTCCACGAGTGTCCTGTAAGCCAGCTCCACGTGCGGCGTCACGAGGCTCCTTCGCGGTCGCTAGCCTGTTGGCTAGTAGCCCTTAACGAAGGCCAATCTTTTCTTTACTTGGCAGGCTGGTTGCTCCAGGCCTGCCCTCACTTACCCTCGCTGGGTGAGTTCCCCAGGCCTTGCTGGTCTGCATCATCGACGATCTACATCTTACTCGAGACTTGCCGTTGCCAAGGCTTGTTGGGTCCAATCTGGTCGCCGACACCTCTGCACTCGACAGACATCAAGCCGCAGCCCGAATCCTGCTCCTGGTCGCCGACAACGCCTCCCGGACCTCGTGGCTGAAGAGTCAAGACGACCGTCAACGAACTTGAAGCACTCGACATCGGTGGGCATCTGTCCATCGCCCTCCTGGTCACTGGCTAGTGACCCAGACTCTGTCCCCTCTGCTTTCAGGTTCTTCAGAACTCCGATCCACTCTTGGATCCACCCGGACACTTTTCTCCTGGTCGCCAGCAGCACTTTGCAGCAGATCGCCATAAGAACCGACGACGAAACCCGACCCCGAAAGGCACCTATGCACCCGGCTTCCCTGGGTGAGGTAACACGAGTACTCCAGTGCTCCCGTGGGTAGAGACTCTTCAAAGTCCTAGATCTCAAAGGGTTTTGTCCTAGTCCTCTTCTAAGTGTCCCTTTCCTCTATTTTCCCGATCCCGACTTTCTCCATAGAAGTTAACGGCGTATCGCGGTTGTGTATTTACACTGCACGCGTCTCCCGTGGGTCCCCTGTGTCACTACCTTGGGTGGTTCCTTGTGGTCCAAGCACTTCTAGAGGCTCTAGGCCTAGTGTCTAGTTCAGTCGTGGTTCGCATACCACTTTATTGGTATATGGTTTGGTACGCCCCTAGGGCCCAAACGTGTATTTGTGCTATTACTGTGATTTAAGATCTTATAACCTATGTACTTCAAACTCTAGCCTCATAAAGAGACTAGAGGGGTGTGTTTAGTAATAAATACATATATTTTGAATATATACCTGGTGTGGTGCTCTTTCATTTGGTCACTCAAGAGATTATAGACTGGTAAAACAAGCTGCTTTACATTCCTTCAAGACTTAGCCTGAAGGCTGCTCTCCACAGCTACCACTAGGATAGCTTTCAATAAGGTTGTCTTTAACCTACCTACCATAAGAGTCGATTTGGACTGGTGCAAGGTGCCCACTATAATTAGTGGACAGCATATGCCAGGCCAACTTCTCACATTGGTGTGCAGCGTGTGGGATTCCAGCTTGCTATTGTTTTACCAGATAATCTCAATTGAATTGATCAACGGAAAACCACTAAAGGTACCTAAGGTACATATAATTTAAGCTTAGAATATCAGTAAGTTCTACTGAACTTAGAGTTGTGTGTTAAGGGATAGCACAACCCTTTCTACAACTCAAGAGAGTTTAGTAGGCCACACTAGAGTAGGTAGTGCATACACCACACCACACTAGTAATGTCTTTAAAAGCAGGATCCAAAGATGCCCTGCAGGAAGCCATGGAGCTTCCACCCTCCAAGTATGACACACTCCCATTCTTGGAACTGAGAGCTTTGTGTAACGTGAGGAAATTAAGGACAGGCCAAAGTCCCACCACCCAACACCTCCAGGAGTTGTTGGTGGCTTATGATCTTAGTAAGTCTTCAGAGACTGAAGGGGTAGGAGCAGAGGGTGGGCCAGCAGATGAGGAAGGGGCCAGGGGTACCACTACCCCCAGCCCCCTCTGAAACTGACCAGGAGGGTGACAATGACCCTGACCTGGAGAACCCAATCCCTTCTGGGGAAGATGAAGATGAGGATCTAGAGAACCACACCTTTGTCCCCCAGGAAGGATTATGAGTGTGCTCAGAAAGTCTAGGTCTCCTTCTCAGGAGTCTAACCATTCTGGCACCTCAATAGGGAGCTCTGTTTCTTCTCACAGGAGAGAATCCTCTCATGAGAGAAGAAAGAGACTGGTCCAGTATGAGGAAACTCAACTAGAGATCAGGAAGAAGCAATTGGCTTTAGATAGAGAATCCCTAGATCTCCTTAGAGAGAGAAGAAAGTTGGGACTAGAGTCCCATGGTGGCAGCAATATCCCTAGAGATAGGGAAAGGACTTATGACCATAGAAACCTAAACAAGATTGTCCCTCCCTACCAGAGTGGGGATGACATCCACAAATGGATAACTGCACTGGAGAGGGCCTGTAAAGTTCAGAAGGTCACCCAGAGGCAGTGGGCAGCAATCTTGTGGCTCTCCTTTGCAGACAAAGGTAGAGACAAGCTCCTCACTGTAAGAGAAGAGGATGCTGACAATTACACAGTCTTGAAGAGTGCTCTGATAGATGGGTTTGGCCTAACCACTGAACAGTATAGGTTGAAGTTCAGAGACACCCAAAAAGCTCAGACTCAAGACTGGGTTGATTTTGTAGATTGTGCTACAAAGGCTCTGGAAGGTTGGATACATGGCAACAAAGTGCATGACTTTTTAGGATTGTACAATTTGATTATGAGGGAGCAGATCCTTAATAATTGTCAAAACCAGCTTTTGCACCAGTATCTGGTGGACTCTGATCTGACCTCTCCCCAAGAATTGGGAAAGAAGGCAGACAAATGGGTCAGAACCAGAGTAAAAACTAGAAATCAGGGTGGTGACCAGAAGAAAGATTCTACTAAGTCCCAAGAGAAAGGTGGGGATAAATCTAAGGATAAGTCCCCTACAGGGCCCCAAAATCCCTCTTCTGGGGGTGGGTCCCAAACTCCTTCCTCTCCTGAAAAGAAACCCTATTGCCATGTCTGTAAAAAGCCTGGGCACTGGAAAACTGATCCCAGTTGCCCCAGGATTGGCAATAAAGAAAATGTTCCTCCCACAACTACTACCACCCCTCCTGGTACTACCAGTAGTAATCCTCCAGTTGGGAGTAGTGCACCCAAAAAGTTAGGTGCTTTTGCAAGAGGAACAGAGGTGGGCCCTAGTTTAGACAGGGACCCCTCAACAGACTCCTCTGACTCTGATGGTGGTATAGGATTTGCCACCTTTACCATGGGTCCCATAGCATTGGGCAGGTACAGACTGGAGCCAATGATTAATGGTCAGAAAGCTGTGGCATTTAGGGACACAGGGGCTAGTGTCACCATGGTGGCAGGGAAACTAGTCCCCCCACACCAGCTTTTACCTGAGTTTAAATACCAGGTGACCAACATTGATGGTGTCAGAACAGATCACACCATGGCCATAGTCAATCTCAGCTGGGAGGGGGTCACAGGCCCAAAGAGAGTGGCAGTGTCCCCCACCTTACCTGTAGATTGCCTGATGGGCAATGATTTGGAAATTTCAGCCTGGGCTGAAGTTGAACACCAAACCCATCTTAGGATGTTGGGCGTCCCTGTAAAGGTTAGTGGGGCTGTGATGGCCACAGCCCCAGCCCAAGAATTTGGAGAGTTGGAGCCTGAAAGAATGGCCCACTCTCCCCCAAAAGAGAGCACAGGGGTTGAAGAAAAGTCTTCTTCCCTCCAGACAGTAGGTAAGGGTCAGCCTCCTCAGGGAACTGACCCTACCCCTAGTGAAGGAACTGCCACAGAGGTAGTCAGGCCTGGCCTGGCCACACCCCTGATGGCAGAGGACCCTTCCAAGGTGGTACCCAGTCTGGAGCAGGTAACCTGCCCCTCTCTACCCTGCCTCAGCCAGCCCAGGGCGGCAGAGGTCAGGGAGGTCAGTGGACCCCCAGGGCCCCCTGTCCAGAGGAAGCCCCCATCAGCAGATTAGGGGCACCCAGTCTAGTAGCCCTAGCCAGGTGAAAATTCCTCTACACACTGAGGGATCCCCCATACCTTTATGTAGGGACCTCCCCCAGAAGGACTCTGGTAGGCAAGGGCAAACCTGGGACCAGAAGGTTCCAAACCTGCCATGTCCCTCCAGTGTTCCATCCAAAGGGATCCAACCCCCAGCTGTAGGCAGCCAAAGGTTGACCCTTAGAGCAAAGTGCAACTCAGTCATGGAAAGACAGGCATACATGGTGACCAGTGATCTGAGGAAGCTGAGGCCAACATTCCTAGGGCCTCACTTCCCTACTCAGACACCTCACCAGCCTTGTACTTTACCTAAGCACACCAGAGGTAGTGATTCCCCATGGTGGAGACCCTCTCATACCCTTAGGGTGAGGGATTGCTTAGTGGACCATAACATAGGGGTCAACCATGCTAGTGCAGGTGCTTCCTTATATGGCCACTTAGTCAATATAGGCTCAACTGGCCAAGGTTAGCCTTATCTCCTTTCGTTTGGGGGGGTTATGTAGGAAGGTGGAATCTGACTATATGGTTGCCCCCACTTTTTTTATGGTGTTTTGCTGGTTTATGACTTAGTTGGACTGGGATCCTGCTATTCAGGGCCCCAGTCTATCTGCTTTCTCTGTAAAATGGTTTCCATGTGCCTTAGGCACATCTCTGATTGGAATCTGGAGTGCCCTTATAAGTCCCTAGTATATGGTATACTATGTACCAAGGGCATAGGTACCTCAGAGGCCTGCCAGGGGCTGCAGCATGTATTGTGCCACCCCTGGAAGGCCATCCAAACTGACACCACAGGTCTGCTACTGCAGCCTGGGTAAGGTGGTGCATGCACCCCTTACTGTGATATAGGTTACCTATATCACTAAATACATACACACATATAAACCTATAAGTCACTCCTAAGGCAGGCCTTATCAATCCTAAAGGCAGAGTGCATGGTTCCTATGTGAGAGGGTGCCCCTGCATGAGCAGGGCCCCTCTGCAGCGTTCGGAGACCATCTCTGATGCTGTTTGTAGTGCAGCCTGACCATATACTCTTAAGCGCATTATATCCTCGCGGTAAAATGCTAACTTTGGAATGGCTGCACCTAAACATGTCGTGTTTGGTGTCAAACATCTTGGAATACTACCCCCCCGCCAATCCTGGCGGCGGGGGTAGCATTCCACCCTTCTAGAGGGAAAGACATGTTAACTCTGACTTACCCGGTAACTTCCTTCTGAAGCCCTGGCATCACAAAATGGATGCTGCTGCCACAGACATAAGTCTGGCCTCCTGCTGCTGGATGAAACTCCGGCAGGGGAGGCCTGGACAATAGGTTTCCTGTTGCAGGGAGGTGTGACCACCTCCCCAGACAGGATAATGTGTATTGGGGCTGGGTGGGTGCACTCTTAGAGTGCTTTGAAGTCCTGCACTGGGGGAGCAAAGGCTCCTCTGTGCATATGCCAGTTCAAACCAGCTCAGGGGCTACCTGCCCCTGCTCTGGCGCGAAACTGGACAAAGGGAAGTGGGTGTAGCCACCCCTCCCTTGACCCTCCCATAGGTGGGGTCATAGAGTTAGTCCCTCCCTGTTTTACTAGTTAAAATGGGGAACCCTTGCCACAGCAAGATTAGATTATACCTGGACGAAACTCTGAAACGGAATCCTGGACCTTCGATGCTCTACTCACGATTAGAGGACTGAAGAATCTCCCTTGGGGTCAAGGAGTGACTCCCCTGCTTGGCAGGCACCAAAGAAGCATCTGTCCGGTTCGCATCACTGAAGCTCCCGTCGGACGCCGAAGTCATCGCATCACCAGAGGTGGATTCTCAGACTTCCCGAGGCTACCCTGAGTCCCCAGCAAAGCTGAGGCCCGTGGCTATCGTGGGTGACTTGAGACCGTGACCCCTGGACACCGAGCACACTTGCAAGTGCACCATCTTCTGGGTCTCCCAAGAAGTCGTGCTTTGGGCTCCGAGTATCCCTAGCCTCCAGCACCACCTGCACCGAAGATCACTGGCCCCCACTCCACGAGTGTCCTGTAAGCCAGCTCCACGTGCAGCGTCACGAGGCTCCTTCGCGGTCGCTAGCCCGTTGGCTAGTAGCCCTCCACGAAGGCCAATCTTTTTTTTACTTGGCAGTCTGGTTGCTCCAGGCCTGCCCTCACTTACCCTCGCTGGGTGAGTTCCACAGACCTTGCTGGTCTGCATCATCGACGATCTACATCTTACTCGAGACTTGCCGTTGCCAAGGCTTGTTGGGTCCAATCTGGTCGCCGACACCTCTGCACTCGACAGACATCGAGCAACAGCCCGAATCCTGCTCCTGGTTGCCAACAACGCCTCCCGGACCTCGTGGCTGAAGAGTCAAGACGACCGTCAACGAACTTGAAGCACTCGACATCGGTGGGCATCTGTCCATCGCCTTCCTGGTCACTGGCTAGTGACCCAGACTCTGTCCCCTCTGCTTTCAGGTTCTTCAGAACTCCGATCCACTCTTGGATCCACCCGGACACTTTTCTCCTGGTCGCCAGCAGCACTTTGCAGCAGATCGCCATAAGAACCGACGACGAAACCCGACCCCGAAAGGCACCTATGCACCCGGCTTCCCTGGGTGAGGTAACACGAGTACTCCGGTGCTCCCGTGGGTAGAGACTCTTCAAAGTCCTAGATCTCAAAGGGTTTTGTCCTAGTCCTCTTCTAAGTGTCCCTTTCCTCTATTTTCCCGATCCCGACTTTCTCCATAGAAGTTAACGGCGTATCGCGGTTGTGTATTTACACTGCACGCGTCTCCCGTGGGTCCCCTGTGTCACTACCTTGGGTGGTTCCTTGTGGACCAAGCACTTCTAGAGGCTCTAGGCTTAGTGTCTAGTTCAGTCGTGGTTCGCATACCACTTTATTGGTATATGGTTTGGTACGCCCCTAGGGCCCAAACGTGTATTTGTGCTATTACTGTGATTTAAGATCTTATAACCTATGTACTTCGAACTCTAGCCTCATAAAGAGACTAGAGGGGTGTGTTTAGTAATAAATACATATATTTTGAATATATACCTGGTGTGGTGCTCTTTCATTTGGTCACTCAAGAGATTATAGACTGGTAAAACAAGCTGCTTTACATTCCTTCAAGACTTAGCCTGAAGGCTGCTCTCCATAGCTACCACTAGGATAGCTTTCAATAAGGTTGTCTTTAACCTACCTACCATAAGAGTCGATTTGGACTGGTGCAAGGTGCCCACTATAATTAGTGGACGGCATATGCCAGGCCAACTTCTCACATTAAACCCCATAAGATAAGGTTCCGTTGTCGGGGTTGTTTTGAACATTAAAAACATACGAACACTTGGTTTCAACAACTCCTGCTCATCCCTGTCCAATTTCCTTGAAGTTAAGAAGGCTACCCTAATTAGTTCCACATCCTTCTTAACAATGGATTTGGGCTTAAAAAATAAGTCAGTGCGCCCTACCCCTTCAAGGCTACTTTTAATGTAATTAAGCCAGGGAATTCGGGATACATCGGGATTATCGAGGGACATACACTCTCTTAAAATTAAGTGGTTAAGGGTTAACTCCTCGTTCAGCCAGCACTTCAACCAAAACACAAGAGGGCGCAGAGCCAAGACATCACTTAAATAGGGGACCCCCAATTCCTCATGGGCCGCTAGATTAGATGTTCCACGCGGGACACACAACAGGCGCTTCAAAAATCATTCTCAGCCACCTGGAGGGAATGCGCAGCAATGTGTCCCCAAATTTCACTTCCATAACTAGCTGTGGCCACGCTTTGGCTTGATAAACTTTCAACAAGGCTCCAATTGGTTTCTTCCCTGTTTTTGAGACGAAATAAAAAATTGCAGCATTCACCCGGGCCAGGTCCCCCCTTTTCCTCGAGATTAATGGCCCCCATTTTAAATGATCATCAAAGAGAACCCCCAGATAGGAGAAAACATTAGTTGTGGCTGGCATTGCAGGGCTATCCACTAAATAAAGCGCCGGGTCCAGATGGTATTTCCCCGGACCTGTTTAAGTCCCACCCTTCCTTCTGGGCTCCGGTACTTGTGGCTGTGTTTAATGCAGCTGCAAAGAACGGTTGCCCTCAGTCTTGGGCCAGTTCCACTATAGTCCCTGTTTTTAAGAAGGGTGACAGGAATAGCACTCACTGTTACAGGCCAATCTCCCTCCTTGACTCAGTGGTTAAGGTTGTAGGACGCATTCTCTTGCAGAGATTATCCACCTGGGCGGA
This sequence comes from Calotriton arnoldi, assembly GCA_963921515.1. Lineage (NCBI taxonomy): Eukaryota > Metazoa > Chordata > Amphibia > Caudata > Salamandridae > Calotriton > Calotriton arnoldi. Next base: position 137,646 of record CAWUFW010013840.1, on the reverse strand, counting down.
GGAGCATAAGAGTCACACACTCCCCACCCACCCACACAGACATTCAGGCACCCATATAGATACTCAGACAACCAATCAATAATCCATATAGGCACTCATGTAGCTACTCACCAACCCATGCAGCCGCTTACACAACAACTCACAGACCGATACAGACAATCACACAGTTTAGTCACTAACCCATGCATTCAGTAAGACACGTTTAATCACTCACTTATACAGTCAGTCATGCACCTACTAAATCATCCATTCAGACACTCATACACCCACTCATTCTTCCATACACCTTGGCATATATATATATAAAACATATTTAAACTTTACAGAAGCACACAGTCACTAGATGATGTCATCAGTGATGTCATCAGTGATGTCACTGACCATGTCATGAATGATGTAATATGTGACGTCATCAGCAGTGCATTGCGGAGGCGCGAGTTATAGTTAGCTTAACTAACTATAACGGCCGAATTTCTCTGGTTTTATACGAGTGAATTGTCCAACTAACTATAACGTCCCTGAAACCTGTGGTTTTTTCAGTGAATATATATATATATATATGTGTGTGTGTGTGTATATACAAACATACATATATATGTATGTGTGTGTGTTTATAGTAATTAATTAAAGAAAATGTAATATAATGGAAAATAAAGTTTTTAAATAGAAGTTTTATGTAATATATATGTATATAAATAACATACAAATGTATATATTTATGTGTGTATGTTTACTTAAGTATATATTTATATATAGTATAAGATGTTACTTAAACTGATGTATTTTACATTATAGTAATGTTATATATAAAAATATTTAATATTTACAATTTGAACCTATACATTTCTACTAAAAATTATATTTTGATCTTTTTACGATATTAATGTGAAACAATAGTATTTTTTCCACTATTTTTGTATTTGCCTTTATATGTATAGTAAAACAATATTTTTGTCTTAGATATTTTTGATACGCTATTTATGTATTACGATATTTGTGTTTTAAATCTTATGTCACTGATCAGTGAATAGAATGGTCATTGTTAGAGTGGAACAGTAAAAGAATGGATGGATGAAGGATGGAAAGAAATGGTGGCTGGGTGAGTGAAAGAATGAATGGATGAATGTGTGGATAGATGGATGGGTGGAATGGTGAAAGGATGGACGGAATGATAAATGGATACATTGATTAATTGGGGGGTGGGTTTTGGTGGAGGGGATTGTGCGAGTATAAATAGATAGATGGATAATATAAGGATGACCAAAACTGTTCTAGGACATGTTGAACTTGGTTCGCTCACGTGGTGTCATTAGAGGTTTGCTTCAAAGTGGGGGTGGGGAATTTTTAAATTTACGGGCCACTCCCTTGTGTGCAGATAGTAAATTATTGAAGAAGGTTGGAGCAAATACAAAATAGAGAAAATGTGCATGTCATAATATACAAGCTGTGAGGTTGTCCACTCATATTCTATGATATGTCCAGTTGTGAGCAGCATTAGAAAGTACATTTTGAAACCCATTTTTATAGTAGACTTGATAGGAGGTTAATTGGAATCAGCATGTTGTGTTTCGAAGGTGAAGCTAACAAGTTAACAAGTTAAGCAGCGGAAGAGAGGCATTCTTACATTATTTTCTGTTTTTCCCTTCACGCCAAATATTAGAAAAGCAAACACAAAGAATATTTTACTGAAAGAGTCATTCCTTGCGTTCTGGATTACTATTATGGTGCAAGTTGTATGCATTACAAGGCGGGTACGACACTACAGTGTCATAACTTACCTGTATTTTAATTGGTGTTACCTAAACAAATTCTTACCATGCTGTGAATCTATTCATTTAATTTAAAAAATCATAAATTGATTGTTTACAAGCTGTGTAACACTGAGTTGTGCCTAATAGGAATCTTAATTTATCTTACTCATTTTACTCATTTTATAGTCTGAATGTAATCAGACAAAATTATAAGTTTAAAATCTGAGTCAGTTATTAAATTCAAACTAGACAAGTACTTATAGAAAAATATATATTTTTTCTAAATAAGTATAAATGAACGTTGTTCTTGACTGTGCAAAACAAATGGGTGAATTGGCAATTGTGCTATAGTCATCAATTGAACATCGATGCACATCTAATGAGAATTTATCCTCACTGTTAAAACTGTATTGTGAACATAGGCCCTATTTACGATGTCGGGTGGACCGCCACCGACAGACCATCGGTGGTGGTCCGCCTGACATCCAGGGCATTGGTCCCACCGTCGCATTTTGATGCAGCCAGTCAGACCGAAGAGGTTGGGGGGAAAGACTGCCGCCTCCAACAGGATCCAAGATCCCGTCAGGCGGCTGTCAGAATCCTATTCCTACAATGGTGGTGCCTGCGCAGGCACTGCCATAGGGATTAGGATGTCCCTTTCTGACTGCCTTTTCATGGGGGTCCCACCGCAATGAAAAGTCGGATGCCCCAAGCAGGTCTCCCATCCCCTGTGGGCCACTGCTAAGTTGCCCAGGGGGCACATGTAGTGCCCCCCCACATCCATGTACTGTGTGGCAGGCAAAACATGGTGCCTCGCACACAGTGCATGGATGTGCACAAAGTGCCTTTTTCTACTGCAGCTTGTGCTGCAGCCCTTTTCCTGAGCTGCAGCACAAGACACAGTAGAAAAAAGCACTTTCTGACCGATTGCACAGTGGTTTGATTGTAATAGGCCGGATGTCACCTGCCCTATACGATGGCGGTCGGCGGTCTGACCGACTGCCATCGTATTTAGGGCCATAGAATTTTATAAATTACCATTCATAGAACACAACACCTGCTACAGTGAAGTCCCTTCATTTTGAAATGCTAAACCATGTCTGGTGCAGAATCTTGAGAACCCTAATAACATTGAAATAAATTCAGATGTGTGGGATGTGACTCAAGCCGTAAGCTGCTCAGCTCTCATGTACGAGTCCTGGACTATCTCCTGTACCTTCAGTGTGAGTGTGGCTGTCAGCAGTCCCAGGATCACAGTGATTGATGCGTAGCCGCCCAAAAGTAAGGTCCTTCTCCCAAAACATTCGATCACGCATCCCTGCAAGAAAAATAACAACCACTGGTCAGAAAGCACTATGAACGTTTATCTTGAAAACTGCAAATGGTTAGGGGTGGTTCACAGAGTTTTGGCCACTCAACGTTACACGTGTAATGCGGCCAAACTCCACCAACAACGAAATGGCGGAATTCTTTTCTCGCCTGCGGCTTGCCAACAGTAAGTTGGTGAGCAAGAATTGGCATTCCCTAGCACCATTTTTGGGCGCTAGGAGGGCATTTGCAAGATTTTCTCAATGTGGGTGATTACGACAGTTCGCGATGAAAAAGCTGCCACTTGAGTAGAAAATCTACTCAAGTGGCAGCAAAGAACAAGCTCACCACATGGTACCATACACGTTGATTTTGCAGCGTGGAACAAGCTACTGGCACTAAAAATCAGCGCGAGCAGCGTGATGTTCCGATCTTGTGGAGTTTTAATGTAACTCCGTGAAATTCCACCCACCCCTATAAATTGTATACTAATGAAAGACTATAAGCGATTCCATCAGGAAATTGACATTTTGGAACAACAGCTCTTAACCTTTTGACTTTGAGGACCCCTGCTTAATTATTACTGGAATTCGGTAACCCCCCCCCAAAAAAACATTGGAATCTGGGCAGTCCTCCACTGAGACATAATTGGAAGCCGGAGAGTCTATCTGAGGAATTTCAATTATTTGAACCTCAAAACAATACACAAAAGGTAGAAACAAGCATTCAGCAAATAAATACACAAATGGTTAGATATTTTATTTAATTCAGGAACAAATATAAAAATGGAGAAAAAAAACTGAATGGGATGGGTGGAGCATTTCTAAATTCAATTGAGGCCACTCATCATACATACTGTATTCTGTTTGATGTTCTTGCACTGCTCTAATGAATACATGTGAGGAACTTTTTTTTTTAGTTCAAATTTCTTCACACTTACAGAACATTAACAAAAATCTGTTTTACATTTTGCTTCTTTAGTTGTATATACTTTATTAATCTATTAATATTATTACATTGTCTAAACAATAGCGCACCCCCTGAGTAGGCAACCACTGATTAAGAAACACTAAGGCTTCCATGCACGAGGTGTCCAAAGTGAAAGAAGCATCAGCCTATGTGATTGGCCTTCAACAGTATAGCATTTGTGAGGTTTTGAGGGCAAGATAGACTCTGCCAGAGGTGGGGTCCATGGGTGCTATCACCAGGCATGTTAACCTCTAGCCAGGAGCCCGCAATCTCTGATGGGCATAGCAAGCAGGCAAGCATGGGCAGAGGAAGGAATCTTAATATTGGCTAAAGCAGGGCTAGACATAGTGCACACTTAAGAGTTAGTCAGGGCACAGACCCTGGGAGGATCATATGAAATCTGCACAGGAACCAGACAGAGGTTGGTAAGTAGGGGCTGTGGAAGGGATTCAGGCAGAGAAATGGCAAAATGAATACAATGGTGCTATATACACCTAACATAACATAACATCACATAACAAAACATAACATGAATATAGCAGAATATAGTCAAGACAAAGGGGTAAAGGGAATAAGAGGCTGGGCATAGGAAAGTGGTGGTCATGGCAAACTGGCAGGGAACAAGCTTTGAAACAGGTGGGATGTGGGAGCAGTGCCCGTTGTACTTACACACAAGATGGTTGTGAAGATCTCTGTGATGGCCATTCCAAGGGACATGTAGGGAATCTGACCACTGGCAATTCCAGTATTCTGGAAAACATCATAGGCGTAGAAGTACACCTGGAAAGATGGAATATAAAAAAAAATTAACAAGCTACTAGGATCAAAATGGATAGCCAGAGAACCTACATATCTCACCAATGTTCCCATGCTCTTTGGCACATCCAATTAGTCCTACCAGTTCTTGTTTTGATTCTTACTGAGGTGTTATTGACAGATCAGACACAACAATAAGTTTACCACCTTGACCTCTAGTCTCGTTAGCACAGCAGGGGTTCCAGAATATTAATGAGATTTTCACATCAACCAACAAAAATATTCCATCCAGAATATTGACTACCACTATATTGTGAAGATAAGTAAATATGAATAAATATAGATTCTTGCATCCAATTCTATATCCTCAACGATATCTATGCACCTTGTAGCCCAATATGCCTACATAGATGTAAAATTGAGAGTAGTAAAGCTGTACTTTATTAGTGATTCTTAACTTCATGATACTGTGGAAGTAGATATTCTGGATTTAATATTTTTTTTAGGTCAATGAGAAAAACATAATATTTTGATGTACAACTGCACAGGTTGCATGTAACCCCTGGGAACAAACCGTGTAAGGAATGCAGCTGCCGTTCTACAGGTTCATAAATCACCAGGGTCTCTACCAAGATATTTGAAAAATATTAGATCAAAGTGATTAGGGAATCTTTTAACATTAGCTCAAAACTGTGACAGTCTCAACCAAATTGAATTTTTTAATTGTTTGCACTTTATAGCATGAACTTGGGCCCAGGGCATTAGAGAACTTTACATGAACACCAGATTACATTACCCAAGGTCATTTTTTTATGCATAAGGAGATTAAATGATCTGCTCAGAATCAGAGGATGTTGAGCCGATGCCGGAATTCAAACCTAGTTCCAAAGCTGTCAGCTCAGGCACTAGGCAATACCCCCTCCCTGCTCATCTCCTAGTAAGGAGTAGCTAATTACACATTTACCACACACATGTGCAAATCTTGGGCCCTTCTGTCATGTTGGGGGCTCTCTTGTCTTTGTGATCACTTTAAATCACCATACCAGTGTGCCATTAGGGGATTCATCACTGCAAGAACTTTCACTGAATCTATGTACCATTATGGTGACTAAAGCTCTAGTGGCACTCTTCTCTGAGAAAGTTCACTGACCCACCATCCCTGAATACTTTTATAGTTCTGGGGAGCATGACTTGGCCAGCGAGTATAGTGGACGCATGAATCAGAGTTCTGCTGATGAGGCCTTGGCCTTCTTGTGTGCCACATACATTGCATAACTGTAATCAACTATGAGGGATTGCATACATCCTGCATAGATCCTGGAAGGTGTATAGGCAGCTGGATCCTGGTGAAGTGCAACCTACCTGACACCAGAACAAGAGAGAGACTCATGGTACCTGTTGGGATGCTCCCAAGGTCCTGCTGCAAGTATGAGTGCCCTGGCTGTGCTCTGAGATAGCAGAATGGGCTTGGCTATGTGTAGGTCACTCCTAATCACAACCAACTTCTTTGGAGTTCCCATACACCTTCCTGTGAAAAGTCAGAGGTCTAGCACTGCCACCCAATCGTTGTGTTCATGACCAGGTGGACACTGGATTGCACCATAGTTATTGTTCGTGCTAATGGGAAATAAAATACACGCACACAAAGTGTACTATTCAGCAGTGGCCACGAGCGACCACTCATTCATTTATTTATAGCCTTGGGTAGCACCTGGCCCTTAGCGTGACAAACTGCAACATTGTATAGTAGAGGCCTGATGGCACTCTATATCCCTCCCAACTTATACTGAGCTGCACCGATTAGTGCACCTACTTGCAACTGACACACATAGTCTCTTAGTCTCTGGCTTGGCACGGGGTTTGGGTGGAGATCATACCTAAGATCCCTTCATCACTCCCACCTGCCCGACAGGGCATCTCTCTGCTCCCACTGATCAGGGTGCGGATCAGCTCAACAGTGTTGCAAGCCATGAGACAGTGACCGCTAGAATGGGCAGGATCTTCCTGGGTTATCACCGGCACGTCACTCCTGGGTGAGTTGGGCATGAACAGCTTACCCTGGCTGTCGCTCTCAGCATCCTCCAGCATGGCCCAAGGGTCCTGGCAGGGCCTGGTGCCTTCTTGAACCACGAGACATTCCTCACAGAGGTTCTGGGCTGCCGTTGCACGGTGATTACCGTGCTGCTTACTTTTACGACTTGCCAGGTTTCTGCTTCATGATGATATGGCCCCCTACCTGGATGTTCAGGGTCATTGCTTCTCTGTCCCTGATTGCGCGATCATTGGTGGTTTGTCTTTTCTCTTGCGTGGTCTGGATGTCGAGGATAGAAATCTGCCATTTGGGGCCTGCTGGGATACTGTCTCCTGTGGGATGTCGGAACATGAGGTCCGCTGGTGCACAGCGGGTGGTGCTGTACGGGGTCTGTTCGTATGCTCTCAGAAATCGATACAAACAGCACTAAGAGTGTGGTCCACTCCAATTCTTAGTGCTCAGTTCAGGGTCCTCATAAACCATTCGATTACCCTGTTCGATTGGGGCCACTGGGGAGTCACTCTCCTGTGCTGGATGGCAAGAGATGTTAGATAGTCTTGGAATTCCTGTCCCTGGAATGGGGGACCATTGTCTGACTTAACTTCTTTGGAGAGGCCAACCAGAGTGAAGATCTTCTCCAAAGCCGGGTTGACCTGTGAAATCACCATTGACTGTACCAGTTCCATGACTGGAAATTTGGTGTGAGAGTCTATGAGGACTGCCGGCAGGCATCCGTCCGGGAATCTCCCAAAATCCAAGCTTACTATTGACTAGGGTTTCAGACTTGGGTCCTCGGTTATCACTGGGGTGAGTCCCCACTGGTAAATGCTCAGGAGTGTCAGTTGCTTATCACCTCATCCACTTGATAGTCTATCCTCCAGAACCACACTTTGTCCCAAAGCAATTGCCTTTGTTTTGACCACACCCTGGTGGCCTTGGTGCACCAGGTTAACCACCCTGGTCCACAGGCTCTGCAGCATCATGATTTGTTGGCCCCTCAGCAACAACCCCTCCTTACTTGTGCTTAGCTCATCGCTTACTCTCCACAATTTAGTTCTCATCCTCTGATTCTCAGGTGTCAGTGATCAGGATCCATTGAGGAAGAATTTACACTGTTTCCTGGCTCTGAAGATGTTTTTATCTTCTTCAGTAGCTTCCTTGATCTCCTGGATCATCCTTGCCTTGGGGCACTCTTTGTGTACTATCATTCACACAAAGGCTTTGGCCACTTCGCCACCTTCTAGTTGGTCCGCTCCCGCTGGATGCAGTGGGTGTCTTGACAAGAAGTCCACTGGATTTTTGGTGCCTGGCCGGTAGATTTCTTAGAAGGAGTGGGGCTGCAGCTGCATGGCACACCTTTCTATCTTTAGGCATGCCAACCAGGGTAACAAAAAGACCAGGGGCTTATGGTCAGTGACCACCCAGAACGGCCGGCCACATGGGTAGAGGTAGAAGTGGCGGGGGTGCCTACTGGATTGCCAGTGCTTCACTTTCAGTCTGGCGTATCTTAGCTCTGTGTTGGAGAGTGCCCTGCTCGCATATGCAATGGAGAACCATGCTCGCTCCATTTTCTCTTGCAGGAGTACTGCCCCTAGCCTCACCGAGCTAGCATTATCCACCAGCTCAGTCTTCCTCATCAAGGAGGGCCCCTTTCACTTATCAGAATGCTTTTTCTGCTGCCAGTACCTACTCCCATGGGGTCTCCACTTTCGTAAGGGCACGTAGTGGCTCTGACAAGGTGGCTAGGCTCTGGATGAACCTCCCACAATACGTTGTCATCCCTAGGAAGCTCCTTACCTCTGTGGGGTTTTGGGATATGGATGTGTTTCTGAGGGCCTCAACTTTCTTTTGGCCCACCTTCAGGTCATCCAGTGAAAAGATGAAGCTGAAAAACTCTAGTTTTGAAAGAAAGAGCACTTTTCTTGGTGTTGCATCAAGCCACATTCCTCTAACTGCTTCAGGGTGGCTCAGAGCCACTCGTGGTGTTCTTCCAGACTGTCCAAAAAGATCAAAATATCACTACTTATGTTGAATACCCCAATCATCCCAGAGATGGTCTCCCTGATGGTGTCCTGAAACACCTCTGCGGTTGAGGATAATCCGAAGTTGAGTCTTCAATATCGCCTGATACCTATAAGTGTGGAGAATGTTGTGATGTATCTGCTAGAAGGCTCAAGCTCCAGCTTTAGCCAGCATTCAAGTGTAACTTTGAAAACCACTGGACGCCGTTTAGGTCTGCCACAATGTCACCCATGGTCGGCGTGATGTGACTCTAGTCTCAGCTTTTGTGGCTCTCGTCTCAGCTTTTTTAGGGATCCTCATGTCTACACATAGCTTGATGGCTCCGGGCTGTCTTGGCTTTGGTGCAAATACCAACAGGGATAACTACAGCGTGGGGCCATCAACATTCTCTATGACCCCTTTTTGTTCTAAGTCCCACTGCTCTTTCTCCACTTGCGGCCGAACCTCTGATGTTGCAGCACCGTGGGCTTGACTGTTTCATCGATGTGCAAGCGATTTACTTTCCTTTCAATTTGCCAATCCCAGAGAACAGTCAGGGAAATTCTTGTAGTATTGTTTCCTCATGAGAATCAAGTACTTGTTTCACGAAAAATACCATCTCCACGTCTTCCGCTGTGTGGGCACCATATCAACATGCCCATGCTTCCTTCAGTGTTGTGTTTGCTGTGGTTGAGCAGCCTCGCTTGCAACGTTGACATCTATGGTCCCCATAAGGGGTATTTGCTCGTTGCCTCCGTAAGTGTAGATTCTTGCTTTGGTGGGGAACACATTGTGGTGGGACGTGATTCCGTTGTATTGTACTGAGTCCATAATGTTTACTGATGCACCGTTATCGATAAGAGCTACAGGGGCTGTGCCCCCGATGTTGATCCTGCACAGAGGAGATGGCCTCTTCTTGTTGCCTTCTCTCCCAGCAAAAGATATTATAAAGACCTTGTCTTCGTCATCATCCAAGTACACCTCATGCTCACTGTTGCTGAGTGACCCTTCCGCTTCCCGCTCCTCTAGGGAGAGATGTCGCGGGGCTGCAGTCATCTTTCCCAGATATCCTGTGTTGATCCCTTGTTTTGTGCTTCTGCACACTTTGGCAAAATGATTCATCTTGCTGCACTTCGAACATGCACGCCCTCTCACTGGGCAAATATTTTGGGTCTTATGCTCCAGACCACAGTTGCTACATTTTCTGCCTGGTTGTCTCAAGGCACTTTCTGGGCGGGACAATGCTGGTCATCTTTGGATCTCATCCACTCATTCTTCTTTCACCTTCATGCTTGTCAGGGCCTCACCTATGGCCATGCCTTTTACCTAGAGCTGCTTCCGTGTCTTCAGCCCTGCTGTTCGACAGTCCGTGGGACCGGTCTAAGACTAGGATTTCATCCAACAATATTCCCGGCTGCCTCAGGATGAGATGTCAAAGCACTGCTGACTTGCATCCTTGTATTATCTGGGTGCGGATTTCTTCCTGTTGACTGATCTTCACTCACTTGTCTGCCAGCTTTCTCAGGCGTGAGTAGGACATGTCGACTGATTCAGTCTCTGTTTCTCAGGCCAGGCGTAGCTTGCAACTCTTGTAATCTAGATTGAGCTGTGGGTCAAAGTGTCTATTTATGGTCGCTACGGCAGCGTCGAAGTCAGCGTCCCCTTCTGTGTTCAGGAGCGTCTTGAACAGATCATAAAGTTCTGCCCTACCAAAATGCATCAGCAGTGATCTCTTGACAAGTCCATCAGTTTCTCAGGTGGCGTGAAAGTAGTGTTGAACGCCATGTTGGGGCTGCTTGGTGAGGTCAGCTAGCTTGCTTAACTGGGGTAGTGGCGCTACAGAGGCATGTGAGTACAGCTTGGGGGCTGGTACGCCTGATCAGTGGGTAGCAGTCACGCCTGATCTTGTAGTTGGCCTGTTATGTTACTGTGGCAAGCTCACTTGCCTTGCACTAGCGTATGTGCTGTGTTTTTGGAAGTGAATACTTTTCTTTTCCTTTTCTTTGCTGTGCACTGTCCCTCACACTCCTTCTTCCTTCTTTCACAATTGTTTGTTTTTGTTTTACTGGTTGTTCATGTTGGATGCAGTGCCTCTCAGGTCTTCCTCATCCCACGTTGTGCACTAAGATAGAACCCAGCCCCACACGCAGCTCAACCTTCACATGCAGCGCACGTGACACCTCACTGGTGTTTCCTGCTTTAATTAAGTCCACATCCGCTTTCTCTGCAATAAGCGTGTCCCATTCATGCTGCAGTGCTGACTTTCCTGATGACACACGTGTCGCTGCAGCACTCGCGCAGCAGGCCTCTTCACATGTTTTCTGTTTGCTTCAGGGTGAGGTGCACAGTCTGGCCGCCAGGTGGCGCTGCGGGCAAGCGCATCCTACACTGAAGAGTGCTTTGCTTCCAGGCTGGGTTCGGGGCAGGCACAATGAAACTGCGCCCGCTGATGGGGCAAAGAGCTGCGGCCGGGCCAGATCAGGAGCACAGACTCACTGGCAGCTAGGGAGCATCCTCTGCCATTGCGGCTGATGCCGGAGAGCACCTCAGTGTTCACCCACAGGCTACAGGCATGCATACATCATGCATCATTCAGTGCGATCTCAGGTCACCGTGGGGTAGTGGGGCTCACAGTGCTTTAAATGGGCCGGTACTGTCCGGTACTGACCACCGCCACTTTTTTATTTTGAGAGGGAGAGTACCTGCACTTCTCAAGAGTGACGTTATACTTTTAATTGGAGAGTATCAGCACTTCTCAGAAACAAGCAGGTAGGCTGCATCTTGACCTACGGTACCTGAACCTGGGCTTTTGTCATTCCTTCCCCGCATTGCCCAGCTTCTTGTGCCCTCAGGCACTTTGAGTTTACCTTCCAGCTGGAGCTTAGGGACAGGATGGGTCTATGCTGAGTTCCTCTGGATGAGGATCGACCAAAACCCCAACCTGACCATGACTTGCAACTCATCTCTCACAGCTTCCTATTCGTTTCTCCACCATGGTGAAGGGAACGGGGGTGTCTAACGCACCATGGACCTGAGAACTGCATCTCAAGCTGACAGCTCCACAGCCATCCATGGGCCCATTGGACACGCTTGATGCTATCCTGTTGGCTACTAAAGCCACGTATGACTCTCTGGAATAAAAAAGATGCAGTTGCCATTGATTTAAACCTGGTCCTCAAAGACCACTGCAAGTTATCTGAAAGAATGGCCCAGGGCGAGGTGACACTACACTCCCTCCAGCCACAAACTCAAGACATGTATGAAAGCATACAGGAGCTCACCCACCAGGTGAGGTTTTTGAAGTGCAGAGCTGAGGACCTGGAGGGGAAATCCCGCAGAAGCAACATAGGGGTGGTGGGCCTGTCAGAAGGCCTTGGCGATCAGCACATGGTGTCATTTTTCAAAAACTGGCTTTCCAAATTCAAATTCAAAAATACTTTATTTAGACAATGAAGTCGGTCGAAGTGACTAAAATTACAGATAAAATCAGAGTAATAGCTATTATCACAATTTTTCTTAGGTCTCCATAATTTAACAGGCAATTTGTAATTCATCCTCAGTATTCCTCACTGGTAAAAATGGTTAAAATACATTTCAATAGAAGGCTAATGACTTAAAAAAAAGTGCCTTTGGTTAAAAAGAGAAGCAGTACTGTCTGTCCATTTGAGGCTAATTATTTTAAGACTACTAATATTCAGCGATCCTCCCCTTCTTCATTTTGGGGTTCTGCATGTATTTTTAGTTGCTTCTCCACACACCCTAAAAATGTTACCAGTTTTGTGATATCTTGCGGCTGCTCATTGTTCAGAAGGAAACTGACGGCAGATGGTAATGTCCGTGTCCCCTCCTTAATCCATAGGAACCTGAGCAATCTTCTGCGGTCTACCAATAGTATAAGGCATATACAGAGCTAATGAGTTATAGACTCCTGGGATAAATTACATAGTCTGCATATTTTCGACTCTGGTTTATCCGCCCATGGTGGAGACAGATCTAAGGACGCAAAAGAGCCCATCTGAAGCTGCAGAAATTTCTTCTTATGGTGGAAGGAAAATGTTTTGTTAATATATGTTTGTGGGCCTTTTCTGTCATTGCTACCGAGGACCAGGTAAGCATGTTTTCTTTTAGCAAACGCTCTTTGATCAGATTTCCGTGATATCATTTTGAAGTTTCTATTCAGGGCTGTTTTAAACTGTAAATGAGGTAATTTTAAGCACCATAGCTCCCTTGATCGAGTTTGCACCAGGGCTTCGTCTAGGGTTTGCAACCAGGCGTTCATGTGATTTGTGCTGTCGAGACCCGTTGTTGTGTAGTTCCTATATTACCCATACAGGACCTGCGCGTTCGGATAACATAAACTGTGGGTTTGGTGGCAAACGGATTCTGAGCACCCCCACGAGAATGTTAGCCTGTTTGCATAAGCTAGCTCACAGTGGAACTAGTGTCTCCTCTTATCGGGGAGAGATTCGTTTCTGGCAACCTTAGAACATGACAACCCTGATCCCTCAAGATCGTGGAAACAATGTACTACTTTTCGCTCAGTCACTCGTGCTCATTTAGTTTATCTCAGAGGTACACAGAATAAACAGTCTGGGCGTTTCAATAAGGATTTATTGAACAGTTGTTATTCTTGTGTAGAATATATGAGCTGCAACAACGATTAGACAGTAGCAGAGATATATGATTAGCAGTACTATGAATATAAATGGATAGTACAGTTCTACCATCTTGCACTATGCATGAATAAATACATGAATATAAAATGTATTGATAAAAGAGAGTGCATACTCCTACGATGCCTATCTAGATGTACCTAAGTGTACCTAGCATGTGAGTAGGTATGAAGCCAAGAATCCCTCTAGGATTTAGTCGAACCCCATTACCTGAAGTGAGAATGTAGGAGCCCCTCTTGGTCTCGAGCTGGACACCCCGCGAGGGATGTTCAGACCACTGTCAGCTGGAGGATCTGCATGCAGGAGCCTTAGCGTCTCTGGTCAGTGTGTTGGCCTGGAAGTCTCGGTTCCCTCTCTTTAACACTAGCAAGAGGTGCTATATTTATACGGAAAGTATCTAGGGCTCCTTTGTCCCTTGTTGCTTGTATTAGCCATTGTTGGATTTGAGGATGACGTATGGGATGAACCGTGTACGTAGATGTGGGGAGGAAGGTGGTGTAGCCCCAGCCTGGTTTCTAAGAACCCTTATGAATATCCATTCATACTGTGTGAGTCTATTGATGGAGTTATAGGACTCTATTGTTCAGGAGACACCCTCCTTCTGCACCCAGGACTACAACAAGGTAAAGGTTCAATCCTAAAAGGCTTGTTACAGTGTAGTGTAGGGGAGGTAATGTAGATGAAGGGGTATGATGTTACCCGGGCCTATATTAGGGTCCCTATATGAAACATAACACCCACTCTTCTTCCGAACAGTCAACAATGATAAAAAATGCTAGTGGACTATTCTCTTTACTAGATAGTAGTGCATAGAACATTTTTCAATGAGCTTCGTTAAAATCCTGTTTTACAATCATTTTAAAAACACTTAAAAAAGATAAAAATTTAAAATCTTGCTACGAAAATTAGTTGTTTGGAATTGTCACTCAAGCCACAGTCCTAATTGAGTTCGTTTATATAAGTTGAATGTCTACAAGCGTCGAAAGGCCATGCTGTTTAGCGAGAAAGTGTCAATTTTTAGGAAGTGTTCCAAATGTAGTTAATTTTAGAAAAACTGTAAATCTGAATTCTTTCCCAGCAGACGATGAGCCAATTACAGATTAAATGTCCTGGCCGGGAGACGCAACATCATCGCTACTTGTTGCTGCAGGGGACGGTCCTTGTAACACCTCGCAGAGCACGTCAATGGAGCACAGATAACATTCAGTACTGCCAATAGCTGGTGTAGAGGCAGCCGGTGCTGTAGTCGATACATCAGTGCCAGTGGTGGATCTAAGCCTCACCCCAGTTGTAAAAGGCACCTGCGGCTTCCCGAGGAATGCAGCCATCAAGATGGGAATACGCTGGGGACATTGCCGAGCATTGGCCCTCAGGGGTTCCAGCCGGGTATTCAAGTCCGCAGGCATGTCCGTTGCAAGTGTCAGACAAGGTCCAACACGCATTCTTCACCGCAAAACAGGCAACGAAGAACAGGTAAGATGCCGTCCATCCAGAATGGTCTAAACGATAGGAATCAAGAGGCGCTTAGTTCCCTCAGGCGAGGTGTGCCCAGATGTTGTACCATGCGTTCACGGTATTTCCGCTCCAGGAGCGCTTTTGCCATCTCGTTGGTAATTGGGCCGTCCATTGCGTAGTAGGTAAATAACAATCAGGACTCCCGCTATTAATAGCAGGATCAGAGGTAGACCTCCGAAAATGCTTCCAAATGCGGAGTGTTTAAAGTTCGGGATAACTCAGAGGATTGTCTGAAAGGTGCCAAGAAGTCCTGACCCTATGGTCTTAAAAAGGTGTACAACACCACTGGTATCAGACATATTAAAGATACGACCCACCATTTCTACGAAATGAATGGGGCAGTTTGTACGTATAAGTGCCTGTATCTCAGTTGAGGTCCTTGCGATTTGAAGATCAAAGGTCTCTTGAGCGGAGGTTAAGGGTACGGTCTGCTGTAAAAGCATGGCTTTCAGTCTGCTCAAAGTATCAATTTGTATAAAGGAAACATTCAACGAAGGCCATAACGGCGCCTCCCTGACTGTACTTGTTGGGGAAACAATACTTGCATACAGCAAGTAACCCTGGAGTTCACAGTGACCAGATAGGCAATGCCCGGAAGCATACCACAGCAACCTTGATCGTTCAGCATCAAGTAACTCCCATTTGAGAGCAGCTCGAATACCGGTTTGATCACGGCAGCTGGAGTCCCTTTCATGTGGCAGGACAAGTTTGCTATCGAACCATTACATGCACCGTGCAATGTAATGTCCCGGCACATGATAGAACTGCTCAAAGCGTTCTTGCAGTTAGTACCACTTAGAAACACTTCTCGATCCCCACTCCGGCATCAAAATCTATACGGTAAATCCCAGGATTCCTTAATGTATTCCTTACCCATTTTTCATACTTTCCTGCCTGCCGTTGTTCAAGGCAATATTGAAACTGAAAAGTAGTGACCTGTAGAGTTATGTGGCCATGGATCAGCCATTCAGTAGACGGAGCTTCCGCTACTGTAAATGGCAGTCGGTCCAGTTTCTCAATACGCAACATTGTATATTTAGCTCTCCTTTGTGCCATTTCAACCTGTTTATCTGTTAGATTATATTCAGAAAACAGAGACGTACTGTTTATAAAATGCCAAGGCACAAAGCCTGCACGCAAAGATTGCAGCGTACAGCTCAATAACACGATAGAACGTAATTGAGATTGCCCGTGTCGTAGTATGGCCAAATCTTGTTCTAGGATATCTATCGCAGAAGACACAATGTTGCCCAAAGAATATATTCTGGAGGACAAAGTTGTCAACCCATTGTCTACCACAGCCAACGATTTTTCTAAGTCAATACGGTCTATTTCCCGTATTCTCTCTGCGGCCTCTTGTTGTGATATTTTCCACTCTTCATTATAGGCAGCATAGATGCCAGCATATATGAAACGTTTCTGACATTGTTTCCTGGGACCTTGTAAAAAATCCCTAAGATCCATGTCTTGTGAGGGTAAGGCTAAGTGTTGTTTCACTTCTGTTAGTGTTGAGGTTTCTAGCCAATCAAGGCACAACTTCCCAACACTGTAGGATGTCACTACCCCTGGATGTTCTCTTTGTACATAACGTGGGACTGGCCTATGGATACTGTACCCTTCGGTAATACTCAAGAATCGTTTATGACATATGTTTGTGTCTAAGGGCCAAACCACCCATTTTCCCCAATTCGGATCTGATCTATTGTACTGTAGAATGTCATCTACTGTTGCCCCTTTCTGTGAAGTCGAATTTTGCCACCCTCCCATCTGTGATGGTGTTGGAAATCTAGGTGCGTTCAGGTCCTTGATCTTGGCTAATCCAAGACAGGATGTCTGTTGCACAGTTTCGTTTAGAAATATCATCTGCAGTGGAATGAGGCATGTTCTAAATAGCGCTTCTGTTCCCTGGACTTGCCAGTCCCTAGAACCCCAGACTGATTTTAAGTCTATTGTGTCCTTCCATAGGTCAAAACCCTGTTCAGACAGTTTGGCAATAAAGGAAGCAGAGTAAATCTGTTTGGTGTTTGTCAACATAATTTTCAGTTCTGATGTTGGTGTAACCTTATAATAATATGAGGTTGGGTCCATGGTGTTAAAACCTGAAAAATATGAAAATTTCTCTGCAAATGTATGCGAACTACCTTTTGGTGGTGTAGGGCAATGTTCCCACTGATGGTACTCAAACACATTTCTAGGTGAAATAGATTTGTGCAGAAAATGATGACCATAATGTTGGTAACAGTACAAAGTGTCATAGTCTTAATTACTTTATAACATTTCAGTGTTCGGAAATGCAGCAGTTATTTCTAAATCAGACAACATGTTATTAACAGTTTCAGAGTCCCAGTCATCAGAAAATGTACTGGAGGTAATGATATCACTTAATGAAATTTTAAATAAATGAGGAATTTTTAAAAGTTCAGTCAGATTGAATATTTCGAAATCAACCATGTCCCAAACTATACCATCCGGTATAGGAACTGCTGTGATGTTCACTGATAACAAGTCTCTCTGTTCACGATGAGACAATTGATGTGGTTTCAAAATCAAATTAACTTTCGGGGCTGTAGAGCTTTGCAGAAGATATCGTCCATTAATAAGCATGCTAAAAGTTATAACTAAGCCTAGCCAGAAAAGAAAAAATAGAATCCCAGTAAATACCCAAAGTTCAAACCAAGGTGATACCAGGTAAGTCTTTTTAAGAAAGTTCAGAAAGTCTTTGGCTTGCTGTTTACGTGATTTTTGGGCTGGCGTCGTTTCCGGTTCACTTGGATCCAAAGAAAACGTATCAAAGTTCATGAAGTAGCCAGAAGCAGTTTGATCAATTGTAGGAATTGCATCGGGATTTGTTGAGTTCGCATTTTGCTCTCGTCGAGGCATGTTGAAGTACACGTAGACGTGTATTTGGTCTGATTGCAACTTGAGTGTTGTTTTGAGTTTCATTTTGTAGATGGACTTCCGATTCAAGGGGAACGAGTTCCATAGCATTGTTGCTTAGTCCTTCATTCCGTACAGGAGGCTCTTCAAACGTGATGAGTCTTTCTGTTTGAACTTCTTGGATTGTAGCGAGAGGAGGGCGTCTGCTACTGTGGAGTCCACGAGGCATACTGTTCAGTATTGGCCACATAGTGTGGTTTGATTAAGTCGATTGAGACAAATCTTTTCTCCTTTTTCCCGGCAAGAGGCGGCAAAAGAACAGTTCATGTTCCTTGAATTGCTAGGACAGGTACAGGCTTTCTGTATGATGGTCCAAATTCTTTTTTGTCCGCTATTTTCTCTCTGACCAGATCCCCTATTTTTGGGATCCAGACAGGTCTTGCCGTGTTTGCCTTGACTTCCCCAGTGGCGGTCTGTTTCTGGACAACGTTGCTTTGTTGTGTCCTGGATTCATTTAGATCCTGTAAAACAGCCCAAAGATCATGGATATCAAATGGTTTCTCATCCGCCACTGTGCCTTCATATTCAAGATCAGCTACCCACATTCTCGTCCCAAATAGGACCTCATATGGAGTGACACCCCCTAGAGAGTTTCTTGGCTGGTTATTAAGTGCTCTTTGTACCCCATAAAGGTGACTGACCCAACTACCGCCCTTGCCTAGTGCCCTAGCCGTTAAAGATTGCTTTAAGTCCCGGTTTTTCCTCTCCACAACTGAATTTCCCTCAGGATGGTACGGAGAGGAGTACTGCAGTGCAATGCCCATACTTTTCATGGCCTTTTGTAAGCCCGAGAGCTAAACGCCGGGCCACGGTCAGAATGTAACGTGCCAACTGCGTATTTCCCGATAAAGACTCGCAAATCTTTTATAACAGTTCGAGCGTCAGCTGAGCGCTGAGGCCAAACCCATAGGACTCTTGAGCAGGAATTCACTGCAATCATGATATACTTGGAAGCCCCATCAGATTGTAAGGGGCCGCAGTGGTCCAGATACACGCATGCAAGAGGTTTGTCAGATATAAGTAATGGTGTCTGCGCCAGGCGTGTTCTGGTAGAACCTTTCATCTGTTGGCAGATGTCGCATTTCAAGACATAGTCTTTAGTTTGCTTTGTTAGACCGGGCCACCAATAGCGCTGTTTCAACAATGAAATAGTCGCTGTAACACCTGTATGTGCAGAGCCCAATCCCTTGTGTGCTGCTAGTATTAAACCTTGCCCATGATCCATATTTTGTATTACTCTGTCCCCCACTCCAGGAATCTGAGCATATGGAATGTTGTTTGCATCTAACTTGTAGGAGTATTTGAGTGGAAATTTCTTTGGTACTGCTCTACTGTTTTTGCTTGAAGCAATGACAGCGACCATAATCTCATCGTCTATTCTTGTTTTTGAATGAGTGATTGCAGCTACGGAAGCTACGGAAGCCGTTCGCACAGCCCCCTTTGCTGCTTCGTCAGCCAATTAATTCCCTTCAACGTGAACGCCATCACGCTGTTGACTCGGTGTGTGTATCACGTGAGCCCTTGGTAGGTCGTTTTTCAACTCCACTACCTGTTCCCATAGCATTTTATGCTTAATTGTGCCACATTTTGCATCTTTAAACCCTTTTAGTTCCCATTGATCTAAATACTCATTTTATGACTGCACACTGTAAAGGAATCCCACACAATTAGTGTGTGGAATTCGTGATCCGTATTTACAAGTGCCAGGTCCAGTGCTTTTAACTATGCCAACTGAGCCATGCAGTCTCCTAGAGATTGTGTTTTGGTGCAACTTGGATGGAACTTTCCATCCCGCATGCGACCTTTAACGATTGCACATGCTGCGCTGTATTGTTGCTTACTCCCTATGGCCGGTTGAGCAGATCCGTCAGTGTAAATAATATATTCATACTGATCTAGAGGCAAAATCTCACTTGGTAGAGGATATTCTTGTTCGTATTGCAGAAATGCTTGTGTTTTTAAACTTGGATCAAATCTGTATTCAACATCCGTTGCAGTAAGAGAATTAGCCCATTGTATCCACCTCGGATGTAAAGCTTTTGCATTTGGAATGCTAGCCTTTGTAACAGCTTCTAAAGCTGGTACTGGGGTTACGACAATTATGCGTTTCCCCTGAGCCAGTGCTCTTTCTCTTACTAGAGTGGTCTGAACAGCTGTCAGGATTTTTTCTGTTGAAGTAAAACGGATTTCTGCGTTTGTGTACAGGAGTGATTTGTATGCGATCGGTACTGTTTTGCCTTCATTGAAGGTTCAATAAGTGTACCCGCATTGACCCACTATTACATGGATCACCAAGTTGCATACGTTTACGCGTGTTTGGAAGCAATAATGTCTTCTTGTAATGAACGTAGGATATTTGAATGTTCCTGTGTCCAATGTTTGACTGAAAAGTCAGGTTTTATTAAGTCGTAGAAAGGTTTTACTTTTTCTGCGTAATCTAAAATGTATGTTCTGCCAAAATTTAGGAATCCCAGTATTGATTGTAGATTTTTTAATGATTTTGGAGGCTGGAGCAGCGCACACTTTTCTAAAAGTTAGCTGCCAGGCTTTTCCCTTCACTTGAAAGCTTGTATCCTAAAAACAGGACATTGAGGTGGGCTATTTTTGATTTCTTAAAATTAAATTTGTAGCCCTCAGAGGCGAATCCCATTATAATGGTGCTCACCCTGGTCAAGTGCTTCTTTCAGTCATCGTCCGTCAGATAAATATCATCCACATAGGACAATGCTTCTTCATCAAAATTTTGGAGTAACTCTGTTACTCTTGCTGAGAATACCCCTGGGCTGTTCTTATTCCCCTGGGGGAGATGACAAAATTGCTGCTGGGACCCCAACGCTGAGAATGCAGTCAAATACCTGCTTTCAGGCGCTATATTTTGGCAGAAAAATCCATTTGAGATATCCAGTGTAGTTTTGTACTTTTTCCGCACAATGTTATTCATTAATGCGGCACTGTGTGCGTTTTGGACAGCGAATGCTTTGTGCATGAGTTTAAATGTCTGTAATCTAAAACTAGACAATATGAGTTGTCCGGTTTTGATACAGGAAACAAAGGATTGTTCATTGGTGAGGTGCATGTTTTAATCACCCCTTAGTATTGATGTTGATCTAAGATCTCCCTGACCTGTTTTTTAGCTTCTTGCTTTATTGGGTATTGCCTCTGAGCATTTGGTGAAACTTTTAACGAGATCACGTGGTGGGTTGAATCCTCATCCCAACCGGCATGATTTTTGTATAGTGCTGGAGCTAGGGCAACCGCCCACTCCTGTGCATATGCATGTTTAAGATGTATGGGAACGAGGTCGGAAAATGATGGAAAAATTACATTTTCTCCCCTGGGGCACTCCATAACGAATGCTGGCGGCCAATCTTGTTCTGCTAATAGGATGTCATAACCAGATGACAAATTTTCCCAAAAGAGACCTTTAACTTTCCTGGGCTTGTCCCCCTCCATTTGGAGTGTTATTTTGTGTAACTTATGTGGGACGCTCACCCTGGTGTTTCCACCGTGATGTAATCATTCAAGTTCACTGTCACCAGAAATTCCATCTCTGGCGAGCTATTGTTACTTCTGCCGCACTGTCTAGCATTGTCAGAGCCCATTTCCCGTTCAGAAGCTGCGTCCTCAGAATTCTGAGCATGTCTGATCTTTATGCCTGCAACTTTCTTCTTCTTAAACTGTGGTTTTGATTTTGGCTTGTCTTCTTTCTTGGAAGTATAGTCTTGAGCGTGCTGCTTGTCTCTGGACTTTGTACGCTCCTCTTTGTGTTCTGACCGTCCTTCTCTCTCTGAGTTTTTCGTCGAGCCCTGAAAGGAACGAGAGGAACGTGTATCAGTATCCTGATACCTGTCAGGTTTCCTAATATTATCCCTATTGCTGAGGTTATACCTCTTTTCAGAGGGCTCCTGTGTAGGAGATCTGCCTCGGAGTTGAGATCTGTTTTTAAAGTTTTGTTGTTTTTTATTATCCCACTTCTTTTTAGAAGAAGCAGGTGTCTGCTTTATAGTGTCCTTTTCAGGACTGACCATCAGTTGTGGTTTTAATGCTTTCCCACCCAAACTGTCTCTACCTAATTCAGCATACGCAGTTTCAATTATTTTGGGCAGTTCGTGTTGTTGATCCAATGGACTGAACTCCCTTAGGCGTTGGCGGATTGCCATTGAAGCTGCTTCCCCTTTAATATTAGCAAGTATTATGGCTGATACCTGGTCATAGTTATTTAATAACTTCATCCCTAAGTTCAGGGCAGGTTCTGCTCCATTCTCGTTTTGTATTTGTCTCAATACGTCTGGTACTACTGCTAATGAAGGAATACCGTGTGTTCTGGTATATATGGCAGTAAAGACTATACCCCAAGAGGTGCAGTCCTCTACTTGTGGTGTTATCCCCATGGGCAAACAGATTGTTAGCATCCTGTGTTTTTCAAACGGGTTAGTATGCAGGAATACTGCCTCGAGCTGAGTTATTTTCTGAGCTATCCAGAATGGCATTTGTTCACGTTTCGTGGGCATCTTTCCCATTACTGCGTGTAATGTTTGTGGTGTAATTTTAGTTGCTGTACCCTGAATTTGAGTTCCATTTGTTGCAACTGATGTTGGTTGGACTGTAAAAGTCCTCATGACAAATTGCGTCAAGTTTCTGTAGATTCTAGTTAAATCCTTGTGTTGTATGAGTAAGTCTGCCTGTGGCATTGTTTCAATGTCAGGATGTGGTGTGTAGGCCGCTAATATTGGCCATGTTGCCCCGTCTCCTCCGAGCGGGCCTAATCTTACTCTGTGTCTTATATGGGGTAGGGCGCCTTTAAACCAGTATAGGTGTTTCTGGTACGTGAGTGGAACCTCTATGTCCTCGCAAGGACCATATTCCACTGGTGCATCTCCTTCTGTATAGTAGTGAAATGTCTGTGTTCTTGCATTTCCTGCTAGGAATGTAACCCACGAATAAAATATCTCTGTTTTGTTTGAATTGTGTGCCTCAATTATGAAAGCTACTAAGCCACTCCTAGGTGCTAAACCATATTCCAATAGTTTCAGGGTGATAGTGTGAATTTTTGTGCAATTGGTATTGCATACGCATCTTCTTCCTCGTCTGAGAGGTGTCTAGCCACCACTGGGTTATCTTCCTCAGTCATTTTGCAAAAGGAGAAGTTTTGTTCAAGGGAACTAAGATACGGTGTTATGCACAATTTTAGAAACAAAATGTCCTTCAAGCTTGATTAACCAACAGCCAATAAATAGGATTTCTCGCCTACTCAGCTGTGGCGGAGTTTTGTACCTACCCACTCCAGACGTCTCTGGCGTTTTGTGAGTATGGGTCTCTGAGAATAGCACGACTGAACTACTCAGATTCTACTGTTAAATAAGAGCCCAACCATCGTTGGTGGCGCCATGTTGTGTAGTTCCTATATTACCCATACAGGACCTGCGCGTTCGGATAACATAAACTGTGGGTTTGGTGGCAGACCCCACCGAGAATGTTAGCTATTTGCATAAGCTAGCTCACAGTGCCACTAGTGTCTCCTCTTATCGGGGAGAGATTCGTTTCTGGCAACCTTAGAACATGACAACCCTGATCCCTCAAGATCGTGGAAACAATGTACTACTTTTCGCTCAGTCACTCGTGCTCATTTAGTTTATCTCAGAGGTACACAGAATAAACAGTCTGGGCGTTTCAATAAGGATTTATTGACCAGTTGTTATTCTTGTGTAGAATATATGAGCTGCAACAACCATTAGACAGTAGCAGAGATATATGATTAGCAGTACTATGAATTTAAATGGATAGTACAGTTCTACCATCTTGTACTACGCATGAATAAATACATGAATATAAAATGCATTGATAAAAGAGAGTGCGTACTCCTACAATGCCTATCTAGATGTACCTAAGTGTACCTAGCATGTGAGTAGGTATGAAGCCAAGAATCCCTCTAGGATTTAGTCGAACCCCATTACCTGAAGTGAGAATGTAGGAGCCCCTCTTGGTCTAGAGCTGGACACCCCGCGAGGGATGTTCAGACCACTGTCAGCTGGAGCATCTGCATGCAGGAGCCTCAGCATCTCTGGTCAGTGTGTTGGCCTGGAAGTCTCGGTTCCCTCTCTTTAACACTAGCAAGAGGTGCTATATTTATACGGAAAGTATCTAGGGCACCTTTGTCCCTTGTTGCTAGTATTAGCCATTGTTGAATTTGAGGATGACGTATGGGTTGAACCGTGTACGTAGATGTGTGGAGGAAGGTGGTGTAGCCCCAGCCTGGTTTCTAAGAACCCTTATGAATATCCATTCATACTGTGTGATTCTATTGATGGAGTTATAGGACTCTATTGTTCAGGAGACACCCTCCTTCTGCACCCAGGACTAGAACTAGGTAAAGGTTCAAGCCTAAAAGGCTTGTTACAGTGTAGTGTAGGGGAGGTAATGTAGATGAAGGGGTATGATGTTACCCGGGCCTATATTAGGGTCCCTATATGAAACATAACACCCACTTCTCTTCCGAACAGTCAACAATGATAAAAAATGCTAGTGGACTATTCTCTTTACTAGATAGTAGTGCATAGAACATTTTTCAATGAGCTTTGTTAAAATCCTGTTTTAAAATCATTTTAAAAACAGTTAAAAAAGGTAAAAATTTAAAATCTTGCTACGAAAATTAGTTGTTTGGAATTGTCACTCAAGCCACAGTCCTAATTGAGTTCGTTTATATAGGTTGAATGTCTACAAGCGTCGAAAGG
This sequence comes from Calotriton arnoldi, assembly GCA_963921515.1. Lineage (NCBI taxonomy): Eukaryota > Metazoa > Chordata > Amphibia > Caudata > Salamandridae > Calotriton > Calotriton arnoldi. The sequence goes on along the minus strand of CAWUFW010013840.1, from coordinate 112,973 downwards.
CCATGCTTTTCAGCAAGAAAGTGTCAATTTTTAGGAAGTGTTCCAAATTTAGTTAATTTTAGAAAAAGTGAAAATCTGAATTCTTTCCAAAGCAGACGATGAGCCAATTACAGATTAAATGTCCTGGCTTCGAGATGCAACATCATCGCTGCTTGTTGCTGCAGGGGACGGTCCTTGTAACACCTCGCAGAGCACGTCAATGGAGCACAGATAATATTCAGTACTGCCAATAGCTGGTGTACAGGCAGCCAGTGCTGTAGTCGATACCTCGGTGCCAGTGGTGGAGCTAAATCTCACCCCAGTTGTAAAAGGCACCTGCGGATTCTCGAGGAATGCAGCCATCAAGATGGGAATACGCTGGGGACCTTGCCGAGCATGGGCCCTCAGGGGTTCCAGCCGGGTATTCAAGTCCGCAGGCGTGTCCGTTGCAAGTGTCAGACAGAGGTCCAACACGCATTCTTCACCGCAAAACAGGCATCGAAGAACAGGTAAGATGCAGTCCATCCAGAATGGTCTAAACGATAGGAACCAAGAGGCGCTTAGTTCCCTCAGGCGAGGTGTGCCCAGATGTTGTACCATGCATTCACGGTATATCCGCTCCACGAGCGCTTTTGCCATCTCGTTGGTAATTGGGCCACCCATTGCGTAGTAGGTAAATGACAATCAGGACTCCTGCTATTGATAGCAGGATCAGAGGTAGACCTCCGAAAATGCTTCCAAATGCGGAGTGTATAAAGTTCGGGATAACTCCGAGGATTGTCTGAAAGGTGCTAAGAAGTCCTGACCCTATGGTCTTAAATAGGAGTGCTACACCACTCGTAACTGACATATTAAAGATACGACCCACCATTTCTGCGAAATTAATGGGGCAGTTTGTACGTATAAGTGCCTGTATCTCAGTCGAGGTCCTTGCTATTTGAAGATCAAAGGTCTCTCGAGCGGAGGTTAAGGGTACGGTCTGCTGTAAAAGCATGGCTTTCAGTCTGCTCAAAGTATCAATTTGTATCAAGGAAACCTTCAACGAAGGCCATAACGGTGCCTCCCTGACTGTACTTGTTGGGGGAAACAATACTTGCATACAGCAAGTAACCCTGGAGTTCACAGTGACCAGATAGGCAATGTCCGGAAGCATACCACAGCAACCTTGATCGTTCAGCATCAAGTAACTCCCATTTGAGAGCAGCTCGAATACCGGTTTGATCACGGCAGCTGGAGTCCCTTTCATGTGGCAGGACAAGTTTGCTACCGAACCATTACACGCTCCATGCAATGTAATGTCCCAGCACATGAGAGAACCGTTGAAAGCGTTCTTGCAGTTAGTACCACTTAGAAACACTTCTCGATCCCCACTCCGGCATTGAAATCTACACGGTAAATCCCAGGATTCCTTAATGTATTCCTTACCCATTTTTTCATATTTGCCCGCCTGCCGTTGTTCAAGGCAATATTGAAACTGAAAAGTAGTGACCGGTAGAGTTATGTGGTCATGGATCAGCCATTCAGTAGACGGAGCTTCCGCTACTGTAAATGGTAGTCGGTCCAGTTTCTCAATACGCCACATTGTATATTTAGCTCCCCTTTGTGCCATTTCAACCTGTTTATCTGTTAGATTATATTCAGAAAACAGAGACGTACTGTTTATAAAACGCCAAGGCACAAAGCCTGCACGCAAAGATTGCATCGTCCAGCTCAATAACACGATAGAACGTAATTGAGATTGCCCGTGTTGTTAGTATGGCCAAATCTTGTTCTAGGATATCTATCGCAGAAGACACAATGTTGCCCAAAGAATATATTCTGGAGGACAAAGTTGTTAACCCATTGTCTACCACAGCCAACGGTTTTTCTAAGTTAATACGGTCTATTTCCCGTATTCTCTCTGCGGCCTCTTGTGATATTTTCCACTCTTCATTATAGGCAGAATAGATGCCAGCATATATGAAACGTTTCTGACATTGTTTCCTGGGACCTTGTAAAAAATCCCTAAGATGCATGTCTTGTGAGAGTAAGGCTAAGTGCTGTTTCACTTCTGTTAGTGTTGAGGTTTCTAGCTAATCAAGGCACAACTTCCCAACATTGTAGGATATCACTACCCCTGGATGTTCTATTTGTACATAACGTGGGTCTGGCCTGTGGATACTGTACCCTTCGGTAATACCCAAGAATCGTTTATGACAAATGTTTGTGTCTAAGGGCCAAACCACCCATTTTCCCCAATTCGGATCGGATCTATTGTACTGTAGAATGTCATCTACTGTTGCCCCTTTCTGTGAAGTCAAATTTTGCTACCCTCCCATCTGTGATGGTGTTGGAAATCTAGGTGTGTTCAGGTCCTTGATCTTGGCTAATCCAAGACAGGATGTCTGTTGCACAGTTTCGTTTAGAAATATCATCTGCTGTGGAATGAGGCATGCTCTAAATAGTGCTTCTGTTCCCTGGACTTGCCAGTCCCTAGAACCCCAGACTGATTTTAAGTCTATTGTGTCCTTCCATAGGTCAAAACCCTGTTCAGACAGTTGGGAAATAAAGGAAGCAGAGTAAATCTGTTTGGTGTTTGTCAACATAATTTTCAGTTCTGATGTTGGTGTAACCTTATAATAATATGAGGTTGGGTCCGTGGTGTTCAAACCTGAAAAATATGAAAATTTCTGTGCAAATATATGCGAACTACCTTTTGGTGGTGTAGGGCAATGTTCCCACTGATGGTACTCAAACACATTTCTAGGTGAAATAGATTTGTGCAGAAAATGATGACCATAATGTTGGTAACAGTACAAAGTGTCACAGTCTTAATTACTTTATAACATTTCAGTGTTCGGAAATGCAGCAGTTTTTTCTAAATCAGACAACATGTTATTAACAGTTTCAGAGTCCCAATCATCAGAAAATGTACTGGAGGTAATGATATCACTTAATGTAATTTTAAATAAATAAGGAATTTTTAAAAGTTCAGTCGGACCGAATATTTCGAAATCAACCTTGTCCCAAACTATACCATCCGGTATAGGAACCGCTGTGATGTTCACTGATAACAAGTCTCTGTTCACGATGAGACAATTGATGTGGTTTTTAAATCAAATTAACTTTCGGGGCTGTAGAGCTTTGCTGAAGATATCGTCCATTAATAAGCATGCTAAAAGTTATAACTAAGCCTAGCCAGAAAAGAAAAAATAGAATCCCAGTAATTACCCAAAGTTCTAACCAAGGTGATTCCAGGTAAGTCTTTTTAAGAAAGTTCAGAAAGTCTTTGGCTTGCTGTTTACGTGATTTTTGGGATGGCGTCATTTCCGGTTCACTTGGATCCAAAGAAAACGTATCAAAGTTCATGAAGTAGCCAGAAGCAGTTTGATCAATTGTAGGAATTGCATCGGGATTTGTTGAGATCGCATTTTGCTCTTGTCGAGGCATGTTGAAGTACACGTAGACGTGTATTTGGTCTGATTGCAACTTGAGTGTTGTTTTGAGTTTCATTTTGTAGATGAACCTCCGGTTCAAGGGGAACGAGTTCCATAGCATTGTTGCTTAGTCCTTCATTCCATACAGGAGGCTCTTCAAACGTGATGAGTCTTTCTGTTTGAACTTCTTGGATTGTAGCGAGAGGAGGGCGTCTGCTACTGTGGAGTCCACGAGGCCTACTGTTCAGTATTGGCCACATAGTGTGGTTTGATTAAGTCGATTGAGACAAATCTTTTCTCCTTTTTCCCCGCAAGAGGCGGCAAAAGAACAATTCATGTTCCTTGAATTGCTAGGAAAGGTACAGGCTTTCTGTATGATGGTCCAAATTTTTTTTTGTCCGCTATTTCCTCTGTGACCAGATCCCCTATTTTTGGGATCCAGACAGTTCTTGCCGTGTTTGCCTTGACTTTCCCAGTGGCGGTCTGTATCTGGACAACGTTGCTTTGTTGTGTCCTGGATTCATTTAGATCCTGTAAAACAGCCCAACGATCATGGATATCAAATGGTTTCTCATCCGCCACTGTGCCTTCATATTCAAGATCAGCTACCCACATTCTCGTCCCAAATAGGACCTCATATGGAGTGACACCCCCTAGAGAGTTTCTTGGCTGGTTATTAAGTGCTCTTTGTACCCCATAAAGGTGACTGACCCAACTACCGCCCTTGCCTAGTACCCTAGCTGTTAACGATTGCTTTAAGTCCTGGTTTTTCCTCTCCACAACCGAATTTCCCTCAGGATTGTACAGAGAGGAGTACCACAGTGCAACGCCCATACTTTTCATTGCCTCTTTGTAAGCCCGAGAGCTAAACGCCGGACCACGGTCAGAATGTAACGTGCCAACTGTGTATGTCCCGATAAAGACTCGCAAATCTTTTATAACAGTTCGAGCGTCAGCCGAGCACTGAGGCCAAACCCATAGGAATCTTGAGCAGGAATCCACTGCAACCATAATATACTTGGAAGCCCCATCAGATTGTAAGGGGCCGCAGTGGTCCAGATACACGCATGCGAGAGGTTTGTCAGATATAAGTAATGGTGTCTGCGCCGGGCGTGTTCTGGTGCAACCTTTCATCTGTTGGGAGATGTCGCATTTCAAGACATAGTCTTTAGTTTGCTTTGTTAGACCGGGCCACCAATAGCGCTGTTTCAACAATGAAATAGTCGCTGTAACGCCTGTATGTGCAGAGCCCAAACCCTCATGTGCTTCTAGTATTAAACCTTGCCTATGATCCATATTTGGTATTACTCTGTCCCCCACTCCAGGAATCTGAGCATATGGAATGTTGTTTGCATCTAACTTGTAGGAGTATTTGAGTGGAAATTTCTTTGGTACTGCTCTGCTGTTTTTGCTTGAAGCAATGACAGCGACCATAATCTCACCGTCTATTCTTGTTTCTGAACGAGTGATTGCAGCTAAGGAAGCTACGGAAGCCGTTTGCACAGCCCCTTTGCGGCTTCGTCAGCCAATGAATTCCCCTCAACCTGAACGTCATCACGCTGATGACTCAGTGTGTGTATCACGTGAGCCCTTGGTAAGTCGTTTATCAACTCCACTACCTGTTCCCATAGCATTTTATGCTTAATTGTGCCACCTTTTGCATCTTTAAACCTGTTTAGTTCCCAATGATGCAAATACTCATTGTATGACTGCACACAGTAAAAGGAATAACACACAATTAGTGTGGGGAATTCGTGATCCGTATTTACAAGTGCCAGTATCAGTGCTTTTAACTCTGCCAACTGAGCCGTGCAGTCTCCTAGAGATTGCGTTTTGGTGCAACTTGGATGGAACTTTCCATCCCGCATGCAACCTTTAACGATTGCACATGCTGAGCTGTATTGTTGCCTACTCCCTATGGCCAGTTGAGCAGATCCGTCAGTGTAAATAATATATTCATACTGATCTAGAGGCAAAATCTCATTTGGTAGAGATTGCAGAAATCGTATTGCAGAAATGCTTGTGTTTTTAAACTTGGATCAAATCTGTATTCAACATCCGTTGCAGTAAGAGAATTAGCCCATTGTATACACCTCGGATGTAAAGCTTTTGCATTTGGAATGCTAGCCTTTGTAACAGCTTCTAAAGCTGGTACTGGGGTTACGACAATTATGCGTTTCCCCTGAGCCAGTGCTCTTTCTCTTGCTACAGCGGTCTGAACTGCTGTCAGGATTTTTTCTGTTGAAGTAAAAAGCATTTCTGCGTTTGTGTACAGGTGTGATTTGTATGCGAACGGTACTGTTTCGCCTTCATTGAAGGTTAAATAAGTGTACCCGCATTGACCCGCTATTACACGGATCACTAAGTTGCGTACGTTTACGCGTGTCTGTAAGTGTTTGGAAGCAATCATGTCTTCTTGTAATGAACGTAGGGTATTTGAATGTTCCTGTGTCCAATGTTTGACTGAAAAGTCAGGTTTTATTAAGTCGTAGAAAGGTTTTACTTTTTCTGCGTAATCTAAAATGTATGTTCTGCCGAAATTTAGGAATCCCAGTATTGATTGTAGATTTTTTAATGATTTTGGAGGCTGGAGCAGCGCGCACTTTTCTAAAAAGTTAGCTGCCAGGCTTTTCCCTTCACTTGAAAGCTTGTATCCTAAAAACAGGACAATGAAGTGGGCTATTTTAGATTTCTTAAAATTAAATTTGTAGCCCTCAGAGGCGAATCCCATTATAATGGTGCTCAACCTGGTCAAGTGCTTCTTTAAATCATCGTCCGTCAGATAAATATCATCCACATAGGACAATGCTTCTTCATCAAAATTTTGGAGTAACTCTGTTACTCTTGCTGAGAATACCCCGGGCTGTTCTTATACCCCTGGGGGAGACAACAAAATTGCTGCTGGGACCCCAACGCTGAGAATGCGGTCAAATACCTGCTTTCAGGTGCTATATTTTGGCAGAAAAATCCATTTGAGATATCCAGTGTAGTTTTGTACTTTTTCCGCACAATGTTATTCATTAATGCGGCACTGTGTGCATTTTGGACAGCGAATGTCTTTGTGCATGAGTTTAAATGTCTGTAATCTAAAACTAGATGATATGAGTTGTCCGGTTTTGATACAGGAAACAAAGGATTGTTCATTGGTGAGGTGCAGGTTTCAATCACCTCTTGGTATTCAAGTTGATCTAAGATCTCCCTGACCTCTTTTTTAGCTTCTTGCTTTATTGGGTATTGCCTCTGAGCATTTGGTGAAACTTTTAACGGGATCACGTGGTGGGTTGAATCCTCATCCCAACCGGCATGATTTTTGTATAGTGCTGGAGCTAGGGCAACCGCCCACTCCTGTGCATATGCATGTTTAAGATGTATGGTAACGAGGTCAGAAAATGATAGAAAAATTACATTTTCTCCCCTGGGGCACTCCATAATGAATGCTGGCGGCCAAGCTTGTTCTGCTAATAGGATGTCATAACCAGATGATACATTTTCCCAAAAGAGACTTTTAACTTTCCTGGGCTTGTCCCCCTCCATTTGGAGTGTTATTTTGTGTAACTTATGTGGGACGCTCACCCTGGTGTCTGGTGTTTCCACCTTGATGTAATCATTCAAGTCCGCTGTCACCAGAAATTCCATCAGGTTCTGGCGAGCTATTGTTACTTCTGCCGCACTGTCTAGCATTGTCAGAGTCCATTCCCCATTCAGAAGCTGCGTCCTCAGATTCGGGGCATGTCGGATCTTTATGCCTGCAACTTTCTTCTTCTTAAACTGTGGTTTTAATTTTGGCTTGTCTTCTTTCTTGGAAGTATAGTCTGGAGCGTGCTGCTTGTCTCTGGACTTTGTACGCTCCTCTTTGTGTTCTGACCCTCCTTCTCTCTCTGAGTTTTTCGTCGAGCCCTGATAAGAACGAGAGGAACGTGTATCAGTATTAGGCCTGGGTGGAAAACTACGCTACGCTCGCGGAGTTTGCGCTACTACGTGCTACGCGAATTGCAATGCACATAGCACAGTGCAAAAACGCGTAGGGTAGCGGGCATTTTTTGCTTGCTCGCGGTCCTCAACGTCAAGTTGGCGACCGCGAGCGAGCAAAATCAACATCCCGGCGAGACTTTTTCCTCGTTCGCGATCAGCAACATCAAGTTGCCGATCGCGAGCGTGGAAAATAAACCTCCCAGCGAGATTCTCAACGCGGGGAGGTCAGGTTTCGTATTGCGAGTGGTCGCGTATGCTCGCGACCGCTCGCGATGAGAAACTACCAGTCCGCGTTGAGAAAGCTGCCGCTCGAGTACAAATCTACTCGAGCGGCAGAAAACGACCGCTTGCACTGTGCAAGATGCCGTTTGCAATGATTGCACAGTGCGGACAAGCATCCGGCACTGTGCAATCAGTGCGAACAGCATTTCCCTACCACACTACGCAGTTCGCGTAGCTACGCGTAGCGTGCGTAGTGCGAAGTGCACTTCGCGTAGCTACGCGTAGCGCCACTACGCGAACTACGCCCAGGGTTAATCAGTATCCTGATACCTATCAGGTTTACTAATATTATCCCTATTCCTGAGGTTATACCTCTTTTCAGAGGGCTCCTGTGTAGGAGATCTGCCCCGGGATTGAGATCTGTTTTTAAAGTTTTGTTGTTTTTTATTATCCCACTTCTTTTTAGAAGAAGCAGGTGTCTGCTTTATAGTGTCCTTTTCAGGACTGCCCATCAGTTGTGGTTTTAATGCTTTCCCACCCAAACTGTCTCTACCTAATTCTGCATACGCAGTTTCAATTATTTTGGGCAGTTCGTGTTGTTGATCCAATGGACTGAACTCCCTTAGGCATTGGCGAATTGCCACTGAAGCTGCTTCCCCTTTAATATTAGCTAGTATTATGGCTGATACCTGGTCATAGTTATTTAATAACTTCATCCCTAAGTTCAGGGCAGGTTTTGCTCCGTACTCGTTTTGTATTTGTCTCAATATATCTGGTACTACTGCTTATGAAGGAATACCGTGTGTTCTGGTATATATGGCAGCAAAGACTGTACCCCAAGAGGTGCAGTCCTCTACTTGTGGTGTTATCCCCATGGGCAAGCAGATTGTTCGCATCCTGTGTTTTTCAAACGGGGTAGTATTCGGAAATACTGCCTCGAGCTGAGCTTTTCTCTGAGCTATCCAGAATGGCATTTGTTCACGTTTCGTGGGCATCTTTTCTATTACTGCGTGTAATGTTTGTGGTGTAATTTTAGTTGCTGTACCCTGAATTTGAGTTCCATTTGTTGCAACTGATGCTGGTTGGACTGTAAAAGTCCTCATGACGAATTGCGTCAAGTTTCTGTAGATTCTAATTAAATCCTTGTGTTGTATGAGTAAGTCTGCCTGTGGCATTGTTTCAATGTCAGGATGTGGTGTGTAGGCCGCTAATATTGGCCATGTTGCCCCGTCTCCTCCGAGCGGGCCTAATCTTACTCTGTGTCTTATATGGGGTAGGGCGCCTTTAAACCAGTATAGGTGTTCCTGGTACACGAGTGGAACCTCTATGTCCTCGCAAGGACCATATTCCACTGGTGCATCTCCTTCTGTATAGTAGTGAAATGTCTGTGTTCTTGCATTTGCTGCTGGGAATGTAATCCACGAATAAAATATCTCTGTTTTGTTTGATTTGTGTGCCTCAATCACGAAAGCTACTAAGCCACCCCTAGGTGCTAAACCATAATCCAATAGTTTCAGGGTAATAGTGCGTCTGAATTTTTGTGCAATTGGTATTGCATTCGCATCTTCTTCCTCGTCTAAGAGGTGTCTAGCCACCACTGGGTTATCTTCCTCAGGAGAAGTTTTGTTCAAGGGAACTAATATACAGTGTTATGCACAATTTTAGGAACAAAATGTCCTTCAAGCTTGATTAACCAACAGCCAATAAATAGGATTTCTCGCCTACTCAGCTGTGGCGGAGTGTCGTGTAGTTCCTATATTACCCATACAGGACCTGGGCGTTTGGATGACATAAACTGTGGGTTTGGTGGCAGACGGATTCTGAGCACCCACACCGAGAATGTTAGCCTATTTGCATAAGCTAGCTCACAGTGACACTAGTGTCTCCTCTTATCGGGGAGAGATTCGTTTCTGGCAACCTTAGAACATGACAACCCTGATCCCTCAAGATCGTGGAAACAATGTACTACTTTTCGCTCAGTCACTCGTGCTCATTTAGTTTATCTCAGAGGTACACAGAATAAACAGTCTGGGCGTTTCAATAAGGATTTATTGAACAGTTGTTATTCTTGTGTAGAATATATGAGCTGCAACAACCATTAGACAGTAGCAGAGATATATGATTAGCAGTACTATGAATATAAATGGATAGTACAGTTCTACCATCTTGCACTACGCATGAATAAATACATGAACATAAAATGCATTGATAAAAGAGAGTGCGTACTCCTACGATGCCTATCTAGATGTTCCTAAGTGTACCTAGCATGTGAGTAGGTATGAAGCCAAGAATCCCTCTAGGATTTAATCGAACCCCATTACCTGAAGTGAGAATGTAGGAGCCCCTCTTGGTCTTGAGCTGGACACCCCGCGAGGGATGTTCAGACCACTGTCAGCTGGAGCGTCTGCATGCAGGAGCCTCAGCGTCTCTGGTCAGTGTGTTGGCCTGGAAGTCTCGGTTCCCTCTCTTTAACACTAGCAAGAGGTGCTATATTTATACGGAAAGTATCTAGGGCTCCTTTGTCCCTTGTTGCTTGTATTAGCCATTGTTGGATTTGAGGATGACGTATGGGATGAACCGTGTACGTAGATATGGGGAGGAAGGTGGTGTAGCCCCAGCCTGGTTTCTAAGAACCCTTATGAATATCCATTCATACTGTGTGAGTCTATTGATGGGGTTATAGGACTCTATTGTTCAGGAGACCCTCCTTCTGCACCCAGGACTAGAACTAGGTAAAGGCTCGTTACAGTGTAGTGTAGGGGAGGTAATGTAGTTGAAGGGGATGATGTTACCCGGGCCTATATTAGGGTCCCTATATGAAACATAACACCGTAACTTCCTGCCAGATGAGATGTTTTAATGATCTTTGCACAGCAGATCTTGTAGAATGCAGGTATTTTATTATGCCGACCATTTGTACAAGCAGTTGATCCTGTAGTGTGAATTCCAACCTAATTTGAGCTGGTGAGGTGTTGCCTGGCAGTTGCAATAAAGACCTAAACACTGCGCTCTGTGCCCTATTTAAGAAGGTCCCCAGTTTTCCCGGATAGGCCTCTGATCCGTATGACAGTGTTGGCACTAATTTAGCAGAGAACATTTTCAACAGTGCCTCAAAGAGAACTTATTTGTGCCCTTGAATATTGTTCGGAAAACACCTTGCAGCTAGGCTAATTTTCGTTTTAGTGAGTTCAAGTGTACTAAATAATATCCTTTGTTGTCCAACCAGCAGCCGAGATATTTATATTGGTTCGTGCTGGTCAGGCGATGGATGTCAAGATGCCATTGATGTTGTTTTCTCTTTTTCTGACCAAAGATAACTATATTTGTTTTTTCATAGTTAATCTGCAAATCATTTGCCAGGCAGTGTGTGGCTAAGGCATCTAGCAGTCTTTGAAGCTGAGCAGGACGACAACATCCGCGTACAGCAGAGAAGAGATGTGTTGATTCGCCAGTTTAGGAGCATGACTGTTAACTTGATTTAATACAGGAACCAAATCACACATGTACAATTTAAAAAGGGTGGGTGCTAATACGCAACCCTGTTTGACCCCTTGTCCCATGTTAATTTTTTCCAAAACTGCCATGCGTCCTCCTAGTTTTACACGCGCCCACATGTTGGAATAGAGCAGTATGATGCCTTGCAATAAAGGTCCTGGGATTTTCCAAGTAAGTTTAGTCCACAGTAGGTGACGATTGACACGGTCAAAAGCTTTACTGTGGTCAATAAAGCAACAGAACAGTTCTTCCTTTTTCAGAATTTGTCGGGTGACAAGCAACCTTATGGCCACCAGATTGTCTATGGTGCCCGCTTGTGTTCTAAACCCAGTTTGGTTAAGGCAGAGCAGGGTGTTTGTCCATGCCCAGTCTTGTAAATCCTCAATTAATAGCGAGGCAAAGTACTTTGCCTCAATGTCCATTAATGCATTATGTCTGTAGCTGTCTGGGAGAGAGATAGGGCCTTTTTTATATATGGGGTGGAGAATCGAGCCTTGCCAGGACGAGGGCACTGTATGCTGCACTATGCATCTCTTGAATAAATGTTGCAATATCCCAGACCAAAAATCAATGTGCTGTTTGTAAATTGAAGCCCTCTTTGGGCAATAATGCGTAGTGCGTATTGGTTGATCCCCTGCGAAGCGGCCATTCAATGCTCGCATTGACAGTGCCTCTAGTGATGCAAGTAGTGAGCACCCCAAAGAATCTACTCTTTGCGAGCATAAGGCTTGTGTTGGAATTCACCACTGGATGTCCTCCATTTTTTCTGCCATGCTTTGGTAGGGATTCTCTAACATATTTTAGTTAAAATCTCCAGTTAGTAGAAGATGAGACTCCATGTTTCTATGTTTAATCGAAATGACTAGTTGTTCTAGTTTCTTCACGCACTGTTGTTTCTCTGCCACTGCTGGATGGATGTAAACATTTATTAAAAATAAATGACAGAATATATGCTTGTGTTGCCAGTTTTTGATTTCCACACATTGGGCCCGATTCATAAAAGTAATCTGAGACAAAATCCTAACTTTACGACTTTCGGTATTCACAGAAGGCATTTAGGAGTACTAAAGTTAGGATTTTGTCTCAGTTAATCTTAAGTTTTGATCTTAAATTAAACTTAAGACAAACTTAAGTTTAAGTGAGACAAAATCCTAACTTTACGACTAGGATTTTGTGTCAGTTAAGTTTAACTTAGAATTTTACCAGGTCTTCAGGACAACTCTAGCTCCCCATTTGCTTCAACTTTATCTGGCGAGAAATGAAGCAGACTCGCACCCACCACTAAGGAGTTTGTTAACACTATGGGGCACATGCATCAAAGGTTTTTGCGATCGCAAACGGTGCGAATCGCAAAAATCGGCCGTTTGCGATCGCAAATTGGCCTTTGGAGATGCATGAAAGTGTTTCCTATGCGCAATTTAAGAATTCGCAATTAATTGCGAATTCTAAATTGCGATTGCATTTAAGGAATCGCAATTTGCGATTCCTTAAATGCAATGCTAGAAGCACTTTCAAATAGCGATTTCGCTATTTGGGACCGCAAATTACAGACAAATCAAACTTGTCTGTAATTTGCAATACCTTCGAAAAATGCTCTAAAATGCATTTTTTAAGTTTTAGGTTACACACACACATGCCCTTGGGGCATGTGTGTGCGCAACATGGGTGCACATCACAATTTCAGGGTGCAACAGGGTGTCATTTTGACACCCTGGCACCCTTGAATTGCATTCTCAATTTGCGATTCTCTAATTGCGAATCGCTAATTGAGAATGTATTCCAATTCATTCCTATGGGCCTCTAGGCCCATAGGAATTAATGGGAGGTATTCCTTAATTGCGACTCGCAATTAGCGAGTCGCAATTAAGGAATGTTTAGGAATCGCTATTTTTATAGCGATTCCTACATGCATAGGCTTTTGCGATTCCTTAATTGCGATTCCTTAATAATCGCAATTAAGGAATCGCAAAAGCCTACCTTGATGCATGTGCCCCTATGCTCCCTAAGACTGGCAAAGATATTATGGACATGTCCTCATACCACCCTTCATTTTTAACTTAGATAATAACATTTTAGTCAAGATCCTTACTCACAGAATAAAATAAGCCTTAAAGGGTGACCTGCATGCCTATACAGAAATCCCACGGTAGGAGTACTTGGGGGACAATCTTTCTAGAACTGTTAGAAGTTTAATTCACCCATTAACTCCATTGCTTGTTAAAAAGCATACGTTTTGTAGAGTTCAAACATTCTTTCATTATCTTGCATCCTGAACTACATATTTCTGTCTTTAGAAGTTTTAGATTTTATTGTGCACCGGCATGATATTTTCTGGTGCACGGTTATCATATTGTATTCTGGAACATTTTGTCAGGATTGTTTTGTTCTTTATGTACAAGAAATGTTTGGCCATGAACACAAACACTTATGCTCTGCCCACTGAGGGTGCTTAGGTTAGATGAGTCCAGCACTCTGCAGTCAGATGCTTAGGCTATGACATCCAGCAGTAGTGTTCCTGTACACATTCCTTTAACACCAGTCTCATTCCTCTGAGTGTTCAAGGCACTGAGGCTGTTATGCTATTTTCTCCATAAAAATGCCTTTGTTTTGGTACACAAACAGAGCAGAGGGGAGAGCGTGCCTTGTATGCCAAAGGACTATGAATTGTTTGAACATTTTAGGGAAACACACCTCAACCTGGCTTAGAATGGAAATAACATTTGGTCCTTGAAAAGCTAGAAAATTAAGTTGATTAACCAGTTGGACAAAAATAGGGGTAGTGAACTGAGAGTTGTTCAAAAGACCATGGTGAAAATAAGCTCAGCAGTCATGAGAAGTGTTTCCTTGTCATTCCGACTGACTTCTTATTGATACATACTTCTTTAACAGAGTTATAGATGTATTAATATTGTGCTTCACATCACTGAGGAGGTTTGGCATGTGACTGTGGTAAACATCATAGGCTCACAGCTATTGCCTGTTCATTACCTGTTACCAATGAAGTCCTGGACACATGGGAACTCCTATTATCTCTGGTCCTATTCAATGATGATTTGAACATCTGGGTGGATCACCCAGATGTCAAGAATCAGTCTCATGGTTCTCCAGGGGTCCTGCCTGCAGAACTACATCCTCAGCCAGTTAGGACTTTGTTTTCCAAAGGCCCTAACAACTTACAGCAGTGGCAAAAGTATACACAGGTAAGGAGGAAATAGAGAACGGGTAAATGGAAAGGAAACTGGGAAGGCCTTCTGGGGCTGTGAAGCTCAGGCCAGTGAGGCGAGTCAGCACAGTGCTCTATGATTGCTGTCATTTTAGCTGGCACTGCTCTCATTGTATGAAGTGAAACCATTAGCTGACTAATAAAATGTACGAGTGACATTTCAACCAATGGTAGGTAAGCTCTCTGTTACATCTGGTGTTGCTCCTCTGTCATTTATGGATATCTTTCCTACCTGATGTCAGAACTCAAGACTGGTTGTGGTTTCTCAAGAGTGGGGAAAATCCGACACTCCCTAAGGCAGCGCACTCTCAGAGTGAGGAATAAAACTCCTGAAGATATTGTTACCACAGGGAAAAGAGAGATCCATTTAGAAAAAGAGACACGCAAGGTTCTGATGGCAATGCAGATCAGCACTTCACAAAAACTCACTAGACCTCTTAGTTTCTATACCAAAAAGGAACACAACACATCAGCAACAAGTCTTCAATAAGCATGCATGAGTCCAAAACTCAGACTCAATGTAGTTCTTACTGGTATAAAATAAGGGAAGCTCTATGACTAGCCAGATACCAGGCTACAGCTAGCGAACCAAAAAGAAAGGTAGCATCGGTCCAGTGGGGCTTCGGTCATAGATGTATCAGTAAGGGATCACCATCAATGGAGGAACGCCAACTAGCAAGTCACACAGAACTGCAGGACAACATAGGAAAGCAGGGAAACTGATACAGCCCTGCCTAAAAGGAATCAAACTACTGAGGGAAAGGTGCGTAGGGAAAACACAAAAAACGTGAAGGAATGCCAAATGGGTGCGAACTGAGTCAAAAGCAGATAAAGTCCAACAACCGCTTCTGTTTATTACATCATATAAGCATCAGCAAGTAGGCTTTTTAAGGGGTGGTGGGCTTTGGGCTTTGTTTCACCAGGAAGTGGTTACTGGTTTAACACATGGTGAGAATATTTTATTTGACTGTCATTGTAGTATAATTTCCCATCTTATGTGATTACAAAGTCCTATAGTGATAAAGATGCCCATTAGTACGTGTGTGTAGAAAACAAAGCACCTGGCAGACAGTGTCTTCTTGTTGTTCAAGTCAGCCTCCAATCACATTGTGGCATTCTGTTCTGTTGTAGTTGTGTCTGTCATATCAACCTTACATGTCCTGCCATGGGACATCTTGTGGTTCCTCAGGATTCTTTGTGTGATAGTTATAACCAGCAGATGCTGCCCAGGGACTGAGCTGATAATATCATGCTCCAGGTGGTGTACTTATTTGCATACCTGACTACCTAACGTCTGTACATATCTACCTGATAATAAATATTAGAAGATATGTGACTGTCTGCCTCCATTGATATGTACCAGCAGCCACCATATCTTCAAATATAACACATTTTCCCTGAAATCCCGCTTTGGTTTTCAGACCTGAACCCTCCCCTGGAAGCGATTCATTGGTCTGGGGACATCAATCATTTAAAGGATACCAAAAAAAAACATTTACATGTAGCTGGTGTAAGTGCTGTAAGAAGGGAGAGTTACCACATTGATGCCAATGAACTGAAGACCTCCACAGACAAGCAGGAGGACGATGAGTTGCCGGCGGACAGAGTGGTCCCTCAGTAAATCCACCACACTCTTCGACTTAACACCGTTAATCACCTTATGCTCATCCATCATGCTGGTCATCTCAGCCATGTGGTCTCTTCCTTTCCAGAGCTGGTTCATGGCTGGGGTGAACAAAAAATGAAAGGTTATTCCGGGACAGGAAGGACCTCACTTGTATCAAGTTGGGTCAGAGCAGAAGAGATAGTAACTGATGATACTGCATTATGATTAGGGCTCCCGGTTTTATGGTATTTATTTTTTGGCATTTCCGTCTGTATTTATCCATATTTATTTTTTGGGCATTTTTTCTGTATTTATCCGCATTTATTTTTGCCACAAGCAAAAGACGACGCTTACAGCTAGTATTTTTCCACATTTATTTCAGTCCCCAAAAACACATGTGCAACTGCTTGTACACGGACACAAGAGCCGAGGGAACAACAAACTAAATGGCAACGAACTCAACACACACCGATCACAATGCAAAAGGGACACCACAAGCCACCAGGCCGCAGACAGACATGGGGTTAAGTGTGCGTCCAGCTACAAGAGTTGGATCTAGGACTAGTTGTTGCAGAACCAGAACATTGAAATTGCCAGCAAGAGCCAGCGTCCAACTGCTAGTGAAATGTGTAACTGTATAGATTATGCCCATAATTTACAATGCTGTTACCTGTTCGTTGTAACTGTTTTATGACCATATATCTTAAGGTGACATTTAAAATGGCCATGGCCTTACAATCCTACTCGGTAACATGATTGGAGGCCCGTGGGCAGAGCAGCATTATTCACAGTAAACAAAGAACAAGAAAATGAGCTCATAAAACCGAATGCACAACATGCATAGCTGATAACCACTATAGGTCACATGAATTAGCTTCCTAATGGGACAGAGCTGATTTACCCATTTATAGAGCGGAGGCCGAGGGCGTAATTTACAGCAGGTAGTGAACAAACTCAGAGCGCTGAGGGACACAAAAAAAACCGAATTAAAATGCCAGGACCTAGACATGGACATTAAACACGAGTTTCATCGTATACATTACAATTATTATTAATGATTTCATTCCTTTCACCTAGCGCTACCTGTTCACTACCATATTGCCTTACTGGCTGAATTAAAACGTCTCCTGCTGTTCGCAGAATGCAAAAAATGGTTTGAGAACGTGAATCAAATTATACGAATAAAAAAATAATGGAGCAAACAGAATAGTGTGCATTTCAAAATGCCGACCCGGTTGACGCTTCTAATTATCATTGTATATCATTGATCAATACAGACATGGGTAGCAAAATAATGCATTTTGTGCTGTGAAAAAAAATATATCGATATTATAAATTATGCTGTACATTCAGATGTCGCTCGTTACAACCCCCTCACAAGAATAACAAATGCTGTTCGCCCTGTCTCGATTCAGATTGTTGCACTGCTGGTTATCTATGGAGCAGGCACTCATCCCGCTGAACTACCTTACAGAATATATGATAAGCTGTTGTACTAGACTTCAAAAACATTGGGAAGTGGGTTCAGTTGGAAATCTGGTGTTGCTAGTCGAAATGGAAGTCTAATACGGAGGTATGCGTGTGCTCTATCCCAGAGGAGCCGTTTGCTACTGAGAAGGAATGATACTCATTACAGCGCTCCATCCTGCCGAGAAGCGCTGTGCTAGCTTTCAAATCTAAGCAGCGCGGACACATACTACCTGACACAGAGGGGGTCTGAATCTCTTTGAGCCCAATGGCGTTGCGCGCCATTAATCTGTCCCCTGAGGCCACAGAAATACACTTGCCAAACAGATGCCGAATTCAAAAGAAGGGCTGGGGCAGCAACAAAAGGAACAGGGGCGTGGCAACTCTGGGCTGAAACACGGCAGCCCGGCAAAATGTACTAGTATTTTGCCGTTTTTACATATAAATACAGACAAAGGAAAAAAAAAATCTGTCTGTATTTATATGTAAAAATCCGTTTAACCGGGAGCCCTAATTATGATTGACCAGTGTAATGTGAGGGTGATTCCAGGCACTTGACAGTGCTCCTGACAAATGTCCGATGAATGTCCAAGGTGGAGAAAGGAAGACTCCAGGCATGTGCAGTGTTCTGGCTCACTGCCTTAGATGGGTCAGTGTATAGAGGTGACTCCAGCTCATGCCAGTTCTCCTGCCTGCCACTGTTGGATGGGACTGTATGTTTGAGAGTAATTTCTGATGCATATAAGTACATCTTCCTGCTGCCATGAGATTGGCCATGGGAGGTGGTGTGACTCCAGGACCATGTCGTGCATGATCTGTCTACAGGCCTGGCTAGTGCAGGACATTCACTGAGTAGATGTGCGCTCTATCAGACCAATGATTGATTGATTGATTGATGCCATGGCTCCTATCCATTGCCCAGACATTGGCCAATGAAAGGGGGATGGTGACTCCATCCCAATATCAGTGCTTGAACCTGCTGCCTTCAGATTTTCACAGGAGGGGATATTACACCAATGTCAGTGCTTCTGCCTGCTGGCTTGTGATTTGAAGGGGAGGGTATATCACACCAATGTCAGTGCTTCTGCCTGCTGCCTTGGGATTAGCCAAGGGAGGGAATGGTGACTTCAGGTGCATTATAAATATATGCATATGACCAAGACCCGGAAGAGTAGAAACGGGTTATTTTTTGTATGCCAGACATTAAACTAACACATTTATTTGCAACAATTACGGAGTGACTGTTTTCATTTACCCTGACCTGTTGGAATTGATTCTCTTCTGTATAAATATATATATATGTATTACCTACTGGCGGTCGCCAGTAGGTAGTTATAGTTAGGACCTAGTTTCCATAGGAAAAGCGTTTTTTCTTTTCCCAATAACTTTGGCGCCGGTTGACGAATCTTCGTGAAATTTTCAAAACTAGTGATCAGCTCCGGTCAGCTCCTGTCTTGTTTTGAGGAGATTCGTCAAGCGGGGCGGAGAAAAAATGGGGGTCCCAAAACGCGTTTTCCCCCTGTTAATTTCCATAGGAAACTTTAGACAAAGCTACAGCCCGAACTGCTGAACGGAATTACACCAAATTTGGCAAAAAGGTAGGTCTTGGTTCAGAAAGAGTCCTTTTTGTTAAATGGTGTAAATCTGTTCAGTAGTTGCTGAGAAATTTTAAAAAGAAAAAGTTTTGATATCTATGGCCGCGGTGGATTCGCGAACCCTCCCGACCACGAGCTTCATTCTAATTGGCTGCCAACACTCCAAACCAGGAAGTGTTGGCAGACATCTTGTGACTCGGTAGAATCGAGTCACAAGAAAACAGTAAAGCAAAGTGTAAAATGAAGAAAAGGGGGCAGGGTAGAAACACCCTCACCCCCTAGGGCTGTTTAGGGGGTTCCACAAGGACCCCCAGGGACAAAAATATATATATATATTTTTTAAGAAAAAGGCAGAAGTCGCGTTAGGGTCGCGACCCCTGCCGAGAAAATAATTTTAAAAAAGCGTGGACTGTCGTTTTCAAAAAGCCCCCTGGTGGGCCAGGTCCCGGGGGCACTCGCAAATTAATGTGTGGGGGCCCATGGGGGCCCCCACAGCCCCGGGGACCGCCACCTCCCTGGGGCAGTTAATATTTAAATACGGGGGTCCATTGCAATAAAAAGGAGGGAGGGGGGCCGCCCGGCCCCCGTCCAGGAGCCCTCGATGGCCCTGGGGACCACCACCCCCCAGGGACGGCTCTTGCAGTGTCCCGGGGTGCCCACCCCCAGGACACTGCTGTTTTCAATGACAGGGCGGGAGCCGTGGGGCTCCCGCCCTGTCATTGCAAACTCCTACATTGCTTCATGGAAGCGAGAGCAGGGAAACCTGCTCTTGCTTCTAGGAAGCAAAGCAGGATTGCTTTTCCACAAGGGGAGCCAGCAGCAGCTCCCCTTGTGGAAAAGCAATGCCGGCTCCCGCAGGAGGCGGGGAGCCGGCGGGACTGTGGGGGCATTGGGGCTCCCCACGGTCCCCAACTGTGAGGCTATGCCCCGGGGATGGGGTCCCCGGGGCCAAAAATGGCCTGGGAGGGGGCCACGCGGTCCCCCTTCCTTTTTATAAAAATAAAAAAAAAATTGACATGTCCCGGGGGATGGGGTCCCCGGGCGAATATAAATTAATAATAGTAGATGGGGTTTTTTTTTCGCCAAAGCTTGGAGTCGCGACCCTTGCGCGGCGCTCAGCGTGGCCCCCTGGTGTAAACGTGAGGGGTGCGCGGCGCTCAGCGTGGCCCCTAGTGTAAACATGAGGGGTGCGTGGCTCTCAGCCCGGCCTCCTAGTGTGAACGCAAGGGGTGCGCGGCTCCCAGCGCGGTTCCTAGTGTGAACGCGAGGGGTGCGCAGCTCCCAGCGCGGTCCCTAGTGTGAACGCGAGGGGTGCGCTGCTCCCAGCGCTGCCCCTAGTGTGAACGCGAGGGGTGCACGGCTCCATTAGTCGCGCTAGGTTATATGTTGGGTTATTGAGTGGCTCTAAAAAGAGCCCTTGTTTTCATTGGGAGATTGTTGTAGCTACATGTAAGTGCGGATGCAGAGCTTCAGGTTGTTGAGAAACACTCTGTTGCCTTCATCAGTGAAGTGTACTCCATCACTTCTGTAGATGCCATCCATATTGAAACGAAGATTGTTGTTATAGATGGAGCCCATCGTATGGTCCCTGAGGTAAGCAGAAACAGCTTTATTGACATTTTTCTAGCTTTCTCAATCTGAGGACAAAATTGATTGGACCACTTCCATTTCTGTCTTTGGCATATGTTAGAGTATACAAAGACAGTTTGGGGAAAAGCAACATCAATTCTGCAAAGGTGTCCTTCATTAGCATTTCCAGACCAACCCCAGTCAATGTGCCTAGGTCATTGCCACCACAGTGCACAATCATGAGGTCAGGGGCTCGGAGATGCAAAAAGGTTTTAACCAAAGGCATCAATTGGTGCCACTTTAATCCTCTCTGTCCAATCCATTTAATGTCTACATTTTGCAAAGCTAGGTCTTTGTCAATACCTCTGCGTTCAGCATACCTTTTGCACCAGAAAACATAGCTGTGCCCAACAATCCACACTGAAAGCATCTTGAAGTGATGACTGTAGGTAATGAAAAGATGTCTGTAGCTGAGGTAGTCAGTTGGTAGAATGAAAGATATCTAAAAGGGTGGAGAAGGTGCTGTTTTTAAGAAAGTAGAGATTTCATTGGCTGTTTAAGAACATTGTACATTCAAAAATAGGGTGCATTTTACTTTGTTTAAAAAGCAAGTTTCTAATTGGTTAGTAAAAATTTTTTGAAAGGTACAGCAGAAAGGATAAGGTCATGTTTTGAAAAGCCAACCACACCTGCTGTTCTCATTTGCAACATTGTGTGGTGAACTTGTGACCTGTCAGTTAAGTTGAATTTTGCATGACCTGTTGCTATGGAAACTGACATTAAGCAGAAGGGGTGAAGAAGTCAGTTGATAAGGGTTATTATCTGTGACCAATGGAAATGTGTTTTACAATTTGAAAATCTCTGGGAAGCAATGTCATTTGTTGTTTATGTGTGTTTGTATGGAAAAAGAGAGGGAAACCTTGCCATTACTGGTTTCACCTTGCAGAGTCTGGTGATTTATATTGACTGTGTGTAAAAGAAAATCCTGTCTGAGTGTGTGAGATTTTTCATTCAACAGATTTATTTGCAAGGTGAGTTATATATTTTTGAGGTTTATTTAAAAAAGATTTGACATTATTCTAAAACTGTGTAGTTTGAAATATATTATTAAATGTAGAGATGTATATTGGAATTAGTTTCATTGTACTTGAAGTTTGTTTAAAAAACAGTCTGTACAGTAATATGTGTATTTTTAAAGATGATTACTTATGTAATTAATTAAGCTTGTTTTTTAAGTCTGTTCAAAGGTATAGCTGAATGATGCCACATATTTTTAGATAGTTGGTTGAAGATGCAATACAAATGTGTATTTTGAAAGATGTTCATATAAGGTGTAGTTTATTAGGCTTCATTTTTTTTTCTCTCTACAAAGGTATAGTTGAATGATACTGAATAATTATAGATACTTTGATAAAGATGCAGCACAACTGTGGTGTTTGAAAGATGATCATATAAGGTGTTATTAATTAGGTTAATGTTATTAGTTTGTACAGAAGGTAAAGTTAAATGATGGCATATATTTAAAGATAGAATGGTGAAATAAGGTACTGTTAATTAGGTTTCTTTTTGTAGTCTAAGCAAAGGTATAGTTGAATGATGCCACATAATTTTAGATACAAAGCTGAAGATGTATAATAAAAGTGTGGTTTTAAAAATGATCATTTAAGGTGTTGTTAATTGCTCTTCTTTCTTAAGTCCGTTGAGAGGTATAGTTTAATGATGTCGCATATTTGTAGATTGAATGGTCAAGATGTAACTCAAAAATAAAGCACCATATATTACCTTTTCTGGCATGTTGTACTTATCTACTTAACTAGATAGTATGTAATGAGTTATCTATGTGTTCAGATTCTATTTATACAGTTGCATGTATGCTTAGTGTACTCATGCATTGACCCAGGCACTAACTCATGCACTTCTACAACCCCTTGACCACCACCTATACAGTTCAGTAATCTCTCTGTTACTACCTATGCACTCCTCCTATCACCCAGCCAGTTCCATGTCCTTATCTAATCATTGCATCAAAACCCAAGCACTTATAAATTCACCATGCACTCTCCTTGCAGTACTCTAATCATCCAGTCAGTACCCATGTACTCATGCAATGACCCAGGCACTAACTCATGTACCTGTACAATCCCTTGAGCACTACCTATACAGTTTAGTAATCTCCCTGTCACTCCTCGTGCACTCCTCCAATCACCTAGCCAGTCCCATGTCCTTGTCCAATCACTGCGGCAAAACCCAAGCACTTATAAATGCACCATGCACACACCTTGCAGTATTCTAATGATCCGGTCACTACTCATGTACTAATGCAATGACCCAGGCACTAACTCATGCACTTCTATAATCCCTTGAGCACTACTTATACAGTTCAGTAATCTCCCTGTTACTACTTATGCACTCCTCCAATCACCCAGCTAGTCCCATCCCATGTCCTTATCCAATCACTGCGTCAAAACCCAAGCACTCATAAATTCACCATGCACTCTCCTTGCAGAACTCTAATCATCCAGTCACTACCCATGTACTCATGCAATGACACAGGCACTAACTCATGCACTTCTACAATCTCTTGAGTACTACCTATACAGTTCAGTAATCTCCCTGTTACTGCCTATGCACTCCTCCAATCACCCAGCCAGTCTCATGTCCTTATGTAATCACTGTGCCAAAACCCAAGAACTTATAAATTCACCATGCACTCTCATTGTAGTACTCTAATCATCCAGTCACTACCCATGCAATGACCCAGGCACTAACTCATGCACTTCTACAATCCCTTGAGCACTACCTATACAGTTCAGTAATCTCCCTGTTACTACCTATGCACTCATCCAATCACCCAGCCAGTCTCATGTCCTTATCTAATTACTGCGCGAAAACCCAAGCACTTATACATTCACCATGCACTCTCCTTGCAGTACTCTAATCATCCAGTCACTACCCATGCAATGACCCAGGCACTAAGTCATGCACTTCAACAATCCCTTGAGCACTACCTATACAGTTTAGTAATTTCCCTGTTACTAGTAATGCACTCCTCCAATCACCCAGCCAGACCCATGTCCTTATCTAATCATTGCGCCAAAACCCAAGCACTTATAAATTCACCATGCACTCTCTTTGCAGTACTCAAATCATCCAGTCACTACCCATGTACTCATGCAATGATCAAGGCACTAACTCATGCACTTCTACAATCCTTTTAGGGCTACCTCTACAGTTCAGTAATTTCCCTTTTACTACCTATGCACTCCTCCAATCACCCAGGCAGTCCCATGTCCTTATCTAATCAGTGTGCCAAAACTCAAGCACTTATAAATTCAGTATGCACTCTGCTTGCAGTACTGTAATGATCCAGTCACTACCCATGTACTCATGCAATGACCCAGGCACTAACTCATGCACTTCTACAATTCTTTGAGCACTACCTACACAGTTTAGTAATCTCCCTGTTACTACCTATGCACTCCTCCAATTACCCAGCCAGTCCCATGTCCTTATCCAATCATTCCACCAATACCCAAGCACTTATAAATTCACCATGCACTCTCTTTGCAGCACTTTAATCATCCAGTCACTACCCATGCACTCATGCAATGACCCAGGCACTAACTCATGCACTTCTACAATCCCTTGAGCACTACCTATACAGATCAGTTATTTCCCTGTTACTACCTATGCACTCCTCCAATCACCCAGCCAGTCCCATGTCCTTATCTAATCATTGCGCCAAAATCCAAGCACTTATAAATTCACCATGCACTCTCCTTGCAGTACTCTAATCATCCAGTCACTACCCATGTACTCATGCAATGACCCAGGCACTAACTCATGCACTTCTACAATCCCTTGAGCACTACCTATACAGTTCAGTAATCTCCCTGTTACTACCTATGCACTCCTCCAATCACCCGGCCAGTCTCATGTCCTTATCTAATCACTGCGCCAAAACCCAAGCACTTATAAATTCACCATGCACTCTCTTTGCAGTACTCTAATCATCCAGTCACTACTCATGCAATGACCCAGGCACTAACTCATGCACTTCTACAATCCCTTGAGCACTACCTATACAGTTTAGTAATTTCCCTATTACTAGTTATGCACTCCTCCAATCACCCAGACAGTCCCATGTCCTTATCTAATCAGTGAGCCAAAACTCAAGCACTTATAAATTCACCATGCACTCTCCTTGCAGTACTCTAATCATCCAGTCACTACTCATGCAATGACCCAGGCACTAACTCATGCACTTCTACAATCCCTTGAGCGCTACCTATACAGTTCAGTAATTTCCCTGTCACTACCTATGCACTCCTCCAATCACCCAGCCAGTCCCATGTCCATATCTAATCAGTGCGCCAAAACTTAAGCACTTATAAATTCAGTATGCACTCTGCTTGCAGTACTGTAATCATCCAGTCACTACCCATGTACTCATGCAATGACCCAGGCACTAACTCATGCACTTCTACAATCCCTTGAGCACTACCTATACAGTTTAGTAATCTCCCTGTTACTACCTATGCACTCCTCCAATTACCCAGCCAGTCCAATGTCCTTATCCAATCACTCCACCAATACCTAAGCACTTATAAATTCACCATGCACTCTCTTTGCAGCACTTTAATCATCCAGTCACTACCCATGCATTCATGCAATGACCCAGGCACTAACTCATGCACTTCTACAATCCCTTGAGCACTACCTATACAGTTCAGTTATTTCCCTGTTACTACCTATGCACTCCTCCAATCACCCAGCCAGTCCCATGTCCTTTTCTAATCATTGCGCCAAAACCCAAGCACTTATAAATTCACCATGCACTCTCCTTGCAGTACTCTAATCATCCAGTCACTACCCATGTACTCATGCAATGACCCAGGCACTAACTCATGCACTTCTACAATCCCTTGAGCACTACCTTTACAGTTCAGTAATCTCCCTGTTACTATCTATGCACTCCTCCAATCACCCGGCCAGTCTTATGTCCTTATCTAATCACTGCGCCAAAACCCAAGCACTTATAAATTCACCATGCACTCTCATTGCAGTACTCTAATCATGCAGTCACTACCCATGCAATGACCCAGGCACTAACTCATGTACCTCTACAATCCCTTGAGCACTACCTATACAGTTTAGTAATCTCCCTGTCACTCCTCGTGCACTCCTCCAATCACCTAGCCAGTCCCATGTCCTTGTCCAATCACTGCGGCAAAACCCAAGCACTTATAAATGCACCATACACACACCTTGCAGTATTCTAATCATCCGGTCACTACTCATGTACTAATGCAATGACCCAGGCACTAACTCATGCACTTCTATAATCCCTTGAGCACTACTTATACAGTTCAGTAATCTCCCTGTTACTACTTATGCACTCCTCCAATCACCCAGCTAGTCCCATCCCATGTCCTTATCCAATCACTGCGTCAAAACCCAAGCACTCATAAATTCACCATGCACTCTCCTTGCAGAACTCTAATCATCCAGTCACTACCCATGTACTCATGCAATGACACAGGCACTAACTCATGCACTTCTACAATCTCTTGAGCACTACCTATACAGTTCAGTAATCTCCCTGTTACTGCCTATGCACTCCTCCAATCACCCAGCCAGTCTCATGTCCTTATGTAATCACTGTGCCAAAACCCAAGAACTTATAAATTCACCATGCACTCTCATTGTAGTACTCTAATCATCCAGTCACTACCCATGCAATGACCCAGGCACTAACTCATGCACTTCTACAATCCCTTGAGCACTACCTATACAGTTCAGTAATCTCCCTGTTACTACCTATGCACTCATCCAATCACCCAGCCAGTCTCATGTCCTTATCTAATTACTGTGCGAAAACCCAAGCACTTATAAATTCACCATGCACTCTCCTTGCAGTACTCTAATCATCCAGTCACTACCCATGCAATGCCCCAGGCACTAAGTCATGCACTTCAACAATCCCTTGAGCACTACCTATACAGTTTAGTAATTTCCCTGTTACTAGTAATGCACTCCTCCAATTACCCAGCCAGTCCCATGTCCTTATCTAATCATTGCGCCAAAACACAAGCACTTATAAATTCACCATGCGCTCTCCTTGCAGTGCTCTAATCATCCAGTCACTACCCATGTGCTCATGCAATGACCAAGGCACTAACTCATGCACTTCTACAATCCCTTTAGGGCTACCTCTACAGTTCAGTAATTTCCCTTTTACTACCTATGCACTCCTCCAATCACCCAGCCAGTCCCATGTCCTTATCTAATCAGTGTGCCAAAACTCAAGCACTTATAAATTCAGTATGCACTCTGCTTGCAGTACTGTAATCATCCAGTCACTACCCATGTACTCATGCAATGACCCAGGCACTAACTCAGTCACTTCTACAATCCCTTGAGCACTACCTATACAGTTTAGTAATCTCCCTGTTACTACCTATGCACTCCTCCAATTACCCAGCCAGTCCCATGTCCTTATCCAATCATTCCACCAATACCCAAGCACTTATAAATTCACCATGCACTCTCTTTGCAGCACTTTAATCATCCAGTCACTACCCATGCACTCATGCAATGACCCAGGCACTAACTCATGCACTTCTACAATCCCTTGAGCACTACCTATACAGATCAGTTATTTCCCTGTTACTACCTATGCACTCCTCCAATCACCCAGCCAGTCCCATGTCCTTATCTAATCATTGCGCCAAAATCCAAGCACTTATAAATTCACCATGCACTCTCCTTGCAGTACTCTAATCATCCAGTCACTACCCATGTACTCATGCAATGACCCAGGCACTAACTCATGCACTTCTACAATCCCTTGAGCACTGCCTATACAGTTCAGTAATCTCCCTGTTACTACCTATGCACTCCTCCAATCACCCGGCCAGTCTCATGTCCTTATCTAATCACTGCGCCAAAACCCAAGCACTTATAAATTCACCATGCACTCTCATTGCAGTACTCTAATCATCCAGTCACTACTCATGCAATGACCCAGGCACTAACTCATGCACTTCTACAATCCCTTGAGCACGTCCTATACAGTTTAGTAATTTCCCTATTACTAGTTATGCACTCCTCCAATCACCCAGACAGTCCCATGTCCTTATCTAATCAGTGAGCCAAAACTCAAGCACTTATAAATTCACCATGCACTCTCCTTGCAGTACTCTAATCATCCAGTCACTACCCATGCAATGACCCAGGCACTAAGTCATGCACTTCAACAATCCCTTGAGCACTACCTATACAGTTTAGTAATCTCCCTGTTACTACCTATGCACTCCTCCAATTACCCAGCCAGTCCAATGTCCTTATCCAATCACTCCACCAATACCTAAGCACTTATAAATTCACCATGCACTCTCTTTGCAGCACTTTAATCATCCAGTCACTACCCATGCACTCATGCAATGACCCAGGCACTAACTTATGCACTTCTACAATCCCATGAGCACTACCTATGCAGTTCAGTTATTTCCCTGTTACTACTTATGCACTCTTCCAATCACCCAGCCAGTCCCATGTCCTTTTCTAATCATTGCGCCAAAACCCAAGCACTTATAAATTCACCATGCACTCTCCTTGCAGTACTCTAATCATCCAGTCACTACCCATGTACTCATGCAATGACCCAGGCACTAACTCATGTACTTCTACAATCCCTTGAGCACTACCTATACAGTTCAGTAATCCCCCTGTTACTACCTATGCACTCTTCCAATCACCCAGCCAGTCTCATGTCCTTATCTAATCACTGCGCCAAAACCCAAGCACTTATAAATTCACCATGCACTCTCATTGCAGTACTCTAATCATGCAGTCACTACCCATGCAATGACCCAGGCACTAACTCAAGCACTTCTACAATCCCTTGAGCACTACCTATACAGTTCAGTAATCTCCCTGTTACTACCTATGCATTCCTCCAATCACCCAGCCAGTCTCATGTCCTTATCTAATCACTGCACCAAAACCCAAGCACTTATAAATTCACCATGCACTCTCCTTGCAGTACTCTAATCATCCAGTCACTACTCATGAAATGACCCAGGCACTAACTCATGCACTTCTACAATCCCTTGAGCACTACCTATACAGTTTAGTAATTTCCCTGTTACTAGTTATGCACTCCTCCAATCACCCAGACAGTCCCATGTCCTTATCTAATCATTCCGCAAAAACCCAAGCAGTTATAAATTCACCATGCACTCTCCTTGCAGTACTCTAATCATTCAGTCACTACCTATTCACTCATGCAATGACCCAGGCACTAATACATGCACTATTAAAATCCCCTGTCCACTGCCCATGCAGTCCTCTAAACACCTAAACACTACTCGTTTACTCCTACAATTTTCCAGGTAGTACCTGTGTACTGCAGCAAATGTATTATGATTTCAAAACAAAGCATTTAATTGGTTTTTATGTAGAACGTGTTTGTTTACTAAGAGAATGGTATATTTTACAGATTTATATTAATAATATTAAATTTTTTTATTTTGTTTTACAGATATTCTTCATCATCATTAAAAAAGACTTACCATGACTAAAAAAAACAGAAAAGAGGAAACAACAAAAGAAAGAATACTATTTAAAGAAAAGACAACAGCAAGAATTAGATGAACTACAACATGTTGGAAAAAAGAAAAAGTCTTCCGGTAAGAGAACAAAAGAATTTATTAAAAGACTTTCAAGGACTAGAAATAGTTTGCACAACATAGAAAATAGAAAGAATATCTCAAGAAGAAAGAAGAATGAAACGGAAAAAGGACAAATTAATGGCAAATCATGTTCTAAAAAACAATCTATGGTAAAAGGAGAAAGAATCAATTTGATGAAATAAGGAAAAGAATGTTTCACAATAGAGTAGTATTAAATTTATTAAAATTAAAAGATGGTAAGAAATATAAAAAAGATCAGCATTATATAAAAAGAAGAAACAGATTGAAACTATTGTTAAAAAGGCTTTTGAATTAAAACGGAAATTATTCATTTTAGTTTTAAACAGAATTCGATCATTAGATAAGCCAATACGTTTTATGAAGACCAAAAGTAAAAAGAAGAGACTAATTAACAGAACTAACTTTTGTGAAATTTTTTGGGGTGAATGGAAGCACACTTCAAGTTCAGAACCTTTTTTTAATGAAGAGAACTATTTTCAAACCAATACATTAGTGCACGCAGAGGTTACCAGTGGTCGTGCTTATGAAGTGAAGAACGGTTGTACAATTGAGAAAGAAAAGATGGTTCCTATAAATGTAGAAGAAGTGATAGCTGATGAAGTTTTAGGGAGACGTACTAAAGCCCCAGTGTATACTTGGGATTGTAGTAGTATTTGTAGTATACGACAGGAGTCTATTGATATTTTACGAAATTTCTTACGAGCATACAGTAACAAAAGTGTTAAACAAAAGAGTAAGATGCTGCAAGGACTAGATCCTTGCCATGTGAGAAAAAATACTGGTTTGCAAGGTCATTCTCTGGCTTGTCTTTCTAGAACAGTGTGTCAAAGTGTTTTTCATCATTTCAGAATGTTAGCAGTACATCACTCTCAAATGCGGAAGTTAGTCAGAAGATTGTACTATGCAAAAAGTCCAGCAATAATTTTAAGTGATTTAAATAGTGCTCTTTTGCATGGGTCAGTATCAGATGTAAAAAAAGTTTGTGATAAAATAGAGTTTCGTTACTTTGGTCCTGAACAAGAGTGTAGAGAGAGTGAGACATTGATAGAAGTAGGTGTTGAACAAGACATGCAAGATAGTAGTATTGAGAAGTTTGAAGAAGAAATTACAAAGTTTAAGGTAATTTGTTGTGAAAGACCAAATTATGTTTGTATTTGTTGTCGACGAACTCACTATAAAAATCAAACTAGGAATATTGATCTGTATTTAAAAAGTGAAAAAGAAAACAATGATAAGTGGAAGGAATTTGCAACTTATTTGTTGGTAGAAGATTGCTTTGATTTGGGAAGTGATCAACGTATTTGTAAATATTGTTATGCCAAATTAGAGGAAAACAAAATGCCAGCTAGAGCTGTACATAATAACCTAGAGTTGGTAGCTATTCCTCCAGAGCTGGTAGATTTAAATACTTATGAGTCCATTCTGATTCAATCTGTGCACCCGTTTCAGGCTATTGTTCGTATGGAGCCTAAAACAGGTAAGTTGCCTCCCACAGATTTACAGAGAGGATTAAAAGGAAGAGTTGTGTATTTACCTTTAGATTTAAAGAAAAATATTGAAACTATTGGTGTAGAGAAAGAGGAAGCTGAACCTGTAGTTACTCTAGTTAATGGTGTTCCTACGAAGAGTCGGAAAATATGGCAAGAATTAGTAGATGTGAGCAAAGTGCAAAAGGCTACGTTATAGCTAATAAAAAACAATGATTACTACAAAAATATGTATGTAGAAGAAATAGTTTTAGGAGATGATAGCAAAATTTCAAGTGGCCAAATTGAAAAAGTGGACATGTCTAAAAGTGAAGAAATTTATGAACATTATAGTGTACATCCTTTACATTCCAAAGAAGTGATGGGAAGTACTATTGAATTATTCCAAATGAAGAAAGCGAAGGGGAGTCGCATGAGTGTTTGGGAAAAAAGTTTGGAAGCTCGTTGTTTTCCACAGCTCTTCCCCACTGGAAAAGGTGGACGATATGACGAACGACCAGTACAGATTCCCGCATCAGAATATCGGACAACAAGATTGTACTCAAAAGATCCAAGATTTCGACAATGTATCCCATATATATTTAATCTTTTGTTTGAAAGTGACTTGTCTGGACTTTCATATGCAGTCAACCACATATTAAAAACAGGAGTTCATCTTCAAAATGTTTCTGCAAAGGAACTCATGGACAAAGTACATGAGAGAGATGACCATTTAGAATCTCAATTGATTAATTTGATGGCGTATCAGCGTGGTACTAATGAGTATTGGTATCATCGTCATGGAGAACTTAAATGCATGTTAAGGAACTTAGGAACTCCTACGTGGTTTGTTACGCTAAGCTGTGCTGAATACGCATTGGACGATTTACTTGAATTTCTTCGAGAAGCAAATTCAAATATTAAAAACATTGAATTCAAGACACCTGGAGAACTGTGTTCCTTGGATCCTGTAAATGTGTGCAGATATTTTAATCATAGGTTTCAAGCTATGATGTCTTTTATCTGCAATAAAAAAAATCCTCCTCTTGGAGAAGTTATTGATTTCTTTTGGAGAAAGGAGTATCAAGCTAGAGGTGCTCCTCATATACATATGCTTTTATGGATCAAGGATGCACCCAAATTTGGAACTGATTCAGATGAGGCTGTTTTATCTTTTATTGAAGACTATGTTACATGTGCTGTACCAAAAACAAGAGAAGAAAACAGCTTAAGACAACAAGTTTTACGGTTTTAAACTCATCGATGTGGCAAATACTGTCGACGGAAATACAAATCGAAGGAAAAGTTTTATACCAAATGTCGTTTTGGATTTCCACGTCCAGTAGTATCGAAAGGAAGAGTCAATAGTTTCATGTCAGCAGTGAGGCATACTATCACTAGAAAATCTCCAAAAAACACTTACAATTTAAAAGAAAGTGAAGAATCAAAATATATTAATGATTATAATCCAGTTATTTTGTCGATGTGGAATGCTAATATGGATATCCAGTATGTTGCGGATAATTCCATTGCTGTTGCTCGGTATGTAACGTCATACATAACAAAATCTGAAAAGACGGAGTTGAAAGAAATGTGGGAAGAAATTTCTCAAGAGAAGACTCTTAGTAAGAAATTGTACAGCTTTAGTTTGAAGATGCTGTCCCATCGAGAGATTGGATCCTACGAATGTTCGGATCGGTTGTCCTCTTCAAGTTTATATTCAAAGTCAAGAGGAATCATTTGGGTTAGTCTAGATCTTGCTGCAACACGAAATCGAGTACTTAAATCTATACAAGAAATAGAATATTTAGCATTACATGAACCGGAAAGCACAGATATTGTTAAAACAAACATGTTGGATACGTAAGTAAGTAAGTCCGTTTTTATATAGCGCAGCTACTCACCCTTACGGGTCTCAAGGCGATGGGGGCCGTCGTGGAAATTAAGTGAGCTATTGCCCAAAGTCACATGGTGCTGAGCTGAGCTGCCACCAGAGCCAGGGATTGAACCATGAACCCTGTGCTCCGAAGTCAGCTGCCCTGGCCGCTGCACCACACCTCTCCACTACGTATGTACGTACTATCCTAAAAGAAGTCCCTATCTTGAAAACATATGACTCTATGAAGTACTGCAATATTACAGTTTTAAGAGAAATATTACAGAGAACATAAATGAAGAAAAATATGCAGTGATTGGTTCAGAAGGATGTTTGGTGAAACATAGTAAAGGAAATCTGATTAATCACAGGAAACTGAGTTGCGATACTCCTGATAAAAGAGAATTTTACTATTTAGCACTTCTGCAACTCTTCAAGCCTTGGCGTAGTGAAATAGAATTACTTGGAGATTTTCAGTGTTATGAAGATTCTTTTAATGCATGTAAAGATAGCATTGAATGCACAGTTTTTCCAAATTATCTCCAAATGTTAAATGAAGAAATTGAACAGGAAGCTAGTATTACAGTTGAGATTGCTAGAGACAGTTCTCAAGATAGTCAAAGTTCTGCTCCACTGAGTCAAGATCCACTAGGAGAACCAATTCTTGAAAATGAAGCAGCAATTGCTATGAGTGAAGTAGAAACGGCAATGCATCAAGCTCAACAGGATATTATGGAGTTGGGAAACTTAGAAGAGCAACTAAATATTGAACAGAAAGAAATATATCAGCAAGTTACACAACAGATCGACCATGGTTTACTTCATGAAAATAAAGAATGCAACTGTACATCTTTTAAACCTATTCAAATGTATATCAGTGGTCAAGCTGGTACAGGAAAAAGTTTCTTAATTAATTTTTTGACCAGTTATTTACAGAAAACCACTGAATCACATTTATCTTGTGTTGTAGCCGCTCCAACTGAGTTAGCAGCACACAACATTAAAGGAATTATATTACATCGCTTACTAATGCTACCTGTTGAACATGAAAACAAGTTGGACTATCACAAGCTTTCTGGAGAAGCTTGTTTGGAAGTTTCAAGAGTACTAAAGAAAATGAAACTTCTGATTATTGATGAGGTGAGCATGGTCTCAAACTTAATGCTTGCTTTTGTGCATTTAAGAATGCAGCAAATTAAAAAAAAAGAATACAATGTGTTATTTGGAGGAAAACATGTGATAGTTTTTGGCGATTTACTGCAACTTACTCCTGTAAAAGGGCAACCAGTTTTTAAAACACTTGTGCATGAAGACACCAGAAAATCTTTGGGAAGTATTGGAAATGTGAACATTTGGTCATATTTTGAATACAAAGAACTTATTAAAAATATGCGACAGGCAAGTGATGAAGATTATGGAAGCATTCTTCAAGATATAAGAATTGGAGTATTGACAGAACATGGCAAAGAAGCTTTGGAAAGTCGACTACTTACAAACTTGTTTCCAAATGAAAATGTTGCTCCAGAAATAATATACAAAAAAATTGGAGAAAAGAAATCTATAATCTGCCTAATGCCAACACTGCGAGAGTGTTCTACATTCAATGAAGAACTTTTGAAGCTGGAAAAACAACAAATAATAAAAATGGAAGCCATTGATAAAATAGAGCATGAAGGAATTACTATTATTTTGTCAGAAAAATTAAAAACAAAATTGGATTCATTGGAAAAATCTATATCTAAGACTGCTGGTTTAGAAAAGAATTTATATGTATGTGAAAACTGTCGGGTAATTTTACGGCGTAATTTGGATGTGGAAAAAGGTTTAGTGAATGGAGCAATGGGAAAAGTTGTTGATTTTGTTAATTATCAAAATAGAGATGGAATTGAATTTTTGAAGATCAAATTTGATCAGATTGAAGAAGTAAAACAGATTGCACGTTGTTCTGTTCGTTTTTTGCTTGTTAAAGATTTGTATGTTCATAGAAAACAGTTTCCTCTTTCTTTAGCATATGCGGTGACGATTCATAAATCTCAAGGTTTAAGTGTAGACAGTGCTTTGGTAAACATTGGAAGTACCGTGTTTAAAGAGGGAATGGTATATGTTGCATTGTCCCGAGTCACAACTTTATCTGGATTGTATTTGATTGATTTTGATGAGAGAAAGATTAGTGCAGATGCAAATTGTGTACGAGAGCATAATCGGTTAAGAAGACTGTATGCTCCCAACTTAGGTGAATATCCTGTATATGAAAAGCGTGTAGTAGGTCGAAAACGAACATATGAGAAACTCTGTAGTGAGATTGGAAAGAAGAAAAAAAAATCAAAAGAATGTTGAGATTCCAAACAAAAAGAAAAAGGACACTGTTGAAGAGATTGTAGGATATCAGTTAGAAAATAGTTCAGGTATCAACTGCTATGCTAATGTAGTTGTGAACGTCATATTTTTTCTAGAAAATCTCCAACAACAAATTATGGAGAATCGTGAAAAAAGATTTTGTTCCTTGTTGCATTCTATTTTTGAAAAATTGAGTACTGATAAAACTAAAATCCAAAGTGTTTCTGGCATTCGGAATCTTCTGGATATATGTTCTGGTTCTTCACAATTTACACAGAATGTACAGCAAGATGCTCAGGAATTTCTTATGTTTATGCTTGCAGTATTGGAAAATGAAAGAATACAAATTCAAAATCTGTTTGGAGTTCGTTACAGATGGGAACATGAATGTGAAAATTGTAGATTTACTTCTACCACTAACATAGACACTGAAAGATTCATATATTTGACAATACCAGATTGTAAAACAGTGTCTTTTAACAAATTAGTTAAATCAGCTAATCAAAATATGGAGTGTAGTCACTGCAAGTCAGAAATGTTATCAACATTATTTATAGAAAGATTTGGACAATATATCATTTTAATGATACAACGTTGTACAGCAGATGGAAGAAAATTGGAAACTTTAATTAAAAATGTTGTAGCAAGTCAACTATCAGTATCAGGAAGAACTTTCAAAGCAGTAGCAATTATTTTCCACGATGGACCTTCTACAACATCTGGACACTACACTGTCTATTTAAACTGCAATAAAGGATGGACACATTGTAATGATGCCCATTTGCTTTTTAAATATCGGTTGCCTAATGAATTACCAAATTCATACCTAATATGTTTGATGCCAAAGTTTTGAGAACATCATTCAGCCTATTGGGAAGATGTCATTATGAATTAATGATATTATTTTGGAGATTTTGAATACAAAGGATTTCAGAAACATCATATGGCCTATTGGAAAGATGTTAATATGAATTAAGAAGTTTATTTTTGGTATTTTCACTGCAAATGGTTTTAAAAACATCATTTAGACTAAAGTGAAAATATCAAGAATTGCTGATTCAATTATCTTTTCTGTTCTTTGATATTTTATTTAGAAAATTGTGTTACAAAGAAGCATTTGATATATTTGATCTTTGTATTATATGCAATATTATTGAGGATCTTTATTTTAGGAAATCTAAACACATAGTTGAGTTTGTTGTAAATATTTTGAACAGAGATGTGGGTTTTTTTAACAGTCTTATTGATTGTATTTTTTTGCCCGCTGTTACATGATGAGCAACATTGAAATCACTGTCTGTGGTGAAATTCAATAGATTCTGAGAACAGCAAAAAAGGCAAACTGAATATGTTATGTAATGGTAAAATTATGTTGTCTACTTTAAACTATAATATTATATGTTATAACCACTGTTCCCAATAACGTGCGCGCATGGGCGCGCGCGCACCTCTGTTACATGAAGCGCGCAGTGCTGTGTGTGGAGCGCGCACACACACAGCACATCAAACAAGAACATTCGCGCCGCTGCTTTTAAAAAGCGAGCGGCGCGAAAACCGGGTGTTTCTTTCATGTAGAGCCCGGCTGCGGTGCATACTGTGTGCTTTTGTTTAAGTATTCATGTTAATTGCAGCGCCGTCTCGAGCTGCAATTAACATGAATACTTTAAACAAAAGCACACAATCTGCCCATCACCCTGCAGCTGTGCTCTATTATGAAAAGAAATTCAGCAAGTCTACAAACAGGGCGTGAAAAGCACACGTCGTGTTTGTAGACTTGCTGAATTTCTCTTCTTAACAGAGCTGGGCTGCGGGGTGATTGTGTGACTTTGTTAAAGTTTTCAGGTTAATTGCAGCTCCAGACGGGCGCTCTGATTAACCTGAAATCTTTAACAAAGGCCCACAATCACCCCGCAGCCCAGCTCTGTTAAGAAAAGAATTGCAGCAACTCGACAAACACGGCGTGAAAAGCACACGTCGTGTTGGTAGACTTGCTGAATTTCTCTTCTTAATAGAGCACAGCTGTGGGGTGATTTACACTTTTCTGTGCTTGGCATAGTGTGCCACCCTACTTGTATTTTCCTGTTTCTGTCATTGCATCCAGATATATGATACAACAAGTAACATCATACGCAGGGCTTTAAGTGGGATGAAAAAACTGGGGGGTCTCGCAAAGGGGCATGGCCAGTGTAATTAAGGCCCTGGCTTAAGACACATAATCTAAAAATCTGTACTTAGCATAGTGTACCGCCCGACTTGTATTTTGCTGTTTCTGTCGTTGCATCCAGATATATGATACAACAAGTAACATCATACCTACAAGTCAGGACTATTGGCTTTGTCAATGGTTGTTAGTTGCATAAGATAAATAAGCAGCAACTATGGCTTGTATGTAATATTGAAAGGGCTTCAACTTAAAGCCCTGGTGACACCACGACAATGTTGCTGCTCCTGAGTTTCAAAGAGAAGGAAATCCAGAGAGAAAATGACTCTCTTTAAAGGATTTCCCATCCCCTACAAGTAGGGTGACTAGAGCGTGTGACCCAAAAACCGGGACATTTCGCAAAAATAGAGGAAGGACCACAAATTTACATCAATAAAGTGGCAAATAATGACAGTCCTCATCCTCATAGAAACACAGAACAGGCACTAAGAAAATAAATAAAATGTAATTTTTAAAACCAGCATCATGCCTGTTAATTAAACTGCTTACTTATAACAGCTGCTTACTAGCCCTGCTTTGGAACACCTAAAAACATGCCTCTCACTGTTTTTAGTTCACCCTCTCAAAAAACCGGGACATGAGCCACTTTTCCCGAAATCTGCCGGGACAACTGTTTAAAAACCGGGACGGTCCAGACAAATCCGGGACTCCTGGTCACCCTACCTACAAGGCTCACCAGGCATGACGTCATGCCCTAACTTCTCTACTAGTGAGAAGTGAGCAGTGTGAGCACGCGCACATCGATGTGCCTAGTGTCACTGCAGTCTGGAAAAAAACGGACTGCCTGGGCCAGGGCATAAAACAGAGCCCGATAGAGACCTGTTTCGAGGCCCCCTTTAAAAAACTGGCAGTGCTCAGCACCGGTGAGACCCGGCCCACTTAAAGCCCTGGTCATACCTACAAGTCAGACTATTGACTTTGTAAGCGGTTGCTAGTTGCATAAGATAAATACGCAGCAACAATGGCTGGTATAAATTAAATCCATCTAAAATTTGAAAACAGCGAAACTCTCCAGCCATCTTTCTAGTTGTGATGAGGCTGCCAATGACCGAGACTTGCTTGAGTGTCTGTTATGGTCACGCTGGTAGTACAGTTTTAACAACCCCTTTTGACAAAATGTGACATTTTAACAAGAAGCAGTTTGACTGTTAATGAGATTCGCTTTTTGTACTTGCATATATTAGGGCGAAAGGGGGTGATCTTCTGTACAAAACTCAGCTCTGAAATTCATCAGGTTAAGCAGACTGTCTTGTAATAGGAGCTTGCCATACATCTAGTAGTGCAGCTTCCGTACTGTAGGTAACTTTAATGGGTAGAGAAAACTGGGTTTATGTGCTACAGTTGTCAGGGCCCAGTATTAGTAGTGGCACGTTCCTCACAAATGGCTACACCCAAAAGCCATTATAGGGTAAGTCTAGAGAAGAATGGAGGATTGTGCCTTCTCAAATTCGGATGTATCTGTGCGGAATAATTTCCAAACGTTCTTTGGTGATTTTCAAATGCGTAATATTTATTTGTATTCTCATGCATAGAACAGAAACAAAGTAAAGAAACAGCCGACACGTGTTTCGCCCATATGGCCCATCGGCCGAGGGCTTTTTCAAGGCTGAAAAAGGGTAAATATAAATATAAAGAAAAAGAAAAGGAAAAAGCGTTTGGGGGCAGGGAAATCAACATATGTGAGAGTAGTTAAAATATGGAGAATAGTAGTTAGGTGAAAAATGAAAATAGAATATAGTTTGAGAAAAAGTGGGAAGAGATAATAGTTTAGATATGGGGAATAGTAGTTAGGTGGAAATGAAATTAGAATAAGGTTTAATAAAAAGTGGGAAGGAGAAATTAGAAGTTTGAATAGCATAGAGCAGGAGAAGGGGAAGTGGGGAAATAATAGTAGTTGGATGAAAGTGGCAATGGGATAGAGTTTTAAGAAAGGTAGAGAGAGAAGTTAAAAAAAATTGTTGTAAATGACAAAAAACAGGATAGGGTTTTTTTGGGTAAGGTACAAAAAACAGCAGGAAAATAAATTCACAAAATTTGTCATGGTACAAACATCTACAGATCTGCATATAAAACATAAGGCTCGTATTGAGAGGAATCAGATACGGTCATCAAGGCAATCCATGTATAACATATTTAACATATAACACATATGACATGAGACTTGTATTGAGAGAAATCAGATATGGTCATCAAAATGATACTTATATTGTCAGTCATAATTAGGTTTGGAAGGTCACATAGCCCTATTTTCAAAGTAAAATAGATCGGAATGGGACATCGTAAAGCACGTAATTGAGCATTCAAGGTGCGGGGTGACACGTATGGTCATTAAAGTAATTCATGTGCAATCATATATTAGGCCCTAGGACTTTAGGTCATCCTGTTCTGATAATGTAAACAACTATTAATAAAGCATATACAGTTCAAAGAAATAGGAAAAAAGCCGCGTGCGATAGAGAAACAGAAGGAAAAGTCAATGTGAAATCGTATTTTGGTCAAACATCCTGAAAGAGTGTGAATGAAAATTGCAGCAAAACACAGTGGCAGGATAATTGGACATGTATTGGGGCAATCTACAAGTGCTCATTAAGCAGATGCACAAGAAATGAAAAGCACATTTCAACAAAAACGCTTACCAAGGTTCGTGATAGACGATCGTGTTTCTAAAATAAGGAAACATACTAAGGTCACAAAATTACAAATCTTAGAGACGGAAGCTATTGAAATCAGAGTGCTCGTCTTGGGAGATATCATGTTACAGTCTCTATGTAAAATTAAACAAAGTTAAACCGGGAGGCCGACAGTGTAATGGATTGGGCGAGGGATGATTATAAAAACAAACGAGAGGTACAAGAAAGCTGCAGTGGACTTTTAAAAGCTCTGTATTTACGCGCCGAAAACCGAAAGTGAGTGTATTATCATGGCTTTTAACAGTTCTAAGTGAGAGCACACACAAAATGAAAGTATTGTGTGTGCAAAGCAGCTGGTTCCGGCGGGGTTAAAGTCCCTCTTACCTAGAAGTGAAGTATACAGGTCTCTGCGGTCCCAGGAACAAGAAGAGTTCTGGGACACGCCAGCAAATATACACCCTGACTCCTCTCCTGACGTCAGAGTCAGTGATTGGTCATGACGTATTGCCGTTTGCGGGCAACTGAAAAGTTACTTAAATCCATGAGTTTGTCATAAAAATGTATATGGATGGGAAAAATTATAATATTAGGAAATATTCTGGGGTGAAATTATTAATCTGGAGAGAACAACAAAAAAGGGGATAAAAATAGCCCGGAAAGACCCGAAGGATGGCCAAATGAAAAAACAAAGAAAAAACAGCATACTAGGTGCACTAGGGATAGTCACTAATATAGTTAGTATCGTCCGAAACGGTAGGTCAGATTGTACTTATCATAAGTATGATGATGTCGAGGTCCTTAGGGAGGGTCCTGTTGAGCATCCTGATATCTATAATGTTAGGCAGAAAAAGAGGGGGAAGGAAGAAAACGGATGGGTCCACATTTGCCACCTGGATAAATGAATTAAGGGTCACCACATGAGTGTCAGAGGGAGAAAAGGGGAAGCAAATGTAAAAGGCAGCAGGAAGGTTGTGGCAGATTTGACAGATAATGCGCAAAAAAGCAGTCACGCTCAGAAATGTAGTCTGGTACAAAGTAGAAATTACTGGCATCAATAGATTAAAGAATTAAGGGTCACCACATGGGTGTCAGAGAGAGAAAAGGGGAGCAAATGGAAAAGGCAGCAAGAGGGTTGTAGTAGATTTGACAGATATTGCGCAAACAAACAGACAAACTCAGAAGTGTTGTCTGGTATAACATAGAAATGACTGGCATTGGTTGTAGATTCGACAGATATTGCACAAACAGGCAGACAGACTCAGAAATGTCTGGTACAATTTGGAATAAACTGGCATTGGTTGTAGATTCGAAAGATATTGCACAAACAGGCAGACAGACTCAGAAATGTCTGGTACAATGTGGAATAAACTGGCATTGGTTGTAGATTGACAGATATTGCACAGACAGACAGAGGCTCAGAAGTGTTGTCTGGTATAACATAGAAATGACTGGCATTGGTTGTAGATTCGACAAATATTGCACAGACAGACAAATAGGCTCAGAAGTGTTGTCTGGTACAACGTGGTATAAACTGGCATTGGTTGTACAGTTATGGCGTAGGCAGGTAGACATACTCAGAAATGTTGTCTGGTACACTGTAGAATATACTAGCATTGATTATACAGTACACTTATGGAAAAAACTGGCATTGGCTATACAGTTATGTTCCGTTAATACAACCAGTAATGCATTTCTGCATCTTTGTTGAGTCCTTGTGTCGTGGCGTTCAGACGCATTATGTACTCGCTCTCTTTCCTCCTCATGGTAAGCTCTCGATTGCCTCCTCTAGAGGCTGGTTTCACAATCTCCAGACCGAAAAAGTTGAAGGTCTTTTTGTGTGGGTGAACTTTTTGAAAGTGTTCAGTCAGTGGGGGTCCCACCTCTTCTTTATTGATGTTGCGGTAGTGTTCCAGAATTCTTGTTTTAAGTGCCCTGATTGTGCTGCCTATGTAGATTTTATTACAGGGGCAAATTATAATGTAGATGGTGTATGTTGATGTGCAAGTAATCCAATCAGTGATTCAAAGATGCAGAAATGCATTACTGGTTGTATTAACGGAACATAACTGTATAGCCAATGCCAGTTTTTTCCATAAGTGTACTGTATAATCAATGCTAGTATATTCTACAGTGTACCAGACAACATTTCTGAGTATGTCTACCTGCCTACGCCATAACTGTACAACCAATGCCAGTTTATACCACGTTGTACCAGACAACACTTCTGAGCCTATTTGTCTGTCTGTGCAATATTTGTCGAATCTACAACCAATGCCAGTCATTTCTATGTTATACCAGACAACACTTCTGAGCCTCTGTCTGTCTGTGCAATATCTGTCAATCTACAACCAATGCCAGTTTATTCCACATTGTACCAGACATTTCTGAGTCTGTCTGCCTGTTTGTGCAATATCTTTCGAATCTACAACCAATGCCAGTTTATTCCAAATTGTACCAGACATTTCTGAGTCTGTCTGCCTGTTTGTGCAATATCTGTCGAATCTACAACCAATGCCAGTCATTTCTATGTTATACCAGACAACACTTCTGAGTTTGTCTGTTTGTTTGCGCAATATCTGTCAAATCTACTACAACCCTCTTGCTGCCTTTTCCATTTGCTCCCCCTTTTCTCTCTCTGACACCCATGTGGTGACCCTTAATTCTTTAATCTATTGATGCCAGTAATTTCTACTTTGTACCAGACTACATTTCTGAGCGTGACTGCTTTTTTGCGCATTATCTGTCAAATCTGCCACAACCTTCCTGCTGCCTTTTACATTTGCTTCCCCTTTTCTCCCTCTGACACTCATGTGGTGACCCTTAATTCATTTATCCAGGTGGCAAATGTGGACCCATCCGTTTTCTTCCTTCCCCCTCTTTTTCTGCCTAACATTATAGATATCAGGATGCTCAACAGGACCCTCCCTAAGGACCTCGACATCATCATACTTATGATAAGTACAATCTGACTCTACCGTTTCGGACGATACTAACTATATTAGTGACTATCCCTAGTGCACCTAGTATGCTGTTTTTTCTTTGTTTTTTCATTTGGCCATCCTTCGGGTCTTTCCGGGCTATTTTTATCCCCTTTTTTGTTGTTCTCTCCAGATTAATAATTTCACCCCAGAATATTTCCTAATATTATAATTTTTCCCATCCATATACATTTTTATGACAAACTCATGGATTTAAGTAACTTTTCAGTTGCCCGCAAGCGGCAATACGTCATGACCAATCACTGACTCTGACGTCAGGAGAGGAGTCAGGGTGTATATTTGCTGGCGTGTCCCAGAACTCTTCTTGTTCCTGGGACCGCAGAGACCTGTATACTTCACTTCTAGGTAAGAGGGGACTTTAACCCCGCCGGAACCAGCTGCTTTGCACACACAATACTTTCATTTTGTGTGTGCTCTCACTTAGAACTGTTAAAAGCCATGATAATACACTCACTTTCGGTTTTCGGCGCGTAAATACAGAGCTTTTAAAAGTCCACTGCAGCTTTCTTGTACCTCTCGTTTGTTTTTATAATCATCCCTCACCCAATCCATTACACTGTCGGCCTCCCGGTTTAACTTTGTTTAATTTTACATAGAGACTGTAACATGATATCTCCCAAGACGAGCACTCTGATTTCAATAGCTTCCGTCTCTAAGATTTGTAATTTTGTGACCTTAGTATGTTTCCTTATTTTAGAAACACGATCGTCTATCACGAACCTTGGTAAGCGTTTTGTTGAAATGTGCTTTTCATTTCTTGTGCATCTGCTTAATGAGCACTTGTAGATTGCCCCAATACATGTCCAATTATCCTGCCACTGTGTTTTGCTGCAATTTTCATTCACACTCTTT
Source organism: Calotriton arnoldi (assembly GCA_963921515.1). NCBI lineage: Eukaryota > Metazoa > Chordata > Amphibia > Caudata > Salamandridae > Calotriton > Calotriton arnoldi. Next base: position 69,331 of record CAWUFW010013840.1, on the reverse strand, counting down.
CAGGATGTTTGACCAAAATACGATTTCACATTGACTTTTCCTTCTGTTTCTCTATCTCATGCGGCTTTTTCCTATTTCTTTGAACTGTATATGCTTTATTAATAGTTGTTTACATTATCAGAACAGGATGACCTAAAGTCCTAGGGCCTAATATATGATTGCACATGAATTACTTTAATGACCATACGTGTCACCCCGCACCTTGAATGCTCAATTACGTGCTTTACGATGTCCCATTCCGATCTATTTTACTTTGAAAATAGGGCTATGTGACCTTCCAAACCTAATTATGACTGACAATATAAGTATCATTTTGATGACCATATCTGATTTCTCTCAATACAAGTCTCATGTCATATGTGTTATATGTTAAATATGTTATACATGGATTGCCTTGATGACCGTATCTGATTCCTCTCAATACGAGCCTTATGTTTTATATGCAGATCTGTAGATGTTTGTACCATGACAAATTTTGTGAATTTATTTTCCTGCTGTTTTTGTACCTTACCCAAAAAAACCCTATCCTGTTTTTTGTCATTTACAACAATTTTTTTAACTTTCTCTCTCTACCTTTCTTAAAACTCTATCCCATTGCCACTTTCATCCAACTACTATTATTTCCCCACTTCCCCTTCTCCTGCCCTATGCTATTCAAACTTCTAATTTCTCCTTCCCACTTTTTATTAAACCTTATTCTAATTTCATTTCCACCTAACTACTATTCCCCATATCTAAACTATTATCTCTTCCCACTTTTTCTCAAACTATATTCTATTTTCATTTTTCACCTAACTACTATTCTCCATATTTTAACTACTCTCACATATGTCGATTTCCCTGCCCCCAAACGCTTTTTCCTTTTCTTTTTCTTTATATTTATATTTACCCTTTTTCAGCCTTGAAAAAGCCCTCGGCCGATGGGCCATATGGGCGAAACACGTGTCGGCTGTTTCTTTACTTTGTTTCTGTTCTATGCATGAGAATACAAATAAATATTACGCATTTGAAAATCACCAAAGAACGTTTGGAAATTATTCCGCACAGATACATCCGAATTTGAGAAGGCACAATCCTCCATTCTTCTCACAGCTTCCGTACTGTGGTTGGGACAGAAAAGTGACTAATCAGAATTCAACAGTTGGCTTGCTTCTAAATATTTTTCAAATTGTAGGGTGATTATTCTTTCCAGGTTTAATGGGGTCAGAGGAAGGAAGAAAGGGGAAATGTTTGTGGTATTTCTCTATTTTTTAATGTAGGTGCTCATTATGGCAAGTCTGAAGAATAGACTAGATAAACCTTGACCCAGTGAGACACTGATGATGGTAACAGTAGTCTTGAGCAGTGGAGGAGCAGAGTCTTTTTAGGGTCTTAATTATTGTTCTATTATTGTCTTGAGAAACTGACATCTAGAAAGAGTGTTTTTATGCATGATGATCTGTGACCTAAGCATTCTACGGGACTAGATGATGGACCAGTGCAGTGATGGTGCAGGTTTTCACAGATCTCTTGTCAGCGTTGTAATGTTGGTCTAAGTTTGTATTTTTCAAGGATTTGAAAGTTGCATAGCAGTTCAGTGATCACTTTTCTCACCTATAAAAGCCTCTAAGCGCACTGCCCACTCCTAGTCATCCCGTTTCACTTCATCTGAAAGTTTTCTTGTTAATTGCAGCTCCAGACGGGCTCTGCGATTAACCTGAAAACTTTAACAAAGGCCCACAATCACCCTGCAGCTGCGCTCTATTAAGAAAAGAAATGCAGCAACTCTACAAACATGGCGTGTAAAGCACACGCCGTGTTTGTAGACTTGCTGTATTTCTCTTCTTAATAGAGCTGGGCTGTGGGGTGATTGTGTGACTTTTTAAACTTTTCTGTGCTTGGCAGAGTGTGCCCCCCAACTTGTATTTTCCTGTTTCTGTCATTGCATCCAGATATATGATACAACAAGTAACATCATACCTACAACAAGTCGGACTATTGGCTTTGTCAGTGATTGTTAGTTGCATGAGATAAATAAGCAGCAACTATGGCTTTCATATAATATTGAACAAGCTTCCACTTAAAGCCGTGGTGACACCACAACAATGTTGCTGCCCCTGAGTTTCAAAAAGAGAAGGGAAGCAAGTGTTAGTGAAGAGAATACTCCCGACAGATGGATCAGTCATTTACACACTTGCAGCTGCCATCTGCTCAGACCTGCATCTTGGCAAGATTAAAAATCTTGGCAAGGCCTAACCAGCCTTCCACCCTTCTTAGTTCGTTCAGGTGAGGTATCGATCAGATAGGACTAGGACACACACACTGAAAGGCTGTTCGAAAGGAGCCCAGACATTTAAAGGAGGAACTAATGGAAAAGAAGAATTTTGAGAAGGAGGATACATCAAATTACCCTGATAAAGTCCCTATAAGAGATGAAACGCCTTGGCTGGGTCTGTTTTAAGTGTCTTAGAATTGGATACTTAATAAAAGAACTTTATGGAAAAGGCACCAACTTCTAGAAATTAATTGAAAGACAAAATATGGAAAGCAATTGAAAACAAAAGAGTGATTACAGATACATTCAATTCAAATTGGAAAGTTTAAAGTGAGCAAGGAAATTAGGTTGCCCTCCTAATATTGTGAAAGCATTTACCACATGTGAGAAGCTGGCTCAGTATATGATGTACACTTATGTAAGTGGACACCTTGCACTGATCCAGACAACCCTTATGATGATTTTAGTGGTCTTAGACAACCTTAGCAAACTTTCTAAGTGGTAGCTGTGAAGAACAGCCTTCAGTCTTAGTCCAGAAGGAGTATAAAGCAGCTTGTTTTACCAGAACATAATCTTATAGGTATAGAGTAAGAGAAAAAGAACCACAGTGTATTTATAAAAATATGTATTTAATATAAGACACTCACTAAAACATTTAAATATCTCCTAGCCAGAGATATACACAATACACACAATACTTTGCAATAGAAACAGGTAAGTAGTACGGAAAACAGAGTGGTCCCCAGGGGGATACCAAACCATATACTAAAATAATGGTATGCGAACCACGACTCGAATCAAGACTATAGTCAGAGGCCGTAGTAGTGTCGGGGACCCAAGTAACCACCTAAGGTGAGTATCTAGGAGCCCCACGGAGGTTGTGTGCAGTGTAGGAACACAACCGCGTTCTCCATACAAATCAACGTGTAAGTTGTGGTTGCAATTTTAAAGAAGGAGGACCCTCAAGTCTCCATAACCCCTCTCTCTTTCATATTTATTTTGTTTAATAGCGCCACTCATACCAGTGTAAGGTGTTAAGCACTTTACATTGCATACACATTACACAGAGACACTAAATCATAGTGTGTAAATCAATGTATAGGAAATGTTACATCAGACAGAGGAATAAAATGTCTTCTTAACAGAGCTGGGCTGCTAGTGTTTTAAGCAAACGTTTGTAGTGATATTTGGCGCTGCACACACGCACAGTGTGGTTCCTGGTGCACATAGCCATGGCTGCAGCGCACAGAGACCCTACACTGCCACACACAGAGGAAAAAAATTAGAGGGAACATTGGTTATAACTGTATTTTTTCTTCTCTTTTACAGACCACAATTCTAAAGTTTGATAGTTTTTAAAATTTAGATTATAAAAAACAACTGAAAAAATTGTTTCAAAGAGTTTCATATCTACTATCGAAAAGGTAAGATTAAGTAACCCAAACACTATCCATGCAGTACTACATTCACCTCTGCACTATCCATACAGTCCTCTAACCACCTAGACACTGCTCATTCACTCCTTCAATTCCCCAGGTAGTACCCATACAGTCCAGCAATCACCCTCTCACTTCCCATGCACTCCTCCAGTCACCCAGCCACTACCATGTACTAATCCAAACACTCCGCCAATACCGAAGCACTTATAAATTTACCACACAGTCTCCTTGCAGTACTCTAGTCATCCACTCAGTACCCATGTACTCATGCAAAGACCCAGTCACAAACACATGCACTGCTGCAATCCCCTATGCACTACTCATGCAGTCCTCTAACCACTTACACACTTCTCATTCGGTCCTTCAATTCCCCTGGTAGTACCCATACAGTCCAGTAATCACCCTCTCACTTCCCGTGCACTCCTCCAGTCACCCAGCCACTACCATGTACTAATCCAAACACTCCGCCAATACCCGAGCACTTATAAATTCACCACGCAGTCTCCTTGCAGTACTGTAATCATCCACTCAGTACCCATGTACTCATGCAATGACCCAGTCACAAACATATGCACTGCTGCAATCCCCTATGCACTACTCATGCAGTCCTCTAACCACTTACACACTTCTCATTCGCTCCTTCAATTCCCCTAGTAGTACCCATGCAGTCCAGCAATCACTCTGTCACTCCCTGTGCACTCCTCCAGTCACCCACCCACTACCATGTACTAATCCAAACACTCCGCCAATACCGAAGCACTTATAAATTTACCACACAGTCTCCTTGCAGTACTCTAATCATCCACTCAGTACCCATGTACTCATGCAAAGACCCAGTCACAAACACATGCACTGCTGCAATCCCCTATGCACTACTCATGCAGTCCTCTAACCACTTACACACTTCTCATTCGGTCCTTCAATTCCCCAGGTAGTACCCATACAGTCCAGCAATCACCCTCTCACTTCCCGTGCACTCCTCCAGTCACCCAGCCACTACCATGTACTAATCCAAACACTCCGCCAATACCCAAGCACTTATAAATTCATAACGCACTCTCCTGGCGGTACTCTAATCATCCACTCAGTACCCATGTACTCATGCAAAGACCCAGTCACAAACACATGCACTGCTGCAATCCTCTATGCACTACTCATGCAGTCCTCTAACCACTTACACACTTCTCATTCGCTCCTTCAATTCCCTAGGTAGTACCCATACAGTCCAGCAATCACTCTGTCACTCCCCGTGCACTCCTCCAGTCACCCAGCCACTACCATGTACTAATACAAACACTCCGCCAATACGCAAGCACCTATAAATTCACCACACAGTCTCCTTGCAGTACTCTAATCATCCACTCAGTACCCATGTACTCATGCAAAGACCCAGTCACAAACACATGCACTGCTGCAATCCCCTATGCACTACTCATGCAGTCCTCTAACCACTTACACTTCTCATTCGCTCCTTCAATTCCCCTGGTAGTACTCATACAGTCCAGCAATCACTCTGTCACTCCACGTGCACTCCTCCAGTCACCCAGTCACTACCATGTACTAATCCAAACACTCCGCCAATACCCAAGCACTTACAAATTCACCACACAGTAGTACTCTAATCATCCACTCAGTACCCATGTACTCATGCAAACACCCAGTCTCAAACACATGCACTGCTGCAATCCCCTATGCACCTCTCATGCAGTTCTCTAACCACTTACACACTTCTCATTCGCTCCTTCAATTCCCCTGGTAGTACCCATACAGTCCAGCAATCAACCTCTCACTTCCCATGCACTCCTCCAGTCACCCAGCCACTACCATGTACTAATCCAAACACTCCGCCAATACCCGAGCACTTATAAATTCACCACGCAGTCTTCATGCAGTACTGTAATCATCCACTCAGTACCCATGTACTCATGTAATGACCCAGTCACAAACACATGCACTGCTGCAATCCCTTATGCACTACTCATGCAGACCTCTAACCACTTACACACTTCTCATTCGTTCCTTGAATTCCCCTGGTAGTACCCATACATTCCAGCAATCACCCTCTCACTCCCCGTGCACTCCTCCAGTCACCCAGCCACTACCATGTACTAATCCAAACACTCCGCCAATACCCAAGCACTTATAAATTCACCACACAGTCTCCTTGCAGTACTCTAATCATCCACTCAGTACCCATGTTCTCATGCAAAGACCCAGTCACAAACACATGCACTGCTGCAATCCCCTATGCACTACTCATGCAGTCCTCTAACCACTTACACACTTCTCATTCGGTCCTTCAATTCCCCTGGTAGTACCCATACAGTCCAGCAATCACCCTCTCACTTGCCGTGCACTCCTCCAGTCACCCAGCCACTACCATGTACTAATCCAAACACTCCGCCAATACCCAAGCACTTATAAATTCACCACACAGTCTCCTTGCAGTACTCTAATCATCCACTCAGTACCCATGTACTCATGCAAAGACCCAGTCACAAACACATGCACTGCTGCAATCCCCTATGCACTACTCATGCAGTCCTCTAACCACTTACACACTTCTCATTCGCTCCTTGAATTCCCCTGGTAGTACCCATACAGTCCAGCAATCACCCTCTCACTTCCCATGCACTCCTCCAGTCACCCAGCCACTACCATGTACTAATCCAAACACTCTGCCAATACCGAAGCACTTATAAATTTAACACGCAGTCTCCTTGCAGTACTCTAATCATCCACTCAGTACCCATGTACTCATGCAAAGACCCAGTCACAAACAAATGCACTGCTGCAATCCCCTATGCACTACTCACGCAGTCCTCTAACCACTTACACACTTCTCATTCGCTCCTTCAATTCCCCTGGTAGTACCCATACAGTCCAGCAATCACCCCCTCACTTCCCGTGTACTCCTCCAGTCACCCAGCCACTACCATGTACTAATCCAAACACTCCGCCAATACCCAAGCACTTATAAATTTACCACGCAGTCTCCTTGCAGTACTCTAATCATCCACTCAGTACCCATGTACTCATGCAATGACCCAGTCACAAACACATGCACTGCTGCAATCCCCTATGCACTACTCATGCAGTCCTCTAACCACTTACACACTTCTCATTCGCTACTTCAATTCCCCTAGTAGTACCCATGCAGTCCAGCAATCACTCTGTCACTCCCCATGCACTCCTCCAGTCACCCAGCCACTGCCATGTACTAATCCAAACACTCCGCCAATACCCAAGCACTTATAAATTCACCACGCACTCTCCTTGCAGTACTCTAATCATCAGTCACTTAAGTAATTTTTCTTTTTTTAACCAGTAGAGGTGGTTCCGTAAGAACCTTTTTTTTTGTTCTGAACAATTTAAAAATAAAATGTTATTTTTTAACTTTTTCAACTTTATTTGTGTGTTTTTTTTTAAAAGCAACAGACAAAAATGAAGATCAGGAAACGATCTCTCTAACAAAAACAAAAGCACATTCTAAAAAGAAAAATTAACATTTATGTGCTTTTAGAGTTTGGTGTCGCACTTAATGCAACTAACTGCATTTAAAAATTCTGGAAGAATGTGGGGCCTTGGAGCAGGTGGAACCTGTGCTGATGTAGATGGAGCATTGCAATTACGTTGGGCAGCAGCATTCAACTCTCTTCTGCTCTCCTCTCTTGCCAGGTGTACCGGGTGTATCGTCTCCAAATGCTTCTTCATGCTGCTAGTACCGCACAAATACTTCTTTTCGGATCCTCTAGACAGCACTCTGTTGCAAATAATGCAAGTAACTTTTCTGGCATGCACCTTTTTTTCGCCTTGAGGAACAGTGAAAAAAGCCCATACAATGCTTTCTTTTTTCTTCTTGCCCTGGTCCACCATCTGTTCTTCCTCCTCAACAGCCAAAGGATCAACCTCAGCAAGACTGGAAGCCATAGTTTTTTTTTATAATAAACAAACACACAAAAAAGGTAAAGTTAAGAAGATAAGTAGGAAACAGGTCTTGTCTCTGTGGAAGACAAAAAATAAGGGGAGTATCAAGAGGATGGATCCTCCCTCTTCCACAATGAAATTCATTTAAACCAATCAGATTCTTTTTTTCTTCTGCTGACATGAAGTTGCGTAGGGTGCGCGCACCCGTCACGCACCCCTCGCGCACCCGCGAAATATTGAATACATGATTATACACTATATATAAAAATTTCTATAAACTTTTAATAAGTATATTAGCAAAACTTTTCACTCTAATATAATATTCAAAGTTTCAATAGTCATTTTTTCAAGTTAAAAAATACGCCGAAGTCGCGACCCCGGCGCAATCACGGCGCAATCATGGCGCGACCCCGGAAATACGTGCGGGGAGGGGTCACGCACACTACGCGCATACGTTGCATATATAGCAAAATTACTTTCAAACAGATTATATTGAAAATAATAGTTTAAAAATACTTTTGTAAATTAATTTAGACAAACACTTAATGCAAAACTTTTATTCATAATTAATTTAAAGATATTTCATACTTTACAAATTATGCCGAAGTCGCGACCCCCGCGTGACTTCTAAAATGGCTACGCATGCACCCTTCGTGTACGGTGCTCGAAGGGTGCGCGACGTCTGCATAATAATTAAAAAAAGAATGAATATAGTTTTCCTAACTATAAACTATTCTAAACTTTTTTTAAATATATATATGTATATAAGTAGTCAATAAAAAAAACATAGGATTGAGGCACATTATACTTAGAAATTAGCATTTAAAAAACCTTTGAAATTCACTGAAAAAACCATAGGTTTCAGGGACGTTATAGTTAGAAATTAGCATTTAAAAAACCTTTGAAATTCACTGAAAAAAACACAGGTTTCAGGGACGTTATAGTTAGAAATTAGCATTTAAAAAACCTTTGAAATTCACTGAAAAAACCATAGGTTTCAGGGACGTTATAGGTAGAAATTAGCATTTAAAAAACCATAGAAATTCACATAAAAAACCATAGGTTTCAGGGACGTTATAGTTATTTGGACATTTCACTCGTACAAAACCAGAGAAATTCAGGCGTTATAGTTAGTTGGGCTAACTATAACTCACGCCCCCGCAATGCACTGCTGATGACGTTACATATTACATCACTCATCACATGGTCAGTGACATCACTGATGACATCACTGATGACATCTCAAATGACATCACTGATGACATCACTGATGACATCATCCAGTGACTGTGAGTTTCTTTAAAGTTTAAATATGTATTATATATATGCCAAGGTGTATTGAAGAATGAGTGGGTGTATGAGTGTCTGGACGGAGGATTTAGTAGGTGTGTGACTGAGTGTATAAGTGAGTAATTAAACGTGTGTTACTGAATGCATGGGTTAGTGACTAAACTGTGTGAATGTCTGTATGAGTCTGTCAGTTGGTGTGTACGCAGTTGCATGGGTTGGTGAGTATGTAAATGAGTGTCTATATGGATTAATGATTGGTTGTCTGAGTATCTGTATTGATGCGTGAGTGTCTGTGTGTGTGGGTGGGGGGTGTGTGACTCTGTGCATAGATGTGTGAGTGGGTCATTCACTGGGTATATGGGTATAAGAGTGCATCTGTGAAGGTCTGTATGGGTGGGTGAGTGTTTGTATGGGTGTGTTGGTGAGTAAATGGATATCTCAGTAGTACATGTGTAAGTAACTACATATGTAAAAGACAGTATATGTGAGTGTCGGAATATATAAATCTCTATATATGATAGTGAGTGATTGTGAGATTGACTGTATGTATCTTGTGTCAGTGATTGTATAAGACAATAAGTATGTGTTAGTATCTGTATGAATAAGTGAAGTGGTGTGTGTATAACTGTATAGGTGAGTAGTGATTGATTTTTTGCAAGACTGACTAGGTGTGTGAGTAACTCTATGGGTGGGTGGCGGTGTGTGAGTATCTGTACAGGTGTATGATTGCATATTTCAATACCTATATTGATGAGTGACTGCATGTATGAGTCACTGTATGGGTGAGTGGATGTGTGTGTAGACCTATGGATCAGTGAGTAGGTATGTACTAACTGGTATTAGTGTGTCTATGGTTTAGAGAATAGTAGTCTGTATTTTAGAGGGGGTGTTTCAAAGGTTATATTAGGGTGTGAGGAAGTGCATCAGATGATCACGTGGATGATGTCATCAGTGATGTCATCAGTGATGTCATTTGAGATGTCATCAGTGATGTCACTGACCATGTGATGAGTGATGTAATATGTAACGTCATCAGCAGTGCATTGCGGGGGCGTGAGTTATAGTTAGCCCAACTAACTCTAACGCCTGAATTTCTCTGGTTTTGTACGAGTGAAATTTCCAAATAACTATAACGTTCCTGAAACCTATGGTTTTTTCAGTGAATTTCTATGGTTTTTTAAATGCTAATTTCTAACTATAACGTCCCTGAAACCTATGGTTTTTTCAGTGAAAATATATATATATATATATATATATATATATATATATATTACCTACTGGCGGTCGCCAGTAGGTAGTTATAGTTAGGACCTAGTTTCCATAGGAAAAGCATTTTTTGTTTTCCCAATAACTTTGGCGCCGGTTGACGAATCTTTGCGAACTTTTCAAAACTAGTAATCAGCTCCGGTCAGTTCCTGTCTTGAAAGTTTCTGGGTGATTCGCCAAGTGGGGGCCGAGAAAAAAGGGGGGTCCCAAAACACGTTTTCCCCATGTTATTTTCCATAGGAAACTTTAGACAAAGCTACAGCCCGAACTGCTGAACGAAATTACACCAAATTTGGCAAAAAAGTAGGTCTTGGTTCAGAAAGAGTCCTTTTTGTTAAATGGTGTAAATCCGTTCAGTAGTTTTTGAAATATAAAAGGAAAAAGAAAGGAAAAAAAATATCTATATCTAGGCGGAGCCTAACCACACATGTCATTGTGAAATCTGATTGGCTGTCAGCACTTCATTCAGGAAATGCTGGCAGCCATCTTGGGACTAGGTTGAACAAGAGTCATAAAGAAAACAGTTAAACAAAGATGAAAAACAAGAAAAGGGGGCAGGGTAGGAACACCCTGACCACCTAGGCCTGCTCAGGGGGTCCCACAAGGACCCCCAGCCCAAAAACATTTAAAGAAATGTCCGACTCGCGCTGGGTGCGCGAATCCGGAAGAAAAATAAAAAACAAGCATTGGCATCGTCAATAGGTCTCGCCGTTGGGACCTTATAAGTGTTTAGCCAGAGATATTGGCAATGTTTCTAAGGTATGTTGTAGAGAGAGACTGACTGACTGAGAGAGAGACTGACTGACTAACAGAGAAACTGACTGACAGAGAGAGACTGACTGACAGAGAGAGACTGACTGACAGAGAGAGACTGACAGAGAGAGAGAGAGACTGACTGAGAAAGAGAGACTGACTGAGAGAGAGAGAGACTGAACGACAGAGAGAGACTGACTAACAGAGAGACTGACTGACTGAGAGAGAGACTGACTGACTGAGAGAGAGAGACTGACTGAGAGAGAGAGACTGACTGACTGAGAGAGAGACTGACTGAGAGAGAGAGACTGACTGAGAGAGACTGACTGACTGAGAGAGACTGACTGAGAAAGACTGACAGAGAGACTGACTGACAGAGAGAGAGACTGACTGACTGAGACTGACAGAGAGAGAGACTGACTTACTGAGAGAGCGACTGACTGACTGAGAGAGAGACTGACTGACTGACAGAGAGACTGACAGAGAGACTGACTGACTGAGAGAGACTGACTGACTGAGACTGACAGAGAGAGAGACACTGACTGACAGAGAGAGAGACTGACTACGAGAGAGACTGACTGACTGAGAGAGAGACTGACTGAGAGTGAGACTGACTGAATGAGAGAGACTGACTGATTGAGAGAGACTGACTGACTCAGAGAGACTGACTGACTGACTGAGAGAGAGACTGACAGAGAGAGAGACTGAGAGAGAGAGAGAGACTGACTGACAGAGAGAGACTGACTGACAGAGAGACTGACAGAGAGAGAGACTGACAGAGAGAGAGACTGAGAGAGAGACTGACTGACTCAGAGAGAGAGACTGACTGACAGAGAGAGACTAACTGACAGAGAGACTGATTGAGAGAGAGAGAGACTGCCAGAGAGAGAGAGACTGACTGACAGAGAGAGACTGACAGAGAGAGAGAGACTGACAGAGAGAAAGAGAGACTGACTGACTGAGAGAGTCTGACTGACTAAGAGAGACTGACTGACTGAGAGAGAGACTGACTGACAGAGAGAGACTGACTGACAGAGAGACTGACTGACTGAGAAAGACTGACTGACTGAGAGAGACTGACTGACTGAGAGAGAGACTGACTGATAGAGAGAGACTGACTGACAGAGAGAGAGACTGACTGACCAAGAGAGTGACTGACTGACAGAGAGACTGACTGACTGAGAGAGAGACTGACTGACAGAGAGACACTGACAGAGAGAGAGAGACTGACTGAAGGAAGGATCTGAAAACATGGCTGTTCACCCCCGCATAGGTTCCTGGTTAATACAAGGTGCAGATCCTGTTCACACACCCTAGCGCCAAGACGCCACAGCAATCGAGCACTTTATAAACATATAAACATAAACATAAACTGACAGAGACTGACTGACTGACAGAGAGACTGACTGAGAGAGACTGACTGACAGAGAGACACTGACTGAGAGTGAGAGAGACTGACTGACAGAGAGAGACTGACTGAGAGAGAGAGACTGACTGACAGAGAGAGACTGACTGACAGAGAGAGAGACTGACAGAGAGAGACTGACTGACTGAGAGAGACTGACTGACTAAGAAAGACTGACTGACTGAGAGAGACTGACAGAGAGAGAGAGAAACTGACAGACAGAGAGAGAGACTGACTGACTGAGAGAGAGACTGACTGACAGAGAGAGAGACTGACTGAGAGAGAGACTGACTGACTGAGACTGACAGAGAGAGAGAGACTGACTAACAGAGAGATAGACTGACTGACTGAGAGAGAGACTGACTGACAGAGAGAGACTGACTGACAGAGAGAGACTGACTGACTGAGAGAGAGACTGATTGACAGAGAGAGAGAGAGACTGACTGACTGAGACAGACTGACTGACTGAGAGAGACTGACTGAGAGAGAGACTGACTGACTGAGAGAGACTGACTGACTAGGAGAGAAAGACTGACTGACTGAGAGAGACTGACTGACTGAGAGAGAGACTGACTGACAGAGAGAGAGACTGACTGAGAGAGACTGACTGACTGAGAGAGACTGACTGAGTGAGAGAGACTGACTGACTGAGAGAGAAACTGACTGACTGAGAGAGAGACTGACTGACAGAGAAAGACTGACTGACAGAGAGAGAGACTGACAGAGAGAGAGAGAGACTGACTGAGAAAGAGAGACTGACTGAGAGAGAGAGAGACTGAACGACAGAGAGAGACTGACTAACAGAGAGACTGACTGACTGAGAGAGAGACTGACAGAGAGAGACTGACTGAGAGAGAGAGACTGACTGACTGAGAGAGAGACTGACTGAGAGAGAGAGACTGACTGAGAGAGACTGACTGACTGAGAGAGACTGACTGAGAGAGACTGACAGAGAGAGAGACTGACTGACAGAGAGAGAGACTGACTGACTGAGACTGACAGAGAGAGACTGACTTACTGAGAGAGAGACTGACTGACTGAGAGAGAGACTGACTGACTGAGAGAGAGACTGACTGACTGACAGAGAGACTGACTGACAGAGAGACTGACTGACAGAGAGACTGACTGACTGAGACTGACAGAGCGAGAGACTGACTAAGAGAGAGACTGACTGACTGAGAGAGAGACTGACTGAATGAGAGAGACTGACTGATTGAGAGAGACTGACTGACTCAGAGAGACTGACTGACTCAGAGAGACTGACTGAGAGAGAGACTGACTGACTGAGAGAGAGACTGACTGACTGAGAGAGAGACTGACTGACAGAGAGAGAGACTGACAGAGAGACTGATAGAGAGAGAGAGAGAGAGAGAGAGACTGACTGACAGAGAGAGACTGACTGACAGAGAGACTGACAGAGAGAGAGAGAGACTGACAGAGAGAGAGACTGAGAGAGAGACTGACTGACTGAGAGAAAGACTGACTGACAGAGAGAGACTAACTGACAGAGAGACTGATTGAGAGAGAGAGACTGACAGAGAGAGAGAGACTGACAGAGAGAGACTGACTGACAGAGAGAGCCTGACAGAGAGAGAGAGAGACTGACAGAGAGAGAGACTGACTGACTGAGAGAGTCTGACTGACTGAGAGAGACTGACTGACTGAGAGAGAGACTGACTGACAGAGAGAGACTGACTGACAGAGAGACTGACTGACTGAGAGAGACTGACTGACTAAGAGAGACTGACTGACTGAGAGAGAGACTGACTGACAGAGAGAGACTGACTGACAGAGAGAGAGACTGACTGACCAAGAGAGTGACTGACTGACAGAGAGACTGACTGACTGAGAGAGAGACTGACTGACTGAGAGAGAGACTGACTGACAGAGAGAGACTGACTGACTGAGAGAGAGACTGACTGACTTAGAGAGAGACTGACTGAGAGAGAGACTGACTGACAGAGAGAGATACTGACTGACTGACAGAGAGAGAGGAAAACCTGCTCTCTCTTCAAAGAAGGAAAGCAGGATTGCATGTCAGCAGCTCCCCTTGCTCAAAAGCAATGCTGGCTCCCGCAGGAGGCGGGCAGCCGGTGGGACCTCCCCCCATGGTCCCCAACACAAAGGGCCGGCCCCGGGGGATGGGGTCCCCGGGGCCAGAAGTGGCCCAGAAGGGGGGCCACGCGGCCCCCCTTCAATATTAAAATTTTTAAAAACTAAAGAGGCACAGCCCCAGGGGATGGAGTCCCCGGGCCAATAGAGGCCTAAGGAGGGGGGCCACGCAGCCCCCCTCCTTACATTTTTTTTAAAAAATGTGGCCATGCCCCGGGGGATGGGGTCCCCGGGGCCGAACTTGGCCTCGGCAGGGGGCCCGCGTGGCCCCCTTCCCGTTTTTATTTTTTAAATGTAAAAAAAAAGAGCAGGCCCTGGGAAATGGGGTCCCCAGGGCCCCAAATAATGTTAAAGAAGGGGCCACACAGCCCCCTTGTAAGAAAAGAAAAGAAAAAAACGGCATCACGCCGGATGCCCTGCCCCCTCCCTGCAGCACTCAGCAAACGCGCCCCCTGGCGCGTTGTAAGTTGGGAATTAATTCCCTTGAATACTGAGGTCCCTGGGGCCAGCTAGCCCACCAGGTACCTCCAGTATGCACCACAGAGCTGCGTTGCAGAGAGGTGTTCTGAGGCCATGCCACTTTTTACACCTCTCTGCAACGCAGCTCTGTGGCGCTTACTGGAGATACCTGGTGTGCTAGTTGGCCCCCAGGGACCCTCAGGACTCAAGGGGACTTAATCCCCCAACTTACAATGCACCAGGGGCGCGTTTGCACAGTGGCGCAGGGAGGGGGTGGGGCCTGACATAACTAAGTGTGCTAACGCGCCCCTGGCGCATTGTAAATTTGGGGATTAAGTCCTCTTCAATCCTGAGGGTCCATGGGGGCCAACTAGCCCACCATGTACCTCCAGTAAGCGCCACAGAGCTTCATTGCAGAGAGGTGGTCTGAGGCCATGCCCCTTTTTACACCTCTCTGCAAAGCAGCTCAGTGGCGCTTAATGGAGGTACCTGGTGGCCTATTTGGCCCCCATGGACCATCAGGATTCAAGGGGACTTAATCCCCCAACTTAGAACATGCCAGGGGGTGCTTTTGCAGAGTGCTGCAGGGAGGGGGAGGGGCCTGATATAACAAGTTAGCAATCCTGCTGTGTGGGACTTACTGGAGGTAATAAAAGGGGTAGTTGGCCCCAAAGGTTGACGTTGGGGGCTAACTATCCCTCCTGTTACTTCCGGCTAAATCCCACACAGTGGGATTGCTAAAAGGTGTTTGAAGGCCACGCTCACCTTTCTCCACCACTCTGCAAACGCGACTGCTACGTTATAGTTAGAAATTAGCATTTAAAAAAGCTTTGAAATTCACTGAAAAAACCATAGGTTTCAGGGATGTTATAGTTAGAAATTAGCATTTAAAAAACCATTGAAATTCACTGAAAAAACCATAGGTTTCAGGCACGTTATAGTTAGAAATTAGCATTTAAAAAACCTTAGAAATTCACTGAAAAAACCATAGGTTTCAGGGACGTTATAGTTAGTTGGACATTTCACTCGTACAAAACCATAGAAATTCTGCCGTTATAGTTAGTTCAGCTAACTATAACTCGCGCCCCCGCAATGCACTGCTGATGACGTTGGTCAGTGACATCACTGATGACATCACTGATGACATCTCAAATGACATCACTGATGACATCACTGATGACATCATCCACGTGAAAATATGATGCACCTCCTCACACTCTAATATAACCTTTGATACACCCACTGTAAAATACAGACTACCATTTTCGAAACCATCGACACACCAATACCAGTTACTACATACACACTCACTGATTCCTAGGTCTACACACACATCCACTCATTCACCCATACAATCACTCATACATGCAGTCACTCATCAATTCAACACTATCATATGCACTCATACACCTATATAGACACTCACACACCACCACTCATCCAGAGTTACTCACACACCTAGTCAGTCATGCAAAGAATCAATCACACTTCCATTTACTGACCTATACAGTTATACACACACCACATCACTTATTCAAACAGAAACAAATGCATACTTACTCTCTTATACAATCACTGATACAAGTACACACTCATCCATACAGCCACTCTCACAATCACTGACTCTCACGTATAGTCATTTATATACTCCAACTCTCACATACACTGCCTTTTACATATGTAGTTACTTGGACATGTACCACTGAGACATCCATTCACTCACCAACACACCCATACACACACTCACCCACCCATACAGCTGTTTCCACATGCACTCTTGAACCCATACACCCAGTGAATCAACCACTCAAACATCTATGCACAGAGTCACACACCTCCCACCCACCCACCCACCCACACGCACACTCAGGCACCCATACAAATTCTCAGGCAACCAATCGATAACCCATATAGACACTCATGTAGCTACTGACCAACCCATGCAGCAGCTTATACAACAACAGACAGACTGATACAGACATTCACACAGTTTAGTCACTAACCCATGCATTCAGTAAGACACATGTAATCACTCACTTAAACAGTCAGTCACGCACCTACTAAATCCTCCATCCAGACACTTATACACCCACTCATTCTTCAATACACCTTGGCATATATATAATACATATTTAAACTTTAAAGAAACACACAGTCACTGGATGATGTCATCAGTGATGTCATCAGTGATGTCATTTGAGATGTCATCAGTGATGTCATCAGTGATGTCACTGACCATGTCATGAATGATGTAATATGTGACGTCATCAGCAGTGCATTGCGGGGGCGCGAGTTATAGTTAGCTGAACTAACTATAACGGCAGAATTTCTATGGTTTTGTACAAGTGAAATGTCCAACTAACTATAACGTCCCTGAAACCTATGGTTTCTAACTATAACGTGCCTGAAACCTATGGTTTTTTCAGTGATTATATATATATATATATATATATATATATATATATATATATATATATATATATATATATATATATATATGTGTGTGTGTATATATATATATATTTTTTTCTTCTTCTGAAATGCGAGTCTGCCTAACCCATAATGTATTTATTTTTGATATCATCAGTGATGTCATTTGAGATGTCATGAGTGATGTCACTGACCATGTCATGAGTGATGTAATATGTGATGTCATCAGCAGTGCATTGCGGGGCGCGAGTTATAGTTACCTGAACTAACTATAACGGGGAATTTCACTGGTTTTGTACGAGTGAAATGTCCAACTAACTTTAACTGTCCCTAAAACCTATGGTTTTTTCAGTGAATTTCTAAGGTTTTTTAAATGCTAATTTCTAACTATAACATGCCTGAAACCTATGGTTTTTTCAGTGAATTTCAAAGGTTTTTAAATGCAATTTTTTAACTATGCCTACAGAGGTAGGACATGTGAAGAAAGAAGAAAAACGCACAGAAAGAAGCAAAAGAAATGCAGAAACAAGCAACAGAAGTCCACAAAGGCGAAGAAAAGTGCAGGAAGAAGCAAGACATGTGCAGAAAGAACCAACAGAGGAGCAGAAAGAAGCCTTATTGCAAAATCATCCTGTGCCCACAACTTTTTCAGACGGGTACTGGTGTTAACTGGCTCTGACTAACCAGGCCTAGAGCCAGTGCTATGCTAAAACACACTTAGAATACAGTGAAAACACCTACATACACTAGGGAACACTATGCGTTGGGGTACCCCTGTGATTAGCATGACCTCCTCTTGTAAGTCCCTAGTACATAATAGGGCAGGGGGATTAAAACTAACTAACTAACTTGTCACATCAGGCCCTACCCCCTCTTCTTCACCACTGTGCAAACACGCCCTGTGGCGTGTTTTAAGTTTGGGATTAATTCCCCTTCAATCCTGAGGGCCCCTGGGGTCCAACTAGCCCACCAGGTACCTCCAGTAAGCATCACAGAGCTGCGTTGCAGAGAGATGGTCCGATGCCATGCCCATTTTACACCTCTCTGCAATGCAGCTCTGTTGCGCTTACTGAAGGCACCTGATGGGCAAGTTGGACCCCAGGGGCCCTCAGGATTGAAGGGGAATTAATTCCCCAACTTAAAATGTGCCACAGGCGTGTTTGCCTGCTCTCGCTTCAATGAAGCAAAGCAAGTTTGCAATGACAGGGCGGGAGCCGCGCGGCTCCCGCCCTGCCATTGCAAACAGCAGTGTCCCGGGGTAGGCACCCCGGGACACTGCAGGAGCCGGCCCTGGGGGGTGGCAGTCCCCAGGGCCATGGAGGGCTCCAGGAGGGGGGCCGCGAGGCCCCCCTCCCTTCATTAGTAAAGCCCCGGGGAGGTGGTGGTCCCCGGGGCTTCGGGGTCTGAAACAGACCCCCACATTTCTTTTGTTAGTGCCCGGGGAGGTGGCAGTCCCCGGGGCATGTGGGGGGCTGGAGCCCCCCCACACAGCTAATTTAATTTTAAAAAAAGAAGCCCCGGGGGGTGGCGGTCCCCGGGGCTGCGGGAGGGCTGAGTGCCCTCCCGCATGATTTAAAATTCAAAGCCCGGGGGTGGCAGTCCCCGGGGCTTGGGGGAGCCTTAGAGGCCCCAAAACCATTTTTTTATTAGCCCCCGCATGCCCCCGGGACTTGGCCCAGCCGGGGGCCAAATAACAACAAAGCGCGGGAGTCCACGCTTCGTTTTTTTTTCACTGCAGGATCCGCGCACCCTGCACGCATCCCGCCGATTTTTTTTTTTTAAACATTTTTTTGGGGCCCTGGGGGTCCTTGTGGGACCCCCTGAGCAGGCCTAGGGGGTCAGGGTGTTTCTACCCTGCCCCCTTTGTGCGTTTTGCGCACTTGTTTCTGTGCCTCGGTTCTACCGAGGAACAAGATGGCTGCCAACACTTCCTGGTTTGGAGTGTTGACAGCCAATTAGCATACAGCTCGTGATCGGGAGGGTGCGCTCAGGGTGCGCAGATCCACCGCGGCCATAGATATATATGTGATTTTACTTTTGATTTTCTCAGGAACTACTGAACGGATTTACACCATTTAAACAAAAGGCATGACTCTGAACCAAGAGCTACCTTTTTGCCAAATTTGGTGTAATTCCGTTCAGCAATTCGGGCTGTAGCTGCGACTAAAGGTTCCTATGGAAAATTGCATGGGGAAAACGTGTTTTGGGACCCCCCTTTTTTCTCGGCCCCCACTTGACGAATCACCCCGAGACTTTCAGGATAGGAGCGGACCGGAGCGCCCCACGAGTTTTGAAAATTTCGTGAAGATTCGTCAACCGGTGCCAAAGTTATTGGGAATAGAATGTTGCGGATTTCCTATGGAAAATAGGTCCTAACTATAACTATCTACTGGCGACCACCAGTAGATAATATAGATATAGATATATATATTACTAACCTCGTGAACAAGATCTTTGTTAAGATCGAAACGCGTAGAAGATTGCTGGAATGCTGGATAAATCACAGCTTTATAAATTATTAAGCTGCAGTTGCTTCGATTTTGTGAGTGCGAGCGGAATTGTCTCAATTGGGAGACGCTGGATGTAATATATATATATATGTATGTATGTATGCATGTATGTATGTATGTATATGTATATATATAATTGCTCGAAAACCTGCTCCTAATAGGAAAACAGGACAGACACAGCACGGAATCCCATGGCAGTTGTTTATTCAAACAACATATATATTGACTGAAAAAAACAAAGGTTAGAGGGACAGTATAATGAGGAAATAGAATTAAAAAAACCTTAGAAATTCACTGAAAAAAAACAAAGGTTACAGGGACGTTATAGTTAGGAAATTAAGTTTAAAGAAACGTTTGAAATTCACTGAAAAAAACAAAGGTTACAAGGACATTATAGTTAGGCTCAGATTTCACTCGTACAAAAGCAGTGAAATTCAACAGTTATAGTTACCTGAGCTAACTATAACGTACGCCCCACAATGCACCGCACCTCACATATTACATCACTCATGAGATAGTCAGTGATCATCACTTGCCTAAGATGGCCGACGGATGAGGAGCTCCGGCCGGGAGCTCCCGGCCAGGGATTGCCTTTTTGGCTTAAATTCCTCGATTTCTTCCTCCCCCCTGGACCCTCTTGCTCACCTGGGGTCCTGCTCGACAGCGGTCTTCATCTTCTCCAATCTCCCGCATATCGGCTCAAGATCTTCAGAGGATTGCGGGATCGTTGTTTTCAGGCTGCGGAGCCCGAGCAAACATGGCCGATGCCCGGTGGAGCTGCCAGACAGCTGTAGGGGAGATTGGCTCCGGTTTCGCCGCCGCGGCCGTCACCTACCCAGCTGGGCATCGGGCATAGTCTCTCCTCGCCTCTCCTGCGTGCCTCCCTCTTCCCCCATCTTCCTGATGATGCCCTGATGAGGGGTTTCTTTCTTCCGTGGTGGCTGTTGGGGAATTGGCGGGGACGCTCTCTTCCATCCATCGCCTGCCTTTCCGGATCGAAGACGGGGTTGCCGGGCATCTTGCTGGAACGAGAACCAACGTGAGTGCAGAAGTGAAAATCACAAGGCACTGCTGCCCTGCACCACTGAGCTTGCTTCCTTTCTTCCTGAGTTGCTCGTCCTCCTGACCAGCTGTTGCCTTTCCACTTCCTGGGACTGCTGCCTGGACGCCCGCGCTCTCTTCCCCTGCAGTGGATTACCCGGGAGAGAGCAGCGATTTTAGACCTTGCCTCCCTCCAGTGCTAAGCTGCTACCTTCCCCATTCAGCCCTGCCTTTGGGGTAGGTTTTGAACTCTGTTTTTTTGGGTCGGTTTTTTTGCATTCACGCAGCCCCGCCATCTTATCTTTGTAACTCTTGGGGTCCGAGTCCTTGGTGCCTCCATCTTGCGGTTTTGGCTGTGCCCCTGACTGTTCCTTGCCACTAGCCAGCTCCCTCTGCCTCTGATTTGGTCATTGCCCCTCTTGCTCGGCTTCACCGCGCTCTTCGTGTTTCGGCTTTGTGGAACACCCCGTCCACTTCCAACTCTCTGCCCCACCCAGTGATGAAGTCCAGCACCGGTTTGTTTGTGGATCCCTGGACCCTCTCCGGTTTTGTTCAACTTGTCTTCTGACTTTTGGTATCCATGGAAGTTCTCTTCTCCATTACCGGTCGTCCTGACTTGCTATGTACTCTTAACCCTTTACTTTTACCCCTCTACCATCCTTGCTCCTTGGACCTGTTTCTATTTTATTCTTATGCTCTAGTAACAGATGTATTTTTGTAATAATGTCTTTCTCCATTCTATGTTTTTATTCTAGGAAATTATGTAACTATGTAACAATATTCTGTTGTAACCACTTCCTTATGTAAAGCGCTCTGATACCTCCGGGTCTAGCCAGCGCTATATAAAACTCTTCAAATAAATCAAATGAATAAATAAATGATATCGCAAATGCCATCACTGATGACATCATCCACAGAACCACTCACACGCCCACTCACACCTCCACACAACCTCTCTTATACCCATTCACACACTCATACAACCACTCACACACCCATGTACTCAATTACAGTCTCTCACACACCCATTCATTCACACACATAGCCAGTCACGCAGCCACTAACTCACCCATACAGTCACTCACACAGCCACTCACTCATCCATACAGCTACTCACACACCCACTCACTCACCAATACAGCTACTCACATACCCAGTCACTCACCCATTCTCAACAGAGCCACTCACACACCCACACAACCACTTATATATCCATTCACACATCCATACAGCCTCTCACACATCTACTCACTTACCCATACAGCCATTCACACAGACACCCAGTCTCCAATATATACACTTACACCCATTCAGTTAACCAAACACCCACTCAAACAGCCACTCACTCACCCATACACACACACACACACCCAGTCACTCACCCATAAAACCACTCACACAGCTACTCACTCACCCCTACAGCCACTTACATACCCAGTCACTCACCCATACAGCCAGTCAGTCACCCATACAGCCTCTCACACACCCACTCACAGGCGGGGTAGTTTGCCCATAAGGACATCCTAGTGGGCCAACAACTCCTCCTGCTACCTCCAGTAAGTCCCACACAGTGCGATTGCTTAGAGGTCTTCAGAGGCCACGCCCCCCTTTCTCCACCACTCTGAAAATTGAATTGAATTGAATTGGGTATTTGTAAAGCGCAGACTGTCACTCCAGAAGGAGCATCCTGGCGCTAAGCAGATGGAGATCAAGCAGAGCAGAGAGGGACAAGGATCTATATAAGAGAATGACAGAATTCATCTGAAGCTCCAAAAATCCAGGTCTTCACTGGTTTCCTAAACTGTGTTTCTGTTTCCAGAAACCTCAATTGAGCTGGCATAAGATTCCATGCTTTGGCTCCTAGAAAGGTTACAGATTTCCCTCCCTTGGTTTTATATCTGAACCAGGGGAGTTTGAGAAGGTTAGCCGAGGAAGATCTAAGGGTCCTAGTTGTGGTATATGAGGGTGAATCTTGCTGAAAGGTACAATGTACGAAGTTTTCGTACTGCTCCAAAGGTAGTGACGAGGATTTTAAATAGAATTCTCTTGTGTACAGGTAGCCAATGAAGAAGTTTCAACGCTGCCGAAGTGGATGCCCTACGAGGAAGTTTCAGGACTAAGCGGGCTGCCGCGTGCTGGACCATCTGTAGTCTCTTAAGTGTTGATTTATTAACCCCGCCAAAAGACTATTGCAGTAGTCCAGGCACGAAAGAATCAACGCCACGGCAACTGTCTTCCTAGCAGATAGGGTAATAAAATCGAAGAATTTTTTTAATGTTTTAATTAGACTAAAGCAGGTCCCTGTCACTTTCAAGGCGTGTGGTTTGAAGGAGAGTAAAGTGTCAAATTACACTCCCAGATTTTTTTCTACTTCAACGGTAGAAGGGGGGACTACGGCATCTTCAGGCCACCATGCCCTTGGTTGGTAGAGGTTATCTTTCCCTATTGGGAGGATCTCAGTTTTATCCGTGTTACACCTGAGATGGTTGTCCTTCATCCACTGGATGACCTTTGATAGGCAGAGTTTAAAATTTAATTCTGCAGTAGTGGAGTCTCTATCCAGGGATAAAATCAGTTGAGTATCGTTGGCATAGGACGTTACTTCAATCTCAAATGACGAGATCAGGGAGATAAGAGGAGCCATGTATATTTTAAACAGCAGTGGGCTAAGGGAGGAGCCCTGTGGTACTCCTGCTGTGATGAAACGTTCGGGCGGAGAGAAAAGTGCCAAGAGAGACCACTTGCCTACGGTTGGTCAAGAAAAACTTGAACCAAGTTAGCAGGATGTTGGAAATGCCGCTGGATTTTAGCCTAGTAGGAGAATGCTGTGTGAGATGGTGTCAAATGCTGCAGACAAATCAAGCAATAATAGCACTGCCTTCCTGCCGGTGTCTGGTATGAATTTTAGTGTATCCGATATTTCCAGTAGGGCGGATTCTGTAGAGTGCTTAGGACGGAAGCCTGACTGATGCGGATGAAGGATCCTAGCGGTTTCCAGGAATTTTGAAAGCTCTTTATTTACTAGTCTTTCCGTAATTTTGCCCAGAATTGGTAAAAGTGAAATTGGACGAAGATTTGAAAGATTAGATATGTCAACATTTTGCTTTTTTTTAAGGGTTTCACAATGGCTAGCTTCCATTCATCTGGGACAGTCCCAGTAAGTAACAAAGAGTTTACTATATTGTTAATCACTGTATTGACAATCTTTATAATTTGATGGAGAATCAGTGGGGGCAAGCGTCTAATGGAGAGCCCGATTTATAGGCTACAATTGCTACCTGTGTGTCCTCCAATGTAACAGGTTCAAAAACTTGGAGAGAGGGGCTACTATTGGTAGGTTCCATTTTCTGATTAGTGTCAAGTTTGTGTGCGATGGGTGTTGCAAAGTCCTTTTGAATATTCTTGATCTTGTCATCAAAATAGATCGCGATTTTGTCGCATAGGGTCTGAGAAGGGGAATTTCTCTACACAACGCTTTAGGATCGGTAAAGGACTTTACGATTGAGAAGATTGATTTTTGATCATGGTTAGCCTCAACTATTTTGTTGGAGTAATAATCTTTTTTGCTAATTTAATAGAGGTATGGTATTGTCACCTACTTGTTTTGAAGGCTTTTAGGTCTACTGGATTGTAGGCCCTTCTCCACTTGCGTTCTAATTGCTTGCAGTGGAGATGTTGTTTAGCTAAATCAGGCGTGAACCAAGAGGCTTTATGAGGATTAGCTTTTACTGTCTTCCAGGAGTGTTTGAGAGGGATTAACTCATCACTTATTGATGTCATCCATGAGTGAAAGAGATGGGAATCCTCTGTGGTATCCCCAGTAAGGACTGGGGTACGGTCATGGGCAGTTTTGGGTTGGAGGCTAGTTGAGGCCACTTACGCCTAGGCTGTGTGACAAAACCTTTCTTGACTATGTGAGCGATGCTTGGTCTGGTAATATTTAAAGGAATGAATTCATGATCTGACCATATCTGAGAAATGGCCCTGATGAAAGCAGGGTGAAATTAGAGCAGACCCCATCCAATGTGTGCCCTGCCTGATGCGTCGGGGCCTCGACTAATTGATGCAGCCCGAGGGAGTTGGTTATTTCCAAAAAGGAGACCAACCCTGGGTCACTACTGCATTCCAGGTGAAGGTTAAAATCTCCTAGAATGGTGAAATTAGCATATCTAAGCAGGAAATCGCTGAGGGTTTCGCCTAAGGAGTCTAGAAAGGTGGCACTAGGGCCAGGTGGGCGGTAAACAAGCGCTCCTGTAAAGGAGAGGGAGGCATTTATTGTGAAACAGAAGCCAAGGCTTTCTGCTCCCTTGAGTGAGTGTAGATTAAAAATTTTAAAATGTAGTGAGTCTCGGTAAATGATAGCCAAGCCCCCTCCTCTGGTTTCTCCTCTATCTTTCCTACAGATTGTGTAGTTAGGAGGAAGTGCTGCCACAATGTCTGGGTTGCACCACTCCTTTAGCCAGGTTTCAGTTATGAATAAATAATCGAGTTCCTTTTCTAAGATTAGATCTCTGATATCAAGGGCCTGTTTACATCAGGAGCGTGCGTTGATTAATCTCTCTTTTATCATAGCATTGCTAAGTGGGGAGGCTTTCTTTCCTGCAGATTTGGGCTCCATATCTCTAAAGGGCAGCTCAGATCTACACCTAATGCATGCGATAGGGCCCATAATTTTTTCTACTTCTAGATAACAGCCACATCTTTCTTTAGTATTTAGTTTTTTTAACGTGGCGGGTGAGATCAGAGTGCCTGGCTGGAATCAGGCAGCATGCCTGGCACTGGCCGCTATCGGGACGCGGACGGGCGCAGACGGGCTTGCCCTTGGGCGCTCCTTTGGCGCGCCGGCAGCACGCCCGCTGCGCTACCGGGGCAGCATTAAGTTTAAATAAGCTTGAGAATCCCGCCACTAGCCCGGCAACCTGCCAGAAGGGGGTGTGGCCTCAATGGGTGTGACTGCGTTTCTCCGCGCAATCGGCAACGGAGATGCCGCGGCGGACCGGAAACGCAGTCTCGAATGCGTGCAAATAAGCAAAGTGCAATGTAAGAAAGATGCCTGAACCCCAGGTAAAGTGCTCAAAATATACTGTACAGAGAAAATGGATCAAAACAGAGTCCCTCAAAATACAAGTTTTTAAAAAGTTTAAAACATTGTCTTTTTTTAAAAGCGTTTTAAAAGCATTTAGAATTTGTCCCTTTCCTCGCTGTGCAGACCTTAATCCGCTGCACTTCCGGTGCAGCAGCAAGTTTAAATAAGCTTGAGAATCCCGCCACTAGCCCGGCAACCTGCCGGAAGTGGGTGTGGCCTCAATGGGTGTGACTGCGTTTCTCCGCGCAATCGGCAACAGAGATGCCGCAGCGGACCGTGCTCATGACAGAATGGTTCCCCAGGAGCACCAGTGGTCGTGTGCTCATGACAGAACCATTTCACCATGTGCACAAGTGCACTGAATCCCTCTGCTGTAAACAGCAGCGGGATTTCCTTTTTCTTTTTGCCTCGGCAGGTGGGGAAGAGCTTCCCCAACCTCCTGAGGCATTTTTTTGCCAATGTAATTACGATCGCGCCCATGGCATGCTGTCATCATTACATTGAAAATGAAACTGAAATTAGCCGATCGGCTAGTTTCAGTTACAGTGCTTTGGTGCTCGTGGGGCTATCTCAGCCCTCGAAAGCACCGAAACACATGTGAGAAGTATCATTGGAAAGTAGAGAATCTCCCCTTTCCAATGGTATCCCTCCTTACTGGATCCCTGCTTGAGGATTGCCCCAGGAGGGCGATCCCCAAGCAGGAATCCACCCACTAGGCACCAGGAAGGGGGGAGCGGCCCCTTGGGCAAGGGTCTTTGCTCCCCCCATTTCAAGATGGACATATTCAGTCTTTCTGCTCCCCCCCGGGGGGGCAGAAAGCACCCTGGACACCAGGGATTATTTTTTTATAGTTCAGGGGTGGGGGCTGCCCAGAATGGGCATGCCAATGGCCCCACCCTCCCCCCTCCCAAAATGCCAAAGTCTTTCTGCCCCCCCAGGAGGCATTTGGGCCTCAGAAACGCATGATTTGGGCTTCCTTACGAAGACTTGGTTAAAACCCACCTCCACACCCGCCATCACTTTGGCCCTCCCAGAGCAATATCGAATTCTAAGGGTTGATAGAGAATGTAGGGTGGGTGGAGGTATTGCTATAATTTATAAAGAGTCATTAAAAGTATCTATGATTAAAGCCCGCACCGAAGACAAAATAGAAACTGCATCTTCAAGATTGAATTGTCACTACAGGAATGCTGGAAAGGTGCGTTAGTATACCGTCCTCCATGACCTCTTCAAGATTTCACCCTTAAACTGCTGGACCTAATTGCTATCCATGTGATTTCCTAGAAACATTTTATTCTATTAGGGGATTTCAACATTCACAGCGAAAACAGTGCGAAGGGGGAAGTGGCACAGTTTTTGTCTGATCTGGCCTCCTTAGGTCTAGAAACAATCAATGTAGTCCTATGCACTATGCTGGTCATACGCTAGGTTTAATTCCAACAAATTCTTCTAAACTACAGTCTATGGCTCCTCGCTAGGTAGTGTGGTTTGATCACGCCATAATTGACTTCCAGATAGCTAGAACCCTGCTGGACTCTCCCAAAAATATTACCCTTTACAGCTTTAGGAGACAATGGAATAAAATTTGCACCAGAGGCCTTCAAAGAACGATTTCAGGTGCCTTTGAGGGTGGAGCAAGGGGACATTAATTCAAATTTGGAGCATTACCACGGGGCTCTAAAAACTGCTATTAATCATATTGCCCCTTTAAAAAAGCATAATCCTACTCAGAAACAAAGGAGACCTTGGTATTCCCTGGAGTTAGGCAAAGAGAAATCAGCATGTAAGCGGCTGGAAAGACCCTGGTGCTCATCTCAGAATCAAAGGGAGAGAGAAATCTATAAAGAAGCACTCTCACTCTATCACAAAAATCTAAAAAAAAAAGCGCGCAAAACATATATTGCTTCCCAACTTAGTTTAGCAAGAAATTCCTCTAAAGAGTTGTACAAAATTCTTAAATTCTTTACAAATCCCATGGTAGCTAAGGACACTACCCTCCTTCTCAAGGATTGTACGATGATATCGCTAATCACTTGGAAGATAAAATAAATTTGATCTATGCCTCATTTTACACTAGCACTGATAGACCTATTGAATCTCTCTCTGGCCCCCCCATGATGACTAACACGATGCTCCTCTTCTACAGCTTTACTCCCTTACAAGTTCACACGGTGGAGAAAATGTTAAAATCAGCCAAGTCTGGGTCTCCTATGGACATTATACCAGCAAAGGTTGCTGCCCTTCTATCTGCGCAGCTTGCTCCAGCCGTGTGTACATTATTTAATCTTTCAATGAGTGAAGGTCTACTTCCCTGGGATTGGAAGGCAGAACAGGTGATCCTGATTCACAAAAAGGTGAACATATCTGCATCGGTTCTTCTTCCTCTGATGAGTAAATTATTGGAAGGATACATTAATAAAAAGCTCACTGAACACACTTGGGGGCATATTCTCAAGAACGTGTGATAACCACTGCAAATTTAGCTTAACGCAACTTTGCATATCGCAGTCTATCGCGGGAAAATAACGCTGTGTTAACGTAGTATTCTCAACCTGGTGGCACCATGCGATAGTCCCACGATAACGCGTCAAATGTCCGCGTTAAAATCAACGCGACGCCGCAAAAATGCGAAACACTAACGCAAATAAAGTTGCGATGAGGCCAACCGTGATACAAAAATCAGCGATAACCAGCGACAGGCCTGCAATTCCCACGTGTCATGAGGGAAAATGCACAATAAAAGCAGAACAACAAAAAAAAAAAAAAAAACTGCGTAGCAACATGGATGCACCCGGAATTAGTGCCCAGGTCAACGCGAACCCCATAAGCCCCACAGACCACCAGCAAGGAACCTCGGGGTCGGGGAAGGCCAAGGAGAAGAGGAAGAGGAAGACGGGGTACAGTCCGCATGACAACCGGATCGTCCTCACGGAGGTGACAGAGCACGAACAGCAACTGTCCGTCACCTCCACCGTGTCATTGGCAACACAGACGGAAAAATGGCATTCCATCGTGAATGCAGTCGGAGTGTCGATGAGGCCAAGATGCGCTGGCACGATGTGAAAAGCCAAACCAAGCAGAAACCTGCTGCCAACAGGAAGGCAGCAACGGCGAATGGAGGTTGGAGTCCAGCGCCACAGGAGGAGCAGGAGCAAATGGCGGCCACAGTCATCAGTGCGGAGACGGTGCAAGGAGTCGGGAGTCCTGATACAGCTCGACATGACCTGACACAACATCAACAGGGTGAGTAACGAACAGGGACTGGGGGGACGGGGGGACGGGCACAATGGTACACATGCACAACGACGTGTAGCACACCGCACACCCACAACGACCATGGGTCATGTCCCTGATCCCTGTGGCACACTGCAGCACACATACAAACATCAAGTAGGCCCCCGTCCACCATGTGCCCAAAGGGGTCACACCCCACACATCACCAAGTCCACAACACACACATGCACCCATGCGAAACACAGCAAAGATGCGTATGTGAGAGCCACACTGACAATGCAAGTGACACCACATGACCAGCAGCATGGCTGGAGTACAATCACCATGACATTGTGCACGCCACAAGTCTGAGGTGGCTGAGTGTGGACCACATCCGGAAAGGAGCAGGTCACACTCTGACACATCCACCTGCACAAACAACCACTGACGTCAACAATACATCTGCAGACAAACAATGCACAAGAGTACAAAAACCGTCCAAGAGCACAAATTACCCAAGCCGCCAACATCACAGCACCTTAAAAGCACAAAAGTCAAAGGCACACCGCCTCCAAGGGATAAGGGGCAGCAAAATCACAGCTGCAGGTGCGACCCTCCCACAATGCAGCACACACACATAGCAATGCCAACACATCCACATGGACGACAATGTGGTACACAGTGCAACACTTACACTGCAGAACAGAGGACACAACTGGGTCCGCCTGTGCGTAGAAAATGGCCAATCACATCTAACATAGCAGGAAACTGTGAGATGAAAATGTACGTGTACAACCTCACCTACGTCATGTAGTCCAAATGTCCACTGTCCCGCATCAAATAGTCCGCTCCTCCCAAACAGTCACAATGTACATTATTATGCAGTCTGTATGTAAACCTGAATAATGCGTAAACATACATGCCAACACAATGTCAACAAGCATCTCCCCTTCACATTGCAGAGGGACAAACAACACCTCCAGCAGAGCAGACCAGACAACTCCACAGTGATTCTGAAGAGGACCTCCACACTTCCGACACCGACGCCCTACAACAGTTCATGGACATCTTCGGGCAATCGACCCCCAGGAGCAGGGCAGCCCAGCTGCATCGAGGATACCCCACCCCCTGCACAGACAACACAGCTGGACGCACGCACCACCACGGCTGACTCCCAGCAGCACACCAAAGCACACATCGCATTCCAAGGCCAGGTGTCAGACTGCCAGAAGGGGGTGTCCGAACAGGTGCGGGTGGGGTCCCACCTCATGGAAGCCGAACTAGATCACATACGTGGGTGTCTAAGTCCCATCAGGGACCACCTACACTCCCCAAAGGAGACCCACACTGCGACAGAGACACCCGCATTTGCACATTTCCAGGACTGACCACACCCAGAGCCACAGGATAATCATCCACACCCCCATGCTGGACTGGCGCACGCCGGCCCAGTCCACTCCTCTTACATATTGAGTGGGGGATGACAAAGCTACATGTGCAATGTCCCACACTCTGCCTGCGGTGACATGGCTGCGTCCTCTGCACACGGCACAATGTGATGTTGTGGGGCCGTGGCCCAAATGCATACATCATGAGCACACAGACACACTCATAGAGCTCTTGAACTGGCCACGGGCATGTGCGCCCGACACCTTTATTGGCATGGTCACATGTACAGTGACACATGTGCTGGATGTGTGTGGGGTGAGTGTCAGCCAGCCCTCAGGGAGTCGTTGGTGCTTGCAACAACTTGAACAGTGATCACAATTGAAGCAGAAACATAAAACACCAGCATAACAGAAACAACTGTGAAGCATCATGGTGGTAGCCGGAGAGAGTACAGTGTTCACCCAACATGCAAGCAGAATGCTCCTTGATTCGTTGTGCACTGAGTAAGTGGCACCTGAAGGGCTGAGCAGGGTATCAAGCTGATGATGGCACCCACGACAGGTGTGAGGAACTTGGATGGGGCTGGCTGTGTGTCTCCTCCGACTCTGGCGGATGTTGTTCCGGGGGTACGGGAGGCCAACATGTGCAGCAAAGCCAGCAGCTTTGTCTGCAGAGGGATGTTGGTTGTCCGCTGTGTTGGTACCGTCAGCCTGTGGGCAATGATGGTCCGGATGCGGTGGATGGTTGTCCTTTTGAGCCTGTAGTGGGCATTGACATTGTCTGGTGTTAGGTCTGTGGGGCTGGTGCGTTTCCTCAAGGTCCGCTGTCCTTGTCTGCGCTGCCTCTGTGGTGGTCCGGGGGATGCTGGGGCCCTGGGGGTGGTGGCGGAGGGTGTTGTTGCCCTCTCGGGACTCCGGGATGCATAGTGAGTAGCTCCATGGCATCTGTTGTTCTTCATGTGTGGCTGTGGACTGGTCTCCCTTTGATGGTGCAGGTTGTCGTCCGACTTTACACCAGGTCAGAGCAGGTGTTAGATTCCTGCTGCTAACGCGCCTTATCGTCTGTTTTGTGGTCTTATCGCTGATCGGGCTGGTCGTTGAGAATGTTGAGGTGTGGTGTTGTCGCAGATTTTGCTCGGGAACGCCTACTCTGCATCTCATTAGCGATAGTTGCGGGGGTCATCTGTGGCGATGTTTTTTGTGGCTGCTATCACGGGTAAAATGGTGTTATGGGCTGTTAACACCAGCTTGTGAATGGTGCGATAAATTTATCGCCACTTTGGCTGCTATAAAGTGCCGCTAACTAGTCGATGAGTCCTTGAGAATATGCCCCAGAGTCTATTGGTTGTCTGGGCCCTTCGCAATCAGGTATTCGACCTATGCATAGCACAGGGTCGACCCTGATTGCAGTATCTGATTACATCAGATGCTCCTTGGACAACAATCAAGCTGTGTTATTAGTGCTGTTGGGTGTATTCGCAGCTTTTGACACTGTGTCTCACCACATCTTATTGCGAAGACTTGAAGAGATTGGAATTTGTGGCTGTGCTCTTCAATGGTTTACAAGCTTTTTGGCGGGCTGTATGCAGGTCATCAATGTGGGTTTCTTCCGGTCCCGTGTGATGGACATTTCTAAAGGAGTACCCCAAGGCTCCTGCTTAAGCCCCACGTTGTTTAATATATACATGGCTCCCCTTGCTAAGATTGTTAGGGATTTTGGTTTCATCCCCATTTCCTGTGCGGATGATACCTAACTGCTTTTATCTTTCAATAATAATTCTCCATCCACAATATCCCATTTCTCAGAGGGCATGAAAGCTATCTCCACTTGGATGATGGACAATTACCTCCAGCTAAATGCTGGTAAGACGGAGATCATGTTGTTCGGTAAGGCCAAGACACTGTGGTCTACGGATTGGTGGCCAGCGGACTTGGGGACTGCCCCCGTCCCTAAGACGGTGGTAAAAAGCTTGGGTGTTTACTGAGATCAGACACTGTCTATGCAGGGCCAAGTGGGGCATACCTTCGGGACTTGCTTCTATATGTTACACTTGCTACATAGTCTTTTCCCTCCTTCCGCTAGCGGGACGTAAACCCTTAGTGCAGGCACTGGTTATGAGTCGCCTGGACTATTGCAATGCGCTTTTGGATGACGGATCTCTACTAAATATATTACAGGTTGTACAAAACACGGTGGCGCACTTGGTTACTAATATGCCTCCTAGAACAGCCTCTCTTCCCCTCCTACAGCAACTCCACTGGCTGCCCATCCACCAGAGAATTATATTCAAAGTGTGCTGTACTGTCGACAAAGCCTTAAATGGCAAAGGACCTAGCTATTTTGCTCAGAAACGCATTCCTTACCAGCCCAGCAGAGTATTACGCTCGGGTATGAAAAGTCTTCTTACTATTCCCCGTGTGAAGAAATCGCGTTCAGGTGGCAAAGCCTTCTCTTAGAGGGCCCCATGGCTGTGGCACTCATTACCCCATACTTTGAGCAGCTGTGATGATCACTTGCGCTTCAGGAAACTCCTGAAAACTGAACTCTTTGTGGTTTAATTGTCTGTAGCCATAGCACTGCCTGATTGCAGCGTGGAGATACCCCCTCCGGGGTGATTACTGTGCTTTATAAGCTTCTAAAATAAATAAATAAATAGCCCCTGATCTGCCCCCCAGGGCGGGCAGAAAGCATACTAGACACCAGGGATTATGTATTTTTATATGTAGGGGTGGGGACCCCATCCCAAAAACAATTGCCACAATCTTTCTGCCCCCCGGGAGGCATATGGGGGCAAAAAACCCTTATCTGCCCCCCCCCCCCCAGGGGCAGAAAGCCCACTAGGCACCAGGGAGGTATTTTTTATCATACGTAGGGGTAGTGGCTGCCCAGAATGGACATGCCAATGCCCCCACCCCCAAAAAATACCAATCTTTCTGCCCCCCCAGGAGGCATTTGGGGACAATAGCCCCTGACCTTCCCCTGAGGGGCAGAAAGCCGTCTAGGCACCAGGGATTATTATTTTTTTTATACATAGGGGTGGGGTCTGCCCAGAATGGGCATGCCAATGCCCCCACCCCAACAAACAAATTGCCACAGTCTTTCTGACCCCCCCGGGAGGCAGATGGGGCAATAGCCCCTTATTTGCCCCCTGGGAGGGTCAGAAAGCCCACTAGGCACCAGGGAGGTTTTTTAAATTATATTTAGAGGTGGGGTCTGCCCAGAATGGGCATGTCAATGCCCCCACCCCCCCAAAAAATTAGCCACAGTCTTTTAGCCTACCCCGGGAGGCAAATGGGGGCAATAGCCCCTGACCTGCCCCCCCCCCGGGGGGCAGAGCGCCCACTAGGCACCAGAGATTATGCTGGGTTTTTTATACATACTTTTTAAACAACATGGGGGGGCACCTGCGCTTTTGGTCCCGGGCTCGGCCTCCATCTGAGGAAATCTGCCAAAACCACACATTTCTGACAGCTAGACACATTAGGGAGGTGTGACTTGCATGGATCCCCCAACGTTTTCCTGCCCAGAATCCCCTGCAACCTCAAATTTAGCTAAAAATAATCAAAAACATTTCATATTTCTGTGTGGGAAAGTTGTGGGATCACCAGGCTGACACACATTTCCTACCACCCAGCGTTCCCCCAGGTCTCCCAATAAACATGGTATCTCACTTGTGTGGGTGGGCCAAGTACCCACGGCAGGGAAGGGCCCAAAACATATTGTGGAGACATCAAAATTATCTCACAAAATGACCTGGTTTTGCACGGGGTCACCTGCGTTTTTGGTCCCGGGTTCAACGGCTATCTAGGGAAACCTATCAAACCCACACATTTCTGAAAACTAAACAACCAGAGGAGTCCAGGGAGGTGTGACTTGCGTGGATTCCCTATTGTTTTCCTACCATAATCCCCTGCAAACCTCAAATATTTCTCACATTTCTATGTGGGAAAGTTGTGGCATCACTGGGCTGTCACAAATTTCCTACCACCCAGCGTTCACCTCATGTTTTCCAACCCAGAATCCCCTGCAAACCTCAAAGTTAGCTAAAAAAATCACATTTTCCTCACATTTCTGTCTGGGATCACTGCACCGGCACAAATGTCCTACCACTCAGCGTTCCCCTCAGTCTCCCGAGTACAATTATACCTCACTTGT
Organism: Calotriton arnoldi; assembly: GCA_963921515.1. Classification (NCBI taxonomy): domain Eukaryota; kingdom Metazoa; phylum Chordata; class Amphibia; order Caudata; family Salamandridae; genus Calotriton; species Calotriton arnoldi. The sequence goes on along the minus strand of CAWUFW010013840.1, from coordinate 34,602 downwards.
GTATAGGTTTGCTAGGTTTCCTTAGGTGCCGGCAGAGCTAGGGTCCGAAATCAACAGCTAGGCACATTGCGAAAATAGGGTCAGTTTTCACTGGAAAAATGTGATGTGTCCATGTTGCATTTTGGGCCATTTCCTGTTGCGGGTACTAGGCCTAACCACACAAGTGAGGTACCATTTTTATTGGGAGACTTGGGAAAACGCTGGGTGGAAGTTTGTGGCTCCATGCAGATTCCAGAACTTTCCATCACAGAAATGTGAGGAAAATGTGTTTTTTTAACAAAGTTTGGATTTTGCAAGGAATTCTGGGTAACAGAACCTGGTGAAAACCACACAAGTCACCCTATCCTGGATTCCCCTGTATGTCTAGTTTTCAAAAATGTATAGATTTTCTAGCGTTCCCTATGTTCCAGCTGAGCTAGAGCCCAAAATCCACAGCTAGGCACATTGCAAATAAAAATGTGATGTGTCCACGTTGTGTTTTGGGCCGTTTCCTGTCGCGGATACTAAGCCTACCCACACAAATGAGATATCATTTTTATCTGAAGACTTGCGGGACTGCTGGGTGGGTGGAAGTTTGTGGCTTCCTGCAGTTTCCTGAACTTTCCATCACTGAAATGTGAGGAAAATGTGTTTTATTTTACAATGTTTGGGCTTTGCAAAGGATTCTGGGTAACAGAACCTGGTGAGAGCCACACAAGTCACCCCATCCTAGATTCCCCTGGGTGTCTAGTTTTTGAAAATGTACAGGTTTGCTAGGTTTCCCTAGGTGCTGACTAAGCTAGAGCCCAAACTCCACAGCAAGGCACATTGCAAAAAAAAGGGTCAGTTTTCACTGGAAAAATTTGATGTGTCTTTTGCATTTTGGGACGTTTCCTGACGCGGATACTAGGCCTACCCATACAAGTGAGGTACAATGTTTTATGGGAGACATGGGGAAATGCTGGGTGGGTGGAAGTTTGTGGAACCATGCAGATTCCAGAACTTTCCATCACAGAAATGTGAGGAAAATGTTCTTTATTTTTTATACAAAGTTTGAGGTTTGCAAGGTATTCTGGGTAACAGAATATGGTGAGAGCCACACAAGTCACCCCATCCTGGATTCCCCTGGATGTCTACTTTTCAGAAATGTATAGGTTTGCTATGTTTCCTTAGGTGCCGGCAGAACCAGGGTCCACAATACACAGATAGGCACATTGCAAAAAAAGGGTCGGTTTTCACTGGAAAAATGTGATTGGGCTTTTGTGTTTTGGGCCGTTTCCTGTTGCGGGTTCTAGGCCTACCCACACACGTGAGGTACTGTTTTTATTGGGAGACTTTGGTGAATGCTGGCTAGGTGGAAGTTTGTGGATCCACGGAGATTCCAGAACTTTCCATCACAGAAAATTGTGGAAAATGTGTTTTTTTTTTTTTTAAAGTTTGAGGTTTGCAAGGGATTATGTGTAACAGAATCTGATGAGAGCCACACAAGTCACCCCATCCTGGTCTTCCCTGGATGTCTAGTTTTCAAAAATGTATAGGTTTTCTAGGTTTCCTTAGGTGCCGGCAGAGCTGGGGTCCAAAATCCACAGCTAGGCACATTGCTATAAAAGGGTCAGTTTTCACTGGAAAAATGTGATGTGTCCATGTTGCATTTTGGTCCTTGGACCATTTCCTGTCGCGGTTCTTAGGCCTACCCACACAAATGAGGGAGCATTTTTATCGGAAGACTTTGGGGAAGGCTGGGAGGGTAGAAGTTTGTGGCTCCCTGCAACTTCCAGAACTTTCCATCACAGAAATAGGACAATTTTGCTTTTTTGACAAAGTTTGAGGTTTGCAAGGAATTCTGGGTAACAGAACCTGGTGAGAGCCACACAAGTCACCATATCCTAGATTCCCCTTGATGTCTAGCTTTCAAAAATATATAGGTTTGCAGGGTTTCCGTAGGTGCCGGCTGGGCTAGGGTCCAAAATCCACAGCTAAGCACATTGCAAAAAAGGGTTAGTTTTCACTGGAATAATGTGTTGTGTCCATGTTGCATTTTGGGCCATTTCCTGCTGCGGGTCTTAGGCCTACCCACACAAATGAGGCAGCATTTTTATCAGAAGACTTTGGGGAATGCTGGGTGGGTGGAAGTTTGTGGCTCCCCGCAGATTCCAGACTCTGAAAAGAAGTCATTTTGAAAAATGTCCTCTAATTTACATGCTTGTATGGGTACCCACAATTTTGGAAATGTGCAAATAACCACTGCTTCTAAACTTTATATTTTGTTCCCATTTCGGAAATATATAAGTTTCCTTGGTACCTATTTTTCCCTCTTTATATTTTACCAAATGAACTGCTATATACCCGGTACACAATGAAAAACCATTGCAAGAAGCAGCTCAGTTATTGGCTCTGGGTACCTTGGGTTCTTGGTGAACCTACAAGTGCTATATATCACCACAACCAGATGGGTCCAGTGGACGTAACAGTATATTGTTTTTAAAAATATGCTATACTTAGAAGATGTTACTGGTGAAAACATTGGCACAACTCAATTTCATTTTTTTTTTTATTTCAATTGTTAGTTTCTGTAGAAAAACCTTGAAGGATCTCCACAAATGACCCTTTTGGGAATTCAGAATTTTGTCTACATTTCAGAAATGTATAGTTCTCCGGGATCCATTATTGCTTTCACACCCATTTCTACCACTAACTGGAAAGAGGTTGAAAGCACAAAAAATAGGAAAAATAGGCTATGTCCCAGTAAAATGCCAAAACTGTGTAGAAAATTTTGGTTTTCTCGCAAAAGTCTGCCTGTTCCTGAAAGCTGGGAAGATGGTGATTTTAGCAGCAAAAACTCTTTGTTGATACCTTTTGCAGGGAAAAAACCAGATGCTTTCTTCTGCAGCACTTTTTTCCCATTTTTCCCCCAAAAAACAATTTCTCCGTCCCCTCCAGGAGAATCCACAAACCCTGGGTACCTTTAGAATCCTCAAGATGTTTGAAGAAAAGGACACAGATTTGGCATGGATACCTTATGTGGACAAAAATGTACATGGGCCTAAGCGCGTACTACCTCAAATAGCAAACAAAAAGGCTTAGCACGGGGGCCTAGCAGTGAAGGGGTTAAGACCCGCGACTCAAAACTTGAGAGATTCAGTCCCAACACATAGAGCATGAAATATCCCCAAAACCTCTCAAATAATGCAAGAAAAAAAATCAAACACCACCTTCTCAAACAACTTCCGGAAACACTAATAGCTGATACCTACCATAGCATAGCATGGTCAACGGCAACACAAAACTGACCTCATTTCTACTCTAAATGCCCTCCAAAATGGAGGAACATCTTCCTTCTACGCCTTCAAATTACAAAAACAACCAAAATTCCCTATTGTACTAAACTCACTACTATCCCTTCTCAAAATTTTAGAATTCAGATCTGCATATCTATCTTCAGGGTAAGAAACATACTAATTCAAGCAACAGACCATCACCTCTTCATCTTTGACTGACATTTCCTATCCCTCCACACCTCTCTAACTCAACTTCATCCAGCTCCCCTCCCAACCTACGCCCCTACGCCCCAGTACAATTGCCCAGATCCTATCCACTTACAGGTCTTAACCGCCATACTAAGCACCATTGCCGCTCCCCGATTCATGCCAGAGTCAAGTAAGCTCCAGTCATACCCTCACTACACCCTCTGCAACCAATGACCACATCAAAACACAGTCCCATGTCACTCACAGTATGTACAAGAACACCAGTCCCAAATTAAGAATGTTCAACACTGAGCCCCACTCAAACACACCCCAGACTCCCATTGTTGAACCCACCCAGCCCATAGAACCCCTCCACATTGCCTACCCCGAAGTCACCTCTCTTCCCTCCGTCAGTGATCATTTGCCTATTTAAGACTCAGTACCCGCTGTTTGCAAACCTATTTATGGAATAGGCAACCTCCCTCACATTCTTACCATGTTTCTGAGGTGATTAGAACAGAAACTTGGTTCTCTAGCTAAAGACCTCTCTATAGTAAAAAATGACTTTGTGATCCTGGCCAATCTAACACTCAACTCTGCCCTGAGAACTAAAAATTGGACTCCCCATAAAAGTTCCCCGACAATCCATCGTTCCACCAACCATACGTCCCTCCCCTCTAGCCACCTTTCCGATAGGCCCTACCGAGCGCTCTGCCCCCTATCCTATAGAAGCAGATCTACTCAGCAAGTCATAGAACTCAAAATCCCCCCAAGCGGACTCTAAGCCTGCATCCAAAATCCCATTAATCATTGGCACGAATAGAATCCCTCGACAAAGCTTAACTCCCAGACCTCCTGCTCAATACACCACTATCCATACGCTGCACTCTGCTAAAACAAATGTGCTCTCTTACCTGTATGCTCATTAACTGCAAATTTGCAGCTAAACATTCCACAGATATTGCTGAGACCTTACTTGCGGAAGAAATCGACATCGCTTTCCTTACGGAAACCTGGCTTAATGAACACTCAACCTCAACACTAGACCTGCTCACTCCAACTGTATACTCCATCATCAGAAGGGATAGAGCAGGGCAAATAGTGGGCGGGATTGCGATCATCCACAAAAAGGAAACCCAACTTAACCCCCTAGAGACCATGAACTACACGACCTTTGAATATCTCGGGTAGAAATCAAAGCTAAGGACACCACTTCCACCAAACTCCACACAATCTAGCACCCACCAGGTGATCGCACACTCTTCACCGAGGAACTTACTGACCTAATAACTCAACTCTCACTAACTGACTTCAAGACATGCTCCTGGGCGAATTCAACCTGCACTGGAATGACATAGAAGAGCCCACTATCCGCAACCTTCATAACCTACTGGAAATCATGATCTCAAGCAACTCTGTAATGAACAAAGGCTCAACTCTGGATGCAATTATCACTAGAAGTAAGCTGGTTTCCATTCAATCCATCTTGCATATCGATTAGTCAGATCACCATCAAATTCTATTCAACTTACACTGCACATCCATCCCAACACCACCCAGCAAACCCATGCACTGGGCTAGGAACATAAAGCATGTCCCACAAATGGAGCTAGCATCCAGGATCAATGTAAATTGCATTTGTAACCCCTCCCCCAAACCGTTGATGAACTCACTGCCCACTACAGCTCATCGATGACCGATGTTCTTAACCATGTTGCTGCACTCAAACGAAAGAGTTCGAGAAAAATCCAATCCAGATTCCGGTTCAACTTAGACCTTAACAACGAAAGAAGGCAACTTAGACAGGCCGAAATGTTATGGAGACAGAACCCCTCACTGGCAAACCTCTCACTCCTAACATCTGAATGGCTCTCCTATAAGAAACACATTTTCAAAGAAAAAGCCACTTTCTTTCGTAATCAACTCGATGGTGCGAAGAACTGGCCTAGGGATCTCTTCAACATAATAAAAAAACAAACTGTGCTTACCTCCCAACAACAAACAATAACCACCAATGAAAGCTGCGAAGAAATAGCTAACTTCCTCGCTGACAAAGTTGTCAAAATCGAACATTCCATGACCCTTGAGAATATCCCGACAACCCAACCTGCAGGCTTCACTGACACACAAGTCAACACGGTAACTCCACCTCAGGATCTAAGTAAAGATTGGTGTAGGAAGGTGGAATCTGACTATATGGTTGCCCCCACTTTTTTTATGGTGTTTTGCTGGTTTATGACTTAGTTGGACTGGGATCCTGCTATTCAGGGCCCCAGTCTATCTGCTTTCTCTGTAAAAGGTTTCCATGTGCCTTAGGCACATCACTGATTAGGATCTGGAGTGCCCTTATAAGTCCCTAGTATATGGTATACTATGTACCAAGGGCATAGGTACCTCAGAGGCCTGCCAGGGGCTGCAGCATGTATTATGCCACCCTGGAAGGCCATCCAAACTGACACCACAGGTCTGCTACTGCAGCCTGGGTAAGGTGGTGCATGCACCCCTTACTGTGATATAGGTTACCTATATCACTAAATACATACACACATATAAACCTATAAGTCACTCCTAAGGCAGGCCTTATCAATCCTAAAGGCAGAGTGCATGGTTCCTATGTGAGAGGGTGCCCCTGCATGAGCAGGGCCCCTCTGCAGCGTTCGGAGACCATCTCTGATGCTGTTTGTAGTGCAGCCTGACCATATACTCTTAAGCGCATTATATCCTCGCGGTAAAATGCTAACTTTGGAATGGCTGCACCTAAACATGTCGTGTTTGGTGTCAAACATCTTGGAATACTACCCCCCCGCCAATTCTGCCGGCGGGGTAGCATTCCACCCTTCTAGAGGGAAAGACATGTTAACTCTGACTAGTCCGGTAACTTCTTTCCAGAGCCCTGGCATCACAAAATGGATGCTGCTGCCACAGACACGAGTCTGGCCTCCTGCTGCTGGACGAAACTCCGGCAGGGGAGGCCTGGACAATAGGTTTCCTGTCCCAGGGAGGTGTGACCACCTCCCCAGACAGGATAATGTGTATTGGGGCTGGGCGGGAGCACTTTCGGGTGCTTTGAAGTCCTGCACTGGGGGCACATTTGGTGTCCCTGTGCATACCCCAGTTCAAACCGGATCAGGGGCTTGCAGCCCCTGCTTTGGCGTGAACTGGACCTAACCCACTCATAGGTGGGGCCACAGAGTAGTCCAACCCCTATCTTTAGTATAAAGATAGGAACCCAGTCCTTAGGACTTTAGATTATCCCTGGACGAAACTCTGAAACTGAATCCTGGACCTTCGACGCTCTACTCACGATTAGAGGACAGAAGAATCTCCCTTGGGGTCAAGGAGTGACTCCCCTGCTTGGCAGGCACCAAAGAAGCATCTGTCTGGTTCGCATTTCTGAAGCTCCGTCGGACGCCGAAGTCATCGCATCACCAGAGGTGGATTCTCAGACTTCCCGAGGCTACCCTGAGTCCCCAGCAAAGCTGAGGCCCGTGGCTATCGTGGGTGACTTGAGACCGTGACCCCTGGACACCGAGCACATTTGCAAGTGCATCCTCTTCTGGGTCTCCCAAGAAGTCGTGCTTTGGGCTCCAAGTAGCCCTAGCCTCCAGCACCACCTGCACCGAAGATCACTGGCCCCCACTCCACGAGTGTCCTGTAAGCCAGATCCACGTGCGGCGTCACGAGGCTCCTTCGCGGTCGCTAGCCCGTTGGCTAGTAGCCCTTAACGAAGGCCAATCCTTTTCTAATTTGGCATCCTGGTTGCTCCAGGCCTGCCCTCACTTACCTTTGCTGGGTGAGTTCCACAAACTTTGCTGGTCTGCACCATCGACGATCTACATCTTCACCGAGACTTGCCGTTGCCAAGGCTTGTTGGGTCCAATCCGGTCGCCGACACCTCAGCACTTGACAGACTTCGTGTACCAGCCCGAATCCTGCTCCTGGTCGCCGACAACGCCTCCTGGACCTCGTGGCTGAAGAGTCAAGACGACCATCAACGCACCTGAAGCACTCGACATCGGTGGGCATCTGTCCATCGCCTTCCTGGTCACTGGCTAGTGACCCAGACTCTGTCCCCTCTGCTTTCAGGTCCTTCAGAACTCCGATCCACTCTTGGATCCACCCGGACACTTTTCTCTTGGTCGCCAGCAGCACTTTGCAGCAGATCGCCATTCGAATCGACGACGAAACCCGACCCCGAAAGACACCTATGCACCCGGCTTCCCTGGGTGAGGTAACATGAGTACTCCGGTGCTCCTGTGGGTAGAGACTCTTCAAAGTCCTAGATCTCAAACGGTTTGGTCCAAGTCCTCTTTTAAGTGTCCCTTTTCTCTAATTTCCCGATCACGACTTTCTCCATAGAAGTCAACGGCGTATCGCGGTTGTGTATTTACACTGCACGCGTCTCCCGTGGGTCCCCTGTGTCACTACCTTGGGTGGTTCCTTGTGGTCCAAGCACTTCTAGAGGCTCTAGGCCTAGTGTCTAGTTCAGTCGTGGTTCGCATACCACTTTATTGGTATATGGTTTGGTACGCCCCTAGGGCCCAAACGTGTATTTGTGCTATTACTGTGTTTAAATAACTTCTAACTTATGTACTTCGAACTCTAGCCTCATAAAGAGACTAGAGGGGTGTGTTTAGCAATAAATACATATATTTTGAATATATACCTGGTGTGGTGCTCTTTCATTTGATCACTCAAGAGATTATAGACTGGTAAAACAAGCTGCTTTACATTCCTTCAAGACTTAGCCTGAAGGCTGCTCTCCATAGCTACCACTAGGATAGCTTTCAATAAGGTTGTCTTTAACCTATCTCCAATAAGGGGTTGTTTGGACTGGTGCAAGGTGCCCACTATAATTAGTGGACAGCATATGCCAGGCCAACTTCTCACAATTGGAATGATATTACAAATCAAAATATAGCAAATAACAAACCCTCCCAACTAAAGAATAATGCTAATTGGTCTGACTTCAAACTCATGACAGAAGGTGAAATTTTCAAAATTATTGTCAAACTGAAGTCCACATCCCATTTCACAGGTCCTCTCCCCTCCACCCTAGTTCAAAGCCTCAACCACATCATCTCCCCATTCTGGACCAAAATTATAAATGCTTCTCTTTCATAGGGCCACGTACCTGACCCCCTTCAACTCTGCCAAGTTACCCCATGCTAAAAAAAACTGGGGCCAACACCAAAGATCTTAACAACTTCAGACCCATCATCAATCTTCCCTTCCTAGCCAAAAGACTGGAGAAATGTGTCCTACTTCAACTCAACCAACACAGAGAAGAATTCAACCTCCAGGACACATTCCAATCAGGATTCAGGAAAGGTTGTAGCACTGAAACTGCTATGCTCAATATAACCGACAACATTCACAATGCCTTAGATGAAGGCAACTCCTGCCTCCTAATCCTACTTGACCTCTCAGCGGTATTTGATACAGTATATCACCCAGCTTTACTTGAGACACTCCAGAACTGCACTGGTATCAATGGCATGGTCCTGAGATGGTTCACGTCCTTTCTTCAACATCACTCCCAACACATAAAAATCCACAAATGTCTCTCAAAGCCTGCACCAGTACCTCAAAGAGTACCTCAAGGTTTCGTCCTCTCGCCAGCTCTATTCAATCTTTTCATGGAACCCCTCGCAATTATTTTGAACCAAGCTGGTATTAAATATCACCTATATGCCGATGCCACACAACTCTACTACAGAATAAAATCACCCAGCGACATTCAACATCTTATTGCCACTCTAACCAAGATTCAAACTTGGCTAAATGTTAACCACCTTAAGCTGAACCCCAACAAAACTGAACTTCTACTCCTATTCCCAAAGAGCAATCCCCTACCCATCCAAGAATGGCTCAAAAACGTGGACGCACTAAACAGCCCTATAACACTGTCCAACTCCGCTTAAGTTGGCTTCACCATAGACATAAACCTGTCAATGAAAGAGCACATCAAAAATACAGCCAAATGTGCAGTCTACACACTAAACATCTCAAGAAATTCAAACAGTTTATTCCACCTGAAGATCTTAAGACAGTAGTACAATCCCTAGTCCTCTCAAAACTTGACTACTGCAATGCCACCCTGACAGGAACTCCGGAAAGCCACCTTCAGTCCCTAAGTATTATCCTCAATGCCGCTGGCAGGCTTGTCACAGGAGCCAAACGGTTTGACAACATCTCTCCAGCTCTGAAAAGACTCACTTGGCTCCCCATTGAAGGAAGGTGCATCTACAAGACAGCATATATCACCCACAAAGCCCTACATACTAAAACCCCAAAATATCTAGAATCTAAACTATCGCTAACAGGAAAAGACTGGGTTCTGAGAAGCCCCAACTTACTTCTTCTCATACCTTCTAGACTTAAAAAATAAATCATCACAGGCACGCTCCTTCTCCGTAAATGCCCCCAAGATTCGGAACTCACTCCCTAAGGGCCTGCGCTGCAACCCCTCCTTTTCTTGCTTCAAACAGGACCTCAAATCTCTATTACTCAACAACAAATTCAACTAGAACATGTGATGACTTACGCCTCCCAAATTCACAACCCTCTTGGACAACTTCTGCCTGGGAAGTCCACTGACAATTTGACTATGCTGATACAAAGTCTATCCCTTTCTCCAGAACCCAGTTGCTTAATTGATGTATATTACTGTTTTCTCACTGTGTCTACTTTAATGGTCTGTTGCCCTGTATTTTTCTATATGACTGTCTGTGATTCCCACCTGACCATCGTCATGTACTTGTGAAAATGAATTCTCTAAACATCTAAAGCACTCACGCCTGCACTGATATATAAAACTAATATATATATATATATTATCTACTGGCGGTCGCCAGTAGATAGTTATAGTTAGGACCTATTTTCCATAGGAAATCTGCAACATTTTATTTGAAATAACGTTGGCGCCGGTTGATGAATCTTCGCGAAAGTTTCCAACTTGTTGGGGCGCTCCGGTCCGCTCCTATCCTGAAAGTCTCAGGGTGATTCGTCAAGCGGGGGCCGAGAAAAAAGGGGGGTCCCAAAACGTGTTTTCCCCATTCATTTTTCCATAGGAACCTTTAGTCACAGCTACAGCCCGAACTGCTGAACGGAATTACACCAAATTAGGCAAAGAGGTAGCCCTTGGTTCAGTGTCGTGCCTTTTGCTTAAATGGTGTAAATCCGTTCAGTAGTTCCTGAGAAAATCAAAAGTAAAATCACATATATATCTGGGCGGAGCCTAACCACACATGTCATTGTGAGATCTGATTGGCTGTCAGCACTTCATCCTGGAATTGCTGGCAGCCATCTTGAGACCAATATACATGATAGTACCCCATTGAAATGCATTGTAGTGAATCAAAGATTTTGAGGGTTACCAAAAGGAGAACTATAAAGGGTGATAACAGACTTTAGTTACATTAGAATTCATTTGTTGATGGTACCATACTAATTTCAGGAATTGTGGTGTGTTCTAAGGTGATTTTACCCTGTGAAAAACCTTCTGCTGGGATATCATGAATCATGTTTGAGAGAAAACTATTTTCACATGCTTGTTCCGTAGAGTTTTGGAAGGTGCTCCAGAAGCTAAAATGAGAGCATATTTTCTGTAAATTCACATTATCTTTCTCAGTCATGTGAGAATGAAGTCTGACATTCTCAGTAAAACATGTACATCCAACAAGGGCAGAGACTGTCAGTTGATTCCTTTGTGTTCTACTGCAGCTTCCCAGAGTGTTCTAAAGAACAAATAGAGTGCTAACAGCCTTACTTATGACAAAAGTATGGCACACCTGAAGCCATCTTGATTGGAATAAACTGGTAACACTTAAAACATTTAATTTAAAAAGGAACAAAATGATGGGGTTCATTTTGTCATAGAAATTATGGTTAGTGCTGTAGAAAGAAAAATTAGGACATGTTTCAAGTGTGATCTCAAATATCTTCCTGTTATATTTCAACAGGAGCAGCCTGCCAGTTGATGCCTTTGTGTTCTACTGCAGCTTCCCAGAGTGTTCTAAAGAACAACTAGAGCGCTAACAGCCTTACTTATGACAAAAGTATGGCACACCTGAAGCCATCTTGATTGGAATAAACCGGTAACACTTAAAATATTTAATTTAAAAAGGAACAAAATGAGGTGGTTCTTTTTGAAATAGAAATTATGGTTAGTGCTGCAGAAAGAAAAATTAGGGCATGTTTTAAGTGAGATCTCAAATCCTCTTCTATTTCATTAGAAAATTCTGACATGCAGACTGAAACAATCACTTTCAATACCAGCAGCAGACTTCCAGTTAACTCCCTGGTGAGCAGTAGCTTTACTACAGTGACCTAATGAGCAACTAGAGTGCTAACATTCTGAATTCATGGCAAATGTGAGACACATCTGAATGCCTTCTTGATGGAATCAAAGTAAAAAACTGAAAGCATTTCCTACTGAGGAGACTGCAGTAAATGAGGAAATTAGGAAACTTCATAACAAAGAAGTCTTCCAAGATGGCCACCAGTGAAAAAAGAGCCCAAATGTAGCACAAACATTACCCAGATGTAGCCCACATATAGCCCAATGACAAAAGTGTGCAAAACAGTTTTTATTTTTAGTTTTTTTGCAGTTTTATGTAGTGGAGACTGGTCAGGTATTGGAGCGTTGCATCTTAAAACATGACCCCCCTACACTACAAAAACACCACTGCACAACCCTAAACCCTAAAACACTACCCCCAGCACGACCCCCTACACTACACAAGCACCACTGCACTATTCTAAACCCTAAAACACTACCCCCAGCATGACCCCCTACACTACACAAACACCACTGCACTAACCTAGACCCTAAAACACTACCCCCAGCATGACCCCCTACACTACACAAACACCACTGCACTACCCTAAAACATGACCCCCTAAAATACACAAACACCACTGCACTACCCTAAACCCTAAAACACTACCCCCAGCACGACCCCCTGCACTACACAAGCACCACTGCACTACCCTAAACACTTCCCCCAGCACGACCCCCTACACTGCCCGAACACCACTGCACTGCCCTAAACCCTGAAACACCAGCCCCTGCATGACCCCCTACACTGCCCGAACCCCACTGCATTGCCCTAAACCCTGAAACACCACCCCTAGCACGACCCCCTACACTGCCCGAACACCACTGCACTGCCCTAAACCCTGAAACACCACCCCCTTCACGACCCCCTACACTGCCCGAACACCACTGCACTGCCCTAAACCCTGAAACACCACCCCCAGCACGACCCCTACACTGCCCGAACACCACTGCACTGCCCTAAACCCTGAAACACTACCCCTTCACGACCCCCTACACTGCCTGAACACCACTGCACTGCCCTAAACCCTGAAACACCACCCCCAGCACGACCCCCTACACTGCCCGAACACCACTGCACTGCCCTAAACCCTGAAACACTACCCCCAGCAAGACCCCCTACACTGCCCGAACACCACTGCACTCCCTAAACCCTGAAACATCACCCCCAGCAAGACCCCCTACACTGCCCGAACACCACTGCCCTAAACCCTGAAACACCACCCCCAGCACGACCCCCTACACTGCCCGAACACCACTGCACTGCCCTAAACCCTGAAACACCACCCACAGCACGACCCCCTACACTGCCCAAACACCACTGCTCTGCCCAAAACCCTGAAATACCAGCCCCAGCACGACCCCCTATACTGCCCGAACACCACTGCACTGCCCTAAACCTTGAAACACCAGCCCCAGCACGACCCCCTACACTGCCCGAACACCACTGCACTACCCTAAACCCTGAAACACCACCCCCAGCACGCACCCCCTACACTGCCCGAGCACCACTGCACTGCCCTAAACCCTGAAACACCAGCCCCAGCACGACCCCCTACACTGCCCGAACACCACTGCACTGCCCTAAACCCTGAAACACCAGCCCCAGCACGACCGCCTACACTGCCCAAACACCACTGCACTGCCCTAAACCCTGAAACACCAGCCCCAGCACGACCCCCTACACTGCCCGAACACCACTGCACTGCCCTAAACTGTAAAACACCAGCCTCAGCATGACCCCCTACACTGCCTGAACACCACTGCACTGCCCTAAACCCTGAAACACCACCCCCAGCATGACCCCCTACACTGCCCGAACACCACTGCACTGCCCTAAACCCTGAAACACCACCCCCTGCACGACCCCTACACTGCCCGAACACTACTGCACTGCCCTAAACCCTGAAACACCATCCCCAGCACGACCCCCTACACTGCACGAACACCACTGCACTGCCCTAAACCCTGAAACACTACCCCCAGCAAGACCCCTACACTGCCCGAACACCACTGCACTGCCCTAAACCCTGAAACATCACCCCCAGCAAGACCCCCTACACTGCCCGAACACCACTGCCCTAAACCCTGAAACACCACCCCCAGCAAGACCCCCTACACTGCCCGAACACCACTGCACTGCCCTAAACCCTGCAACACCAGCCCCAGCATGACCCCCTACACTGCCCGAACACCACTGCACTGCCCTAAACCCTGAAACACCACCCCCTGCATGACCCCCTACACTGCCCGAACACCACTGCACTGCCCTAAACCCTGAAACACCACCCCCTGCATGACCCCCTACACTGCCCGAACACTACTGCACTGCCCTAAACCCTGAAACACCACCCCCAGCACGACCCCCTACACTGCACGAACACCACTGCACTGCCCTAAACCCTGAAACACCAGCCCCAGCATGACCGCCTACACTGCCCGAAAACAACTGCACTGCCCTAAACCCTGAAACACCAGCCCCAGCATGACCCCCTACACTGCCCGAACACCACTGCACTGCCCTAAACCCTCAAACACGAGCCCCAGCACGACCCCCTACACTGCCCGAACACCACTGCACTGCCCTAAACCCTGAAACTCCAGCCCCAGCAAGACCCCTACACTGCCCGAACACCACTGCACTTCCCTAAACCCTGAAACATCACCCCCAGCAAGACCCCCTACACTGTCCGAACACCACTGCACTAAACCCTGAAACACCACCCCCAGCAAGAAAACCTACACTGGCTGAACACCACTGCACTGCCCTAAACCCTGAAACACCACCCCCTGCACGACCCCCTACACTGCCCAAACACCACTGCACTGCCCTAAACCCTGAAACACCACCCCCTGCACGACCTCCTACACTGCCCGAACACCACTGCACTGCCCTAAACCATGAAACACCACCCCTCAGCACGACACCCTACACTGCCCGAACAACTCTGCACTGCCCTAAACCCTGAAACACCACCCCCTGCACGACCCCCTACACTGCCCAAACACCACTGCACTGCCCTAAACCCTGAAACACCACCCCCTGCACGACCCCCTACACTGCCGGAACACCACTGCACTGCCCTAAACCCTGAAACACCACCCCCAGCACGACCCCCTACACTGCCCGAACACCACTGCACTAAACCCTGAAACACCACCCCCAGCAAGACCACCTACACTGGCCGAACACCACTGCACTGCCCTAAACCCTGAAACACCACCCCCTGCACGACCCCCTACACTGCCCAAACACCACTGCACTGCCCTAAACCCTGAAACACCACCCCCTGCATGACCCCCTACACTGCCCGAACACCACTGCACTGCCCTAAACCCTGAAACACCACCCCTCATCACGACACCTACACTGCGCGAACACCACTGCACTGCCCTAAACCCTGAAACACCACCCCCAGCACGACCCCCTACACTGCCCAAACACCACTGCACTGCCCTAAACCCTGAAACACCACCCCCTGCATGACCCCCTACACTGCCGGAACACCACTGCACTGCCCTAAACCCTGAAACACCAGCCCCAGCACGACCGCCTACACTGCCCGAATACCACTGCACTGCCCTAAACCCTGAAACACCACCCACAGCACGACCCCCTACACTGCCCGAACACCACTGCTCTGCCCAAAACCCTGAAATACCAGCCCCAGCACGACCCCCTACACTGCCCGAACACCACTGCACTGCCCTAAACCTTGAAACACCAGCCCCAGCACGAACCCCTACACTGCCCGAACACCACTGCACTACCCTAAACCCTGAAACACCACCCCCAGCACGACTCCCTACACTGCCTGAACACCACTGCACTGCCCTAAACTGTAAAACACCAGCCTCAGCATGACCCCCTACACTGCCTGAACACCACTGCACTGCCCTAACCCCTGAAACACCACCCCCAGCATGACCCCCTACACTGCCCGAACACCACTGCACTGCCCTAAACCCTGAAACACCACCCCCTGCACGACCCCCTACACTGTCCGAACACTACTGCACTGCCCTAAACCCTGAAACACCATCCCCAGCACGACCCCCTACACTGCACGAATACCACTGCACTGCCCTAAACCCTGAAACACTACCCCCAGCAAGACCCCCTACACTGCCCGAACACCACTGCACTGCCCTAAACCCTGAAACATCACCCTCAGCAAGACCCCCTACACTGCCCGAACACCACTGCCCTAAACCCTGAAACACCACCCCCAGCAAGACCCCCTACACTGCCCGAACACCACTGCACTGCCCTAAACCCTGAAACACCAGCCCCAGCATGACCCCCTACACTGCCCGAACACCACTGCACTGCCCTAAACCCTGAAACACCACCCCCTGCATGACCCCCTACACTGCCCGAACACCAATGCACTGCCCTAAACCCTGAAACACCACCCCCTGCACGACCCCCTACACTGCCCGAACACTACTGCACTGCCCTAAACCCTGAAACACCACCCCCAGCACGACCCCCTACACTGCACGAACACCACTGCACTGCCCTAAACCCTGAAACACCAGCCCCAGCACGACCGCATTCACTGCCCGAAAACAACTGCACTGCCCTAAACCCTGAAACACCAGCCCCAGCATGACCCCCTACACTGCCCGAACACCACTGCACTGCCCTAAACCCTCAAACACCAGCCCCAGCACGACCCCCTACACTGCCCGAACACCACTGCACTGCCCTAAACCCTGAAACTCCAACCCCAGCAAGACCCCCTACACTGCCCGAACACCACTGCACTTCCCTAAACCCTGAAACATCACCCCCAGCAAGACCCCCTACACTGCCCGAACACCACTGCACTAAACCCTGAAACACCACCCCCAGCAAGACCACCTACACTGGCCGAACACCACTGCACTGCCCTAAACCCCGAAACACCACCCCCTGCACGAGCCCCTACACTGCCCAAACACCACTGCACTACCCTAAACCCACAAACACCACCCCCTGCACGACCCCCTACACTGCCCGAACACCACTGCACTGCCCTAAACCATGAAACACCACCCCTCAGCACGACACCCTACACTGCCCGAACAACACTGCACTGCCCTAAACCCTGAAACACCACCCCCAGCACGACCCCCTACACTGCCCAAACACCACTGCACTGCCCTAAACCCTGAAACACCACCCCCTGCACGACCCCCTACACTGCTGGAACACCACTGCACTGCCCTAAACCCTGAAACACCACCCCCAGCACGACCCCCTACACTGCCCGAGCACCACTGCACTAAACCCTGAAAGACCACCCCCAGCAAGACCACCTACACTGGCCGAACACCACTACACTGCCCTAAACCCTGAAACACCACCCCCTGCACGACCCCCTACACTGCCCAAACACCACTGCACTGCCCTAAACCCTGAAACACCACCCCCAGCACGACCCCCTACACAGCCCGAACACCACTGCACTGCCCTAAACCCTGAAACACCACCCCTCAGCACGACACCCTAAACTGCGCGAACACCACTGCACTGCCCTAAACCCTGAAACACCACCCCCAGCACGACCCCCTATACTGCCCAAACACCACTGCACTGCCCTAAACCCTGAAACACCACCCCCTGCACGACCCCCTACACTGCCGGAACACCACTGCACTGCCCTAAACCCTGAAACACCACCCCCAGCACGACCCCCTACACTGCCCGAACACCACTGCACTGCCCTAAACCCTGAAACATCACCCCCAGCAAGACCCCCTACACTGCCTGAACACCACTGCCCTAAACCCTGAAACACCACCCCCAGCAAGACCCCCTACACTGCCCGAACACCACTGCACTGCCCTAAACACTGAAATACCACCTCCAGCACAACCCCCTACACTGCCTGAACACCATTGCTCTGCCCTAAACCCTGAAACACTAGCCCCAGCACAACCCCTACACTGCCTGAACACCACTGCACTGCCCTAAACCCTGAAACACCACCCCCAGCAAGACCCCCTACACTGCCCGAACACCACTGCACTGCCCTAAACACTGAAATACCACCTCCAGCACAACCCCCTACACTGCCTGAACACCATTGCTCTGCCCTAAACCCTGAAACACTAGCCCCAGCACAACCCCCTACACTGCCTGAACACCACTGCACTGCCCTAAACCCTGAAACACCACCCCCAGCACGACCCCCTACACTGCCCGAACACCACTGCACTGCCCTAAACCCTGAAACACCAGCCCCAGCAAGACCCCCTACACTGTCCGATCACCACTGCACTGCCCTAGACTCTGAAACACCAGCCCCAGCAAGACCCCCTACACTGCCCGAACACCACTGCACTGCCCTAAACCCTGAAACACCAGCCCCAGCATGACCCCCTACACTGCCCGAACACCACTGCACTGCCCTAAACCCTGAAACACCAGCCCCAGCACGACCCCCTACACTGCCCGAACACCACTGCACTGCCCTAAACCCTGAAACACCAGCCCCAGCATGACCCCCTACACTGCCCGAACACCACTGCACTGCCCTAAACCCTGAAACACCAGCCCCAGCACCACCACCTACACTGCCCAAACACCACTGCACTGCCCTAAACCCTGAAACACCAGCCCCAGCACCACCACCTACACTGCCCGAACACCACTGCACTGCCCTAAACCCTGAAACACCAGCCCCAGCACGACCCCCTACACTGCCCGAACACCACTGCACTGCCCTAAACCCTGAAACACCAGCCCCAGCACGACCCCCTACACTGCCCGAACACCACTGTACTGCCCTAAACCCTGGAACACCAGCCCCTGCACGATCCCCTACACTGCCCGAACACCACTGCACTGCACGACCCCCTACACTGCCCGAACACCACTGCACTGCCCTAAACCCTGAAACAGCACCCCCTGCACCGCCCCCTACACTGCCCGAACACCAATGCACTGCCCTAAACCCTGAAACACCACCCCCTGCACCGCCCCCTACACTGCCTGAACACCACTGCACTGCCCTAAACCCTGAAACACCACCCCCAGCACGCCCCCTTTTCTGCTCGAACACCACTGCACTGCCCCAAACCCTGTAACACCACCCCCAGCACGACCCCCTACACTGCCCGAACACCACTGCACTGCCCTAAACCCTGAAACACCAGCCCCAGCAAGACCCCCTACACTGTCCGATCACCACTGCACTGCCCTAGACTCTGAAACACCACCCCCAGCACGACCCCCTACACTGCCCGAACACCACTGCACTGCCCTAAACCCTAAAACACCACCCCCAGCACGACCCCCTACACTGCCCGAACACCACTGCACTGCCCTAAACCCTAGAACACTATCCCCAGCACGACCCCCTACACTACCCAAACACCACTGCACTACCCTAAACCCTAAAAGACTCCCCCAGCACGACCCCCTACACTACCCGAACACGACTGCACTGCCCTAAACTCTCAAACACTCCCCCAGCACGACCCCCTACTCTACCCAATCACCACTGCACTGCCCTAAACCCTAAAACACTCCCCCCAGCACGACCCCCTACACTACCCAAACACCACTGCACTGCCCTAATCCCTAAATCACTACCCCCGCATGACCCCCTACACTACCCAAAGACCACTGCACTACCCTAAACCCTAAAACACTACCCCCGCACAACTCCCTACACTACCCAAAGACCACTGCACTACCCTAAACCCTAAAACACGACCTCCTACACTACACAAACACCACTGCACTACCCTAAACCCTAAAACACTACCCCTACACTACACAAACACCACTGCACTACCCTAAATGATAAAAAACTACCCCAGCACGAACCCCTACACTACCCAAACACCACTGCACGACCCTAAACCCTAAAACACAACCCCCAACAGTACCCCCTACACTACCCAAACACCACTGCACTACCCTAAACCCTAAAACACTACCCCCAGCAGTACCCCCTACACTACCCAAACACCATTGCACTACCCTAAACCCTAAAACACTACCCCTAGCAGTACCCACTACACTACCCAAACACCACTGCACTACCCTAAATCACTACCCCCAGCACGACCCCCTACACTACCCAAACACCACTGCACTACCCTAAACCCTAAAACACTACCCCCAGCCCGACCCCCTACACTACCCAAACACCACTGCACTACCCTAAACCCTAAAACACTCCCCCCAGCACGACTCTCTACACTACCCAAACACCACTGCACTATCCTAAACCCTAAATCTACCCCCAGCATGACCCCCTACACTACACAAACACCACTGCACTACCCTAAACCCTAAAACACTACCCCCAGCACGACCCTCTTCACTACCTAAACACAACTGCACAATTTGTTACAGGCATTGCAACGCAGGCCTGTGGTGCTTACTGGAAGTACCTGGTGGGCTAGTTGGGCCCCAGGGACCCTCAGGATTCAAGGTGACCTAATCCCCCAACTTAAAACGCTCCACGGGACGCGTTTGCACAGTGGTGAAGGGAGGGGGCGGGGCCTCAGGTGACATGTGCGCAAACACGCCCTGTGGTGCGTTTTAAGTTGGGGAATTCATTCCCTTTGAATCCTGAGGGACCCTGGGGGCCAGCTAGCCCACCATGTACCTTCAGTAAGCACAACAGAGTTGCGTTGCAGAGAGGTGAAAAAAGGTGCGTGGCCTCGGAACGCCTCTCTGCAACTCAGCTCTGTGGTCCTAAATGTAGGTACCTGGGGGGCTAGTTGGGCCCCAGGGACCCTCAGGATTCAAGGGGACTTAATCCTGCAACTTAAAACGCGCCACGGGGCGCATTTGCACACTTGTCACCTCAGGCCCCCCTCCCTTCACCACTGTGCAAACGCGCCCTGTAGCGCGTTTTAAGAGGTAGTTTAAATCCCCCTGCCCTATTATGTACTAGGGACTTGCAGAGGAGGTCATGCTATTCACAGGGGTACCCCAACGCATAGTGTTCCCTAGTGTGTGTAGGTGTTTTCACTGTATTCTAAGTGTCTTTTAGCATAGCACTGGCTCTGGTTAGTCAGAGTCAGTTACCACCAGTACCCGTCTGAAAAAGTTGTGGGCACAGGATGATTTTGCAACAAGGCCTCTTTCTGCTCCTCTGTTGGTTCTTTCTGCACATCTTTTGCTTCTTTCTGTGCGTTTTTTCTTCTTTCTTCACATGTCCTACCTCTGTAGGCATAGTTAGAAACTAGCATTTAAAAAACCTTTGAAATTCACTTAATAAATCATAGGTTTCAGGCACGTTATAGTTAGAAATTAGCATTTAAAAAACCTTTGAAATTCACTGAAAAAACCATAGGTTTCAGACACGTTATAGTTAGAAATTAGCATTTAAAAACCTTTGAAATTCACTGAAAAAACCATAGGTTTTAGGGACAGTTATAGTTAGTTGGACATTTCACTCGTACAAAACCATAGAAATTCCCCGTTATAGTTAGTTCAGCTAACTATAACTCGCGCCCACGCAATGCACTGCTGATGATGTCACATATTACATCACTCATGACATGGTCAGTGACATCACTGATGACATCTCAAATGACATCACTGATGACATCATCCAGTGACTGTGTGTTTCTGTAAAGTTTAAATATTTTTAATATATATAGGGAAAGGCGTATTGAAGAATGAGTGGGTGTATAAGTGTCTGTATGGATGATGTAGTAGGTGCGTGACTAACTCTATAAGTGAGTGATTAAACGTATCTTACTGAATGCATGGGATAGTGACTAAACTGGGTGAATGTCTGTATCCGTCTGTCTGTTGCTGTGTAAGTGGCTGCATGGGTTTGTGAATAGCTATGGTTTTGTACGAGTGAAATGTCCAACTAACTACAACTGTCCCTAAAACCTATGGTTTTTTCAGTGAATATATATATATATATATATATATATATATATATATATATATATATATATATATATATATATATATTCTACCTACTGGCAGTCACCAGTAGTTAGTAATAGTTAGGACCTAGTTTCCATAGGAAAACCTTTTTTGACTTGGCTATATCTTTTGTGCCAGCTGACGAATCTTCACAAAATGTTCCCAAAAAAGTGCCATAGTAAGTCTTGTTGTGCATTGCAAGTTTCATGGTGTCCTGTCAAGCCAGGGCCGAGAAAAAGGGGGCTAAAAAAAGTGTATTTTCCCATGTTAATTCTCATAGGACGCACACTGAAACCTACAGCCCGATCTGCTGGACGGAATTATACCAAATTTGGCAGAAAGGTAGATGTTGTTATGCAGATTGTGCTTTTTGTTATTTGGTGCAAATCCATTCAGTAGTTTTTGAGAAATTTAATAAGAAAACATCAGTAATATCTATGGTCACGAAGCTTTCACGAAAAAAGATGAGCTTGTGCAGGAAAATGCATAGCTCTGATTGGCTGGCAACACTACAACCAGGAAGTTCTGGTAGCCATCTTGAGACTCGGCTTCACCAAGTCCCAAAATAAAAGTGAAAATAAAGAAAAAGGGGTAGGGTAGGAATACCCGAACCCCCAAGCCATGGTCATGGGGTCCCTTTGGGACCCCACCATGGAAAAAACCCATTTTATTTCTTATTTTTACCACAAGGTCGCGGCGAAGTCGTGGTAAATAATTTTTCAAAAACACAAGCGCAGGCTCCCGCGCTTGTGTTTAAAAAAGCCCCCGGGTGGGCCAAGTCCTGGGGGCATATGCAATAGTATGCTGGGGTTGGCCTGGCCTACCCGCAGCCCCAGGGACGGCCATCTCCCCGGGGCAATGAACTATAGGAATGCAGGGGTGTCCCGAGCAGTCCCCTGCAGCCCCAGGTACTACCACCTCCCCAGGGAAATGAACTATAGGAATGCAGTGGGCCCGCGCAGTCCCGGAGACTGCCACCTTCCCGGGGCTCAAATGTTATAATGGAGGGGTTCTGCTGCAAAGTAAACCTTAGGGGGGGCCCACGAGTCCTCCCTCCTGGAGCCAAAGATGGCCCTGGGGCCCGCCAACCCACAGGGCCAGCTCCTGCTATGTCCCGGGGTGCCAACCCCGGGACATAGATGTTTGCTATGGCTTTGTGGAAGCTTCACCACTCACGCCAAGCCATAGCAAACGCTGCTCTGCTTTGAGCAAGTGAGAGCATTTTGCTCTTGCTTGCTCAAAGAGGAGCACAATTGCTTTTACACACAGGGAGCTGTATGTTAGCAGTTCCCCCATGTGTAAAAGCAATGCCGGCTCCTGCAGGAGGTGGGGAGAAAGCAGGGACTGCGGGGGCCTTCAGGCTCCTCATTTTTGGTGAGTGGGTGCCCTGGGTGTAACCTCCAGTAAGTCCCACACAGAGGGACTGCTGAGAGGTTGTCGGTGGCCATGCCCCCTTTCTCCACCACTCTGCAAATGCGCCTACTGGCATACTACTAGTTGGGGGGATGAAGTTCGCTTGACTGCTGAGGGTCCTTGGGGCAAACAACCCCTCCTGTTACCTCCAGTAACCTCAGTAAGTCCCACACAGCAGGATTGCTAAGAGGTCTTCGGAGGCCATGCTCCCTTTATCCGCCACTCTGCAAATGAACTTCCTGGTGCACTACTGGTTGGAGGATTAAGTCCTCTTGGATATTGAGGGACCTTGGAGGCCAAGAAGCTCTCCTGGTACCTCCAGCAAGTCCTACGCAGCGGGATTCCTGTGAGCTGGTCGGAGGCCCCGGCCCTTTTCTCCACCCATTAGCAAACGTCACTACTACTTAAAAAAACATCGAAAATCACTGGAAAAAAATAACATTACAGGGACATTATAGTTAGGAATTAGGATTTTAAAAAACCTAAGAAATTCACTGGAAAAAACAAAGGTTACAGGGACGTTATAGTTATGAAATGGAATTAAAAAAACTTTAGAAATTCACTGAAAAAAACAAAGGTTAGAGGGACTTTATAGTTAGGCTCAGGTTTCTCTTGTACAAAACCAGTGAAACTCGGCAGTTATAGTTAGCTGAGCTAATTATAACTCGCGCCCCCGCAAGGCACTGCTTATGACCTCACATATTACATCACTCATGACATGGTCAGTGACATCACTGATGGCATCACTGACGACATCTCAAATGACATCACTGATGACATCACCCACAGAATCACTGACACACCCATTCACACCCCCATAGAACCTTTCATACACCCACTCCCACATAACCATTCACAAACCCATTCATAGACCCATACCAGTACTTACACACCCACTCACTGATACACCTATCTATTCACTCTCCCATACAGCCACTCATACACCCACTCACTCACTAATACAGCTGCTGATATATCCACTCATACACCCATACAGTCACTCACACATTGAGTCAGTCACCCATAGAGCCACTCACAAACCTAATCACTTACCCATAAAGTCAAACACACAGCCACTTACTCACCCATACAGATACATACACACACGCACTTACTCATACAGATACTAACATATATTCACTTACCTATACAGTCACTGACACTACCACACACTCACCCATGCAGCTACTCTCACATTCACTCACTCACCCATACACCCCATCACTTACCTATACTGCCTTTCACATACCCAGTTACTCACCAATATACCACTGACACATCCACTCACTCACCCACACAGTCATACACAAACTCACTCCCCCATACAGCCCCTCACACATGTACTCATTAACCCATACTGCCACTGGTTCACCTACTCACTCATCATACTCACTCCCTCACCCACCCATATAGACACTTAGACACCCATACAGATACTCAGACAACCAATAACTCACCCATATAGCCACTCACATACCCACTCACACCCCTACAGCCACTTAGACATCAACTGACAGACTGATACAGACATTCACACAACCAGTCACCCACCCATACATTCACTGAGTCTCCTAATCACTCACTTATACAGTCAGTCACGCACTCACTGAATCATCCAATACACCTTGGTAGGCTTAGCCGTGGGCGAGAATGGCCGCTCCGTAGTTGAGCTCTGACTTCAGCGAAGCATAACCCCAACATCCGCCCTAAAATCCGTGTGAGAGGCTGGTATGTGACATCGCACATCACTGAGGAGACCCCCCCTGAAGAGAAAGACCCGCTGGGGGAGCGATTGGAAACTCCGTTCCAGTGAGCGGCCATGGAGCCCGCGGTCAGACTGCTCGGCGCCATTGCCGCGAGCTGAGGAGGGCCGCCTGCTCCAATCACGCTGTGGGCCATCCCGCCAAGTACGCAGAGTTGAGCTCAATATCGGAGTCCGGGGGTTTCCCCCTGGGAACATTGCGGCTGATCCTGAGCGAGCCCCGGAGGGGTGGAGGGCCCCATCAGAGGGATCGGAGGAGGAGCCCTGAGGAGGTCCAGTCCGACTAACATCCAGCCCGAGAGGCATGAGAGGCGAGCCGCCAGGGCCTTGAGTGACGACAAGGCAAGATACGGGACCTCCCTCAACAAGGAAGGTGAGTGAGGTGCGGGGAGGTCCTGTAGCGCCCGATGGGGGGCGGATTGACCCAGGGAGAGGAGCTGAGGCACGCATCGATGCCGAGGCCCAGAGCGGCCTGAATGGCATAAAGCAAAGCCGGCGTGGCATCAAGGTGAACGCTGCCCCAAACTATACACAGCTACGTAAAGAGCGAGTTAAGGCCCAGGATCAGCAGTGTGGGCCCCAGAGCTGTACATGAAGGACTGGGTGAGGTGCAGGCCCGGACTTTGAGGTGCCGGGGGCCACTGCCTGCGTCCACTGAAGGCGTCTTCGCTGCTAGGGTGGGGCTCTGGTCCGGCGGGTGGGTGTCCGGAGGTGTCAGGCTGGAGTCCTGGTCCGGCACGGAGAGGGCCTGGAGATGAGAACAGGGGCCCGGCACAAAAAAAGAAAAGCAAAATAGATGTAGCCTCGACTGGGTGCCACTGTGGGGCCAGCACTTGAGTGCCCCGATCCCCTGATAGTCCAGCAGCCAATACACACGTACAGAAAATAAAAGACCAGGAGAGACAGACTGGAGTGACTCCACCCCGGATTGGCTGACCGTGGAGGGCCTACTTCAAAATAATAACGCTTCACTGAGCTCCGATAAAATGGTGAAGCCCAAAAGTACTATTACTAGCCAAACTAATAAAATGGACAGCTACACCATCCCAAAACAACTCCGGGTGGGGGGAGGAGAAGAGGTGGAGGAGCCATCAGTGCGTGCCATAATGGAAGCTATCAGAGACCTAAAAGGGACGCTGGAACCCAAAATTGATACGGTGACCCTGGAGGTTAACCTAATCCGACCAGACATGTCTAAGTTACGAGAAAAGGTTACAGTATCTGAAACGCATATTACCCAACTCTAGACTGCCACAAAACGTCTTGAAGATCAAGTACAGTCATTAACTCAACGAACTACAACCATGGCGGCTAAGCTAGAAGATCAGGAGGGAAGAGCGAGGCGGAACAACATTAGAGTGGTGGAGGTCCCGGAGAGCGGAGGGCCCCAGTGTGGATCTGTTCTTGGAGGACTTAATACTGAACACACTGAAACCTAAGAGACTATCTGCTTTCTTCTCAGTGGAGAGTGACCATAGGGCGCAGATCCCTCCGCCCAAGCCAGGGGCACCACCGAGGACAATAATTGCGAGGATCTTAAACTATCGGGATGGCGACTCGATACTGCAGGCAGCCTGAGTGAAAGGCGACATTCAGTACCAGAATGCACAGATCCGTTTCTTCCCGGATTTCACTTTATTAGTACAAAGACAGAGAAAAAGCTACAAACGGGTGAAAAAAGAACTTCAGGATCGAAACATAAAGTACATGATGCTGTTCTCAGCAAAAACTCAGGATAATGACAGATGGCAAATCCTGGTATTTCACTTCTCCAGAAGAGGCACGGGCTGGCTGGACAGATGGCGTACCAAGGGCCGGGGGGATGGGAGGAGCACTGACTCCACTATGAAGCATGCAGAACGCAATAGGAGGAGCGGAGATCGATCGGACGGAGAGCGGTCTGATGGCCCAGCAACAGTGGACCCAGAGACAGACAGAAGAAAAGCAGACTGAAAATTGACTGCCTCAATTGAAAAGTACTGTAAGGCCCAATTGGGAATAATACTATAGTATAGTAGATTGACAAAAGAGGGAAGGGGGGTTAAGGTGTATTGACACTTGTCCTGCTTGCTTCTTTATAGCATTTCTGTCAGGATTAGGGTTGTACACATACACAGACCGGAGGTTTTCCTGCAGGGGGCCGAGCACCCCCCATTAGAGTGTGGAAAGTTGATTAAAGGGCGACAGGCACTCTGCAAGTAGACCAGTTGGGGTATGCTTTGCCTATTTAGCAGGGGGGGGGGTTCCTAAGTTGGGGAATAAGTAGCAGGTATTATAATAAAGTTAGTTTACAGTTAGCTGCTCAGAGGTGGAATCAGAAATATAAACGTTTTGCACGAACTGAAGAGTCAAATAGGGGTGGGTATGTTGGGAACAGCGGGAGGGAGGGAGGAGAATGCTCTACACACACAACGGGGAACCCTGAGACAGCCCAGAAGACAATGAGGATTTGGTCCTGTAATGTCAACGGCCTCAATAATAGCATAAAAAGAACCACAATATTTCAATTCCTTAGACGACCCTCCCCCGACATTGTCCTTCTACAGGAGATTCACTTAATGGGGAACCAATGTAAAACCCTAAATAGATATGGCTATACGTTAATGGCACATGCGGAATACACTTCAGGGTCTAGAGGCACTGGCATCCTGGGGAGGAAATCCCTTCCCTTCATCCTGAAAGGATCATGGGCAGACCCCTTAGGGAGATTTACTGTTATAAGTGGGACGTGGGAAAGTAAGAGTCTGAATCTCTGCTCCCTATTTGCCCCCCCCCGGGACTACAACTAGATGCCATTGGAGCGAAGTTGGTCGAACTTCCGGAGGGGAAATGGGTAATTGGAGGTGACATGAATGACGTTGTGTCGCTTGACCTGGATGTCCTGGGAGGATCAATGATGGGACGATGAATGGGACCTCTGCAAGACTTCCTTCACACAATGGGCCTGGGAGACATATGGTGGCATCACCACCCATACACTAGACAATTTACATATAGTGCACCCTCCTGCAAAGGTTTCTCTAGGCTAGACTACATACTTACCCAGACGAGCAGTCTAGGGATATTTCAGAGCGCAAAACATATTGCACGGGGGTGTCGGGCCACTCCCCGGTGGAGGTGATATTAACGGCCCCACATGGGGACAGAATACTCCCTCCGAGAATTGACCCCTGGCACCTCAAATTCTTCAAAGAAAACAGGGGTTCAGTGACATCGGCACTGACTCTTGGGGAAGCCTATAAGGCGGTAATTAGAGGCCAGACCCAAGCATTAATAGGGGTGACGAAAGAGGAAAAGAGGCTGCAATGCCTAACCCTGGAAGATACTATTTCTAGGCTGGAGGCACAAGTGGTGGAGAAAGGGGGTGAGGATGCAGAGCTCCAACATATGCTGAGGCTCCGTCGGAGGGAACTAAGGGACATGGAGGGAGATAAAGCCAGGACTCAGGCAAAAGCAACACAATACAGTGTATGAAATAGGTGATAAGGCATCCAAACTCCTTGCCTGGCTAGATAAAACGAGAACGAACCATAACTGGGTACCGAGCATAACGGACGGGCAGGGCCGAAGTCACACTACAAGTAGTGACATAGCTGAGGCCTTTGCCTCGTATTACGAATCTCTATACTCCTCTGCAAATCGGAAGTCGGAGAAAGAATGTTCAGAGTTTCTCCGAGATATACACCTGCCAACACGGTCTACGGAGCAATGTGAGATGCTGGAGGAGGACCTCTCGATAGAGGAAATCAAAAGCCAAACCGACTGCTGCAGTCGGGAAAGACGGGGGGCCTAGCGGCCTACCCTTGGAGCTATTTAAATGTGCACTAGATCACACAGTGAAACATCTCCACGGCATGTTTGCTGATCCGCGAGGGGGGGGACACTCCCGAAGGATCAAAGAACAGTCTTAATCGTGATGATCCCCAAGGAGGGCAAGCCTCCAACACTGTGCGAGTCATACCGCCCGATATCGCTCCTGAACTACGAGCCTAAAGTATTAGCTAAGGCTCTCTCACTCAGACTCATTAAGGTGATGACTTCTCTCATCCACTCAGATCAGACAGGGTTTATGCCCCACAGAAGCACCAGGTTTAATCTGAGGTGATTGTTTGGGGTCCTCCACATGACAGCAGAGCGAACCGTGAATCCGGCAGCCTTGTTGATGCTGGATGCCAGAATGGCCTTCGATAGTGTGAAATGGGAGTATTTAGATGCAGTCCTGGGCCATCTTGGCTTCGGACCTAAGTTTGTAAGCTGTGTAAAACTCCTTTATCATAAGCCACTGGCAAGGGTAAGGGTTAACTCCTCGACATCCATGATTTTTGAGCTTCAAAAGGGGACTATACAGGGCTGCCCTCTGTCCCCTCTCCTGTTCTCCCTCACGCTCGAGCCACTGGCTGCATGGATAATGCAGGATACACTGATATGGGGGATCCCAATTGGGGAGGAATGGGAGGAACGTATATCCCTCTATGCTGACGATGCACTCCTATGTGTGGAGAGGCCCAGACAGTCAATCGATAGAATTCTTCAGATCCTTCGGATCTTCGGTGACCACTCTGGTTATTGCATTAACTGGGACAAGTCGCTGCTGTTCCCGCTGGCGGGAGGGGTGCCTGCTCTCACCTCCAGATGTAAACTCCCGGTAGAAATGTCCGGTTTCAAATATCTGGGGATAAACATAACTAGAGAGCCAAGTGAGTTTTACCAGAAAAATGCAGAGTCCTAATTGGCAAGATTTATCATAGATGCTGATGGAGCAGGGGAAACGAAATAATTTTGTACCCCCTTGGAAGTTAATGACCTCATAATGATTAATGATACTAACCGTTTGAAATGCATGAATTAACCAACAAATACACCTTTTTAGTAGACACTACACGTGGGCAATATGCTGAAATGTTGCAAAATCTAATTTATTTACAAATGTGAAGTTAATTAACGTTAGTATGGTGATTTGCGTAGTAATTAGAGTGAATTGCATGATTTGTGTTGCGTAATAGAATTGTATTGTGGCAAAGAATGCAGTGGGTAAGTAAAATGGCTTTAAATTTCGCTTCTGCTAGGTAATATTATACACAGGTCTTTAGAATGGCGGGTGGTAAACAGAAAGGCTTATTTTCCATATTTTAATTTCTTTTGTGTTTGTTTTATATTAGTTTCGTTCGGGCCTGCTAGGCCATGCTTCTAAAATGGCCGCTGGAAAGGACGAGATCACATGCATTGAATAAAATGGCCATTGCGCAGACGCGGAATGAACGCTCCAGTCACGTGTATGTGGCCTGTGCCCGGAGTGAGAGATGTCAAGGCCAGTTTGACCTGCAACGAAGATCGTGCCAAGTGTTCAGCATATATTCCTGGGAACGGATGGGAAAGAGCTGAGTGACAATGGATGAACTAATGTGTGACCATCGAAGATCGTTACAAAATGGATTAGCAAATTGGACTACTTTTGACATTACGACCATGAAACTTATTGTGTGCTTTATTGTCCCCAAACCGGTTCGAACAAGGAGGGTGATGAGGTGACCATCACCACCCTTCCAGTGGACCTATTAGCGTGATTCTTGCCCCTAAAGATTGCAACTTTATGTGTAGTGAGCCAGAGAATAGGGTATAAGAGAGTCTGCTCTTTTAAGTTGTGAGAGTGGCGTGTTTTTTCATTTTCCACCTTGATGCTGCGAGAGATTCTGTCATTTTGGACTTTGAACTTTGACTGGGGAAGGAACGAGACCGTTGCGGGAATTTACCCGGGAGGTGCGTCCGAGGAGGTTAGCGGGACAGTCAGTCAGTTTGGGAGTCCTATCCTGTGATCTGCGGTTCATCTTCCTTTGGAGAACCATTCTTGTCATCGCCCCATAGCTGAGGGTAATGCATAATTTCTCACTTTTCCTAAAAAGCTTTCTTAAAATGTTTATTGATATTTCTAAATGTTTTGCATAATAAAGAATTTCACTTATTTGCTTGAAGAATTTTAGATAAAATTATATTCTAACTCTAAAATGAGTCTGTGGTTCTTAATAGATTTATGAATAATAAAAGTTAAAGGTTTTAATTGTGATTCAGCTGGTCTTAATCACCATCAACTAATTCTACTAGTTGGTCCATCGACCGAATAGTGGAGTACCTTGATGTTTAGAACCGACTGGATCCGAAGATAATGTATATAATGTATAGATTATTATTCTGTCAAATTTAACAAGGTATCCCGTTCGTCCAGCAGCTCATGCTCCTTAGTGTTTAATCCAGAAATTGAATGAATGTATGTATGCGGTGTCATGGTCCCCACCGACATAAGTTTCAAATGACAAAAGTTGTGTAGGTATCTTTATGGATTGGTGTCCTAAGGAGCAAGTTATATTAGCCGCGCTGGATCAGATTTCTTGGTAGCAGAGTTATGGTTTCTATTGATTAGTTTGGTGACTATTGATTTCTTGATTTATTCATGTCTAACACTTTACGTTGAGTCTATATTACGTTATGTGTAAGTCGGAATTTTGAAGCTTCCAGGAAGTAGGAAGTGGACACGTGTGGCAAGAGAAGTCACACGGAATTGTGCATTGTCTGAATTTCAAATTGGTGATAACACAGGACTGTGTTATGTTAGGGAAATTTCACGTCTGAATTGCATTTGAGTGAAATAGCAACAGGTTTTCTTGTGAAACTTTGGCCTTAATTCTCAGGATAAAAGAAATGTTCCCTTTGGATGGGATCTGAATTCAACACGTCACACTCCAATCAAACTTATATTCCACACATATCATACTCATCAATGATTAAGGCACTTATAAGTCGACCGCTTATTTTAGTCAAATTATTAGTATATTTTATTCAGTAAAAAAATACTTTTATACAAATTCATATGACACACAAGTTTAAAAAACACATAAATTCATATGTATTGAACATACAATAATCTAATGCAGGGATGGTACTCCATCCATTATAGATGAGTAGTTAGATCTTTCTAATTAGTAGAATCAGGGAAGTGGCAACTGTTTCTGCCATATAATAGTGGATGAAAAGATAAGGGCACTAATGTATTGAGAACTTATGTATTCATGAGAGAATACGGTAAGCCCAAGAAGGGGGCCGGGAGGGGTAACAAGCTTAGAAGAACCTTTAAGTGCATTTACATTATATATTCAGTTTGCATATATATTA
Source organism: Calotriton arnoldi (assembly GCA_963921515.1). Taxonomy (NCBI): domain Eukaryota; kingdom Metazoa; phylum Chordata; class Amphibia; order Caudata; family Salamandridae; genus Calotriton; species Calotriton arnoldi. The sequence goes on along the minus strand of CAWUFW010013840.1, from coordinate 2,581 downwards.
GAAAAATAAATTTTTGAACCAGGAGAACTACAATATAGGTTGACATAGAACATAAAACGACAAGAGAGATTGACAAATACAAAAAGTCCCCGATCATGACAGCAGGCATTGATTAATGAATCCTATTAGGTATAGAAGCCTCGATAACATGCTGATCATTGGTAAAATAGATGAATCACCTATAAAAACTATAATGTGAGTTGTACAACATAAGAAAAGTAGTCCGTTTTGTCAGATATAGGTTGACAAACAGTACAAAACGATAAGACAGGTTGATAAATATAAAAAGCCCATGATCTCGATAGCTGGTATTAATAAATGATTCATATTAAGTACAGAGGCCTTGATAACATGCAGGTCGCTTATAAAATAGCAAAATAAATTTTGAACAATAAATACTAAAATAGGAGTTGCTCAAAATAAGGACAGCAGTTTATTTTGTTGGAGAGCATTGAATAATGACCAGCATTACGCGTAGCCACAGGGTCAACATACCCATTAGCCATATTATGGGGGTATTTCAAGATGGCGACCGCGCGAGGGATATCAGGTATAGTGACCTCGAGAACATCCGGATCGAGAACATCCGGATCGCTTGTAAAATTGTACAATAGAAAAATAAAATTTTGAAGTAGGAAAGCCAATGTATGAGTTTTAGAACATAAGAAAAATAGCCTGCTGTGTGAGAGGGCACTGAATTATGACCAGCACCACGCATAGTTACAGGGGGAATATACCCAGTAGCCATATAATATGGGTATTTCAAGATGGCGACCACGCAAGGGATTTGTAACCTGAATAAAGTTTTTCTTCTTTTAAAAAAAATTCGGAATAGGCTCACGAGCGTAACGTCAATTTAACGTACGGAAGCGGGTCGAGATAAAAAGAGACAACCTAAAGCCAGGGTTTGAATCACGAACTACGATTGAGGCAAAACTTTAGAGGACGCAGTTTCGTCGGAATAAAGAGGTAAGAAACGGTGGGACATAAATAGTATGGGTGCCATCGAGTAGGACTTAATGTTTGATAATGGTGAAATACATTAAGTTTTAATGTGCCTCGTAGTTAAATATATGATGGCAGGGCGAGTGGTTTTTTGAAATCGATATGTGATTATTGCCTCATTAAAGATATGAAACAGAGGACTGGGGCACATATAACTGTACTGATGGGAATGTACATTGATCTATGATCATATGGGGTAATATGGAGCCTTTTGTCATTACTCGCAGCCACGAACGAGGTACCCTATCATTAGGAACCACGGGAAAACATTGATACCCGCTACTGGAATAGGAAACGTGCCTGAGGGCGGTTGTTGCTCCAACAGACCTAATTATTTCGGATTTAGGTCTTGAGTGTATCTACGAGAGGTGAGGAGGGTCGACATTCTTTATATTACAATGTGACTTAGCCTCTAGTTTATTAACTATAATGTATTAAAATTTAGATACATGTAGAGACTCGAAGTAACTGTGTTAAAATACTTTCCTTAGGGGTCAACTATCTTGGAGGCATATTAAATCTCCCGAGTCAAACCTCTTTTTAATAATGAAGATTTGAGATTGAAAAAGACATAGAGGTAACAGACTACTTAAGCACACTTAGTTGATTGTGAGTATAAATAGGGAGCGAATAGAAAGGAGTAATGAATGTCCTCTAATATTTTAGATGTGATGAAAACCATGATTCGACCACAATCATCAGTTATAGTGACCTGAAAACTTTAAAACTGAGTGCTGTAGCACCGGTGAGTTTCCCTTCGGTTTTTAAAAAAAACAATGGTAATCAGTGCGGTTGGGAGTGAGTGTGTTTGCTTACCCTGGTGTATTGGTTTTATGATTGATTTTCTTTGTGTGGATGGTTGAAGCACTTATAAACCGAGAGGTATATGCTATCGTATTGTAAAGGAATAGTAGTGATCATGTAAGCTTAAAACTGTTGTATACCTAAAAGTTGATTCAATGTCCATGTAGTGACACACATGCTTATTTTTGTTTTCTATTTATACTATAGGTTTGACACAAAGTTGATTGATTGTTTTTTTAACATAAGAGGAGAAAAAAAGTTAATGTCCTGAAGAAGGTGGTCCTATTGTGAATGTGCCACTGAAACGTGTCGACGCCCACAATATAAGTTGTGTTAAATTTGGAAGAGTCAGCATCAAGCCACAGACAGGGAACTTAGATCCATGTTCTATGCTGTCTATGTATATAGCCGAATTAACACGCAAAAGACATAGTGGATTGTCTCTTTACACTCTCCCTTTTAGCTGTGTTTTTAGATTATTGTATGTTCAATACATATGAATTTATGTGTTTTTTAAACCTGTGTGTCATATGAATTTGTATAAAAAGGATTTTTTACTGAATAAAATATACTAATAATTTGACTAAAATAAGCGGTCGACTTATAAGTGCCTTAATCATTGATGAGTATGATATGTGTGGAATATAAATTTGATTGGAGTGTGACGTGTTGAATTCAGATCCCATCCAAAGGGAACATTTCTTTTAACTTGATAGTTACCGGGTGCTCTATCCCTTTGGACTTAAGAGCCCCCTCTCCTTGATTTCAAGGC